>JAJHJA010000593.1:0-24161 GCA_021202915.1 Heliconius himera
TGAATGGAGTGTCTTAACACAAGGTTCCTTCTGCCTACCCTGGTGTGTGGGATACAGCGTGAAGCTGATTTATTTGATTTATTTTATTAATAGTTGATGTTATCGAGTGGTTGCGTGTCCCAGGTGGTGCACACGTACTCGGGCTCGGGCTCGTTCGGCGAGCTGGCGCTCATGTACAACATGCCGCGCGCGGCGTCGGTGCGCGCGCAGTCGCCGGGCGCGCTGTGGGCCATGGACCGCCACACCTTCCGCCGCATCCTGCTCAAGAGCGCCTTCAAGAAGCGCAAGCTGTACGAGGAGCTGCTGGACAAGGTGCCCATGCTGAAGGCTTTGCAGGTATGTCCAATTACTTTACGTTGTTTTCTTTATAGGAAGGTGTATAAGGTCTACATGTATAAATTTGTCTGATTTATGATCATTTATATACGACAAAGGTGATCGTGCTATGACATCGTCTGACAGTTAATGTGGCGATTGTGATTTCGATTTGTTCGATGCCCGAGAGAATCAATTATATTCATCTTTTGGCTCTGGTATCAAGACAAAGCGCGGCGTTCAGTTCAATACACAATGTTTCGAAAGTCGAGTCCAAAGTGGAAAATGCAATGTCTTAATTAACCCTAGGTACCCTCCGCTTACTCCGTTATATGCTGAATAACAGCGGTCAACTTAAATAACACAATAAATGAAATTATTTATTTAGTAATTTCAAATTCTCTATTGATTTAGATTTAGAGCATTAAGTTCTAATTTAACGAATATCAGATATTGTTTTTTATCATTATATTTATATGAAACTTTAACTGCGATAATATTGATTGAAACCCATCCAAGAAATGAGAGGAGTCTACATCTGTACGCGAGATATACTAAGGATGTCAATTATGAACGATGCGATGGGGCCGGCAGTTCGTTATCAAAGAACTTTGCGTTTTATTATTATATAATATTTACCTATGATGTTATTCGGAAACAAAATCAAATGGCAAACGGTTGTGGGTTCGATTTCTACTCGAGGAAATTAAATATTTTAATTTCTTCGCTCTGGTGTTGAGTTCCGCCAATCGACACACAATGGCTCCAGAATTTGGGGAAAAGTGGGGAGCGGAATGTCTTAACACTAGATTCCATTTGGCTACCCTGTTGTGTGCGAGATACAGCGTGAACAATAAATACAGTAATATAATTTTGATTTCGTTAGGTTTTTTTTGTTTTATTTTGAGCAATACGGGAGGAAAATGTTGTTTTTTGTTGTTTTAAAAAAAATATAAAAAAACTATTATTTTACTTACTTGTGTTGAGTTCTAATTCCCTTAAAATGTTAAAGTAAATTAACATTTATAAGTTTATTTAGCTATCTAAGTAAACACTCGAACTATTTAGATATTTAAGCTATTTATTACCGACGTCATACCTCACCATCTGTCGCTAACGTCACAGCCCACGTTCTATTTGAATAAATAATACAAGTTAAATAAAACTACGTTTAAAATTTTATGGTAATTATAATTAACAATATTGTCAATGCTCATTCGATATATTGTTTATTTTTATCAGCTTCACGCTGTATCCCGCACACAGCAGGGTATTTGTTCGTGTCTTAACACTAGGTTCCCCACTTTCTACCGAATTCTGGAGGCATTGCGTGTTGATTGGCAGAACTCAATGCCGCGCTTAATCTCGACACCAGAGCGAAGAAATGGAAATATAAATGTAAATAAATATTTTATTTGCTCGAGTGGGAATCGAATCCACAACCAGTCGATTTTACAGTCACACTTTGTGCCCCTGCGCCACGACTGGCCTCGAATGTAGTAGGAACATAACAATAAATAAGCACGTTATAATAATTCCGTTCCGTTGAGTTCCGCCACTCAACACGCAATGCCTCCAGAACTCGGCGGAAAGTAAGAAAAGGAGTGTCTTAACACTATGTCTCCGCTGCCTACCCTGCTGTGTACAGGATACAGCGTAAAGCTAATTTAATTTTAATTTAATTGTATTTCATGCTACATGATCAAAATGTTTCTAATTTCTTGATATATACGCTGTAAAATCTCTAATATTACGTATGTTTACTTCACATTTCTAGTCTAATTTTAGTGGTAGTAATTGCACCGCTCGAGCTTTTCCCATTGGTTATCGTATATTTGTTAATAAATTTCTTAAATTTTGGTCTTGTATTCATTGAAAAACTGGTTTCATGTTAGTACTTTGGCATCGCGTAACAAAAATTGTTAAAAAAATACGAATACATTACTATAATGTCGGGATATGCTTTATAGATTTTTAATTATATGCATATTATATATGAAAACACCATTTATACTAGTATTGTAGTTAAACTAGCTTTCCACTTCTATCCCGCATAGACGGGTAGGCAGAGGGAATTATGTTTAGACACTCCGTTTCTCACGCACCGCCCACTTTTCGAAATATCACGTGTTGAGTGGTGAAACTGATGGCATCGTATTCTAAAAGAATTTTATTGTATTTGTAAGGCATTTATCTAATAATCCTACCAATTAAAGGGCTAGAAAGTAATTTTTTTAATGTATTTACATACATTTTTCATCTTTATATATTGAAAAACTGGCTTTGGTAACGGTTGTCGCTTCGATTCCCACCCGAGGCAGCTAATAATTTAATATTTTTTTCCTTTGCTCCTTAAGTCATGACAAAGCGTGGCCACTCAACACGCAATGTCTCGAAAATTCAGCGGCATGAAGGAAACGGAGAGTCTTAACACTTCATTCCTCTGCCTACTAAACTGCGGTATAAAGCTTAAAGCTAAATAAAATCTATATCCACTAAATCACTACATAAAATATCGCCTATACAAATACAGATCAAAATCTTTTTTACGGCCAAATATTTTAAATGACTGCCAATGTCACATACGTCGTGACATTAGTTTGAAGTATTAGAAATTTCTAAATAACTCGAAAGAACTAAAGCAAGCGAGCCGTGACCGTGATTGCCTCTGCACTCGTCGATTGAAAGTCGAAGCTTCTAGCTAATGTGTTTCTATGTAAAAATACCAAATTGGCATTGACACACAAATCACACAAAAAAAATCTCTAAAATCTCTATTTCTTAACACGTTTTATGAGAACTTAAAAGTATATAACTTGTATTAAAAATATGTTTTTAAATATCTATTCTAGACTAGTTTTATATACATTAAAACATTACATATTAAAATTAAGAAAATAAATGTTTATTTCTCATATATCGGGCTGTTAAATTTTATTTCTAAATAAATTGCTTCCCGTAAAGATTCCCAACGATGATGTTCCAAGCAACGTTACTTTTTACACGTGACCGAGTTTTTAGTTCAAACTTCCGAAAATACGCATGACCAGTTTTTAAACTACTTAACATCAATCAATACACGTGTATTTGCGTAAATACCTACCGGTATTGTAATACCAAAATATTGGAAATTGAGTTAAAAAAATAAATCAGCTTCACGATGTATCCCGCACACAGTAGGGTAAGCAGAGGGAACCTAGTGTTAAGACACTCCGTTTCCCGCTACCTGCCGAATTCTGGAGGCACTACGAGTTGAGTGGCAGAACTCAACGCCGCGCTTGTCGTCGACCCCAGAGCGAAGAAATGGAAATATAAATTTAAGTAAATATTTCACCTCCTCGAGTGGGGATTGAACCCAAAACCAGTCGGTTCTACAGTCACACTTTGTGCACTAAATTGAATAAAATAAAATATGAAAATAATAGTTAAAAAAAATTCAACAGAAAATAATATAGTTTAATCCATAAATCTGTCTTAAATATAACATAAAGAGAATTTTTAATTATTCTTTTATACATTGTACAGACAAATTATATACTGATGTGTTTTTGGCACAACTTTAAAGATAAGCTAATTTACGAAGATTCCTATTAATATAACCATATTTTCTTATTCATTCTGTCAAGGTAATTATTAAAGATTTATTTCTATTACTATTTTAAGAATATTTCTTTAAAACTCATAAAAAAATGTTTTTTCAATATGTATGAAGTGTGTGTGTAATGTGTTTTTGGCCTGTCGTGGCGTCAGGACACAAGCGTGTGACTGTTAACGCGACAGGTTGTGGGTTCTATTCCCACTCGATAAAATTTAATATTTAATATTTTGGTTTCTTTGCTCTGGTAACGAGGCAGGCAAAGCGAGGCGTTAAGTTCCGCCTTTTAACACGCAATGCCTCCAGAACTCGGCGGAGAGTAGGAAATGGAAGCGTCTTAATGAAAACGGAGATTAACATTAAGTTCCTGGGTTCCCTTTGTCTACCCTGCTATGGGCGGGATACAGTTTGAAGCTACAAAAAAAATATTTATAAAACAAGAAAGTGCCAACATTACATTTTTTTAGAAATATCCAATATCAATACATCATTCTTATCTAAATTACGTAAAGATCATCATAAATATATACCTACACGTAAAAATACCTTCTGCAAAAGTATTCGTATCGACTATCTTGATAACTCGCGGCCACCGGTGACGACATCCCCTTATCATTTATCAGCGGTTACAAAACTACTATAGATAAGCGTTATCACATAGGCGAATTCGATTCTGATTTGGGAAGAGATGAGCCGGGTCATTTAGTATAATAGTGGATTTAAAGTAGGTATTTATCTACTCAACACGCAACGCCACCAGAATTCGGCAGAAAGTGGGGAACGGAAGTGTCTTAACACTAGGTTCCCTCTGCCTACCCTGCTGTGTGCGGGATACAGCGTGAAGCTGATATATTTATCTATTGCTCTTAGGTTTTTGTTTGTTATTCATGAACTACGGCAGCTGCTTTTTATTCAAGGTCGTAAAGAGAAATTTACAATACTGGAGTGAAACAAAACGAATGTTGGCGTTTTTTATAAAATAATCTGATAGTTTCCCATATTTTTATCTTTATTTGTCTATGTTACGTACGTATAGGTTAGTAGTTAGGTAGTTCGATTCCTGTGTAAAGTAAATAATTATACGCACTGATTAAGTGATTTATTAAAGTAAATCCTTTTTATTATAACCAGTGAGGCCAGTCGTGGCGTAGAGGCACAAGCGTGGGATTATTTGTGAACACGATGTGTGGGTTCAATTCCCACTTGGGGAAATGAAAAATGTAATATTTTCATTGGTTCGCTCTGATACGAGACAAAGCGTGGTGTTGAGGTCCATCATTCAACACGCAATGGATTCAGAAATTGGCAGAAAGTGAAAAATTGAAATGTCTTAATGGAAACGGAATACCTTAACACTAGGTTCCCTTTGCCTACCGTGCTAAAAAAGTACGGAATACAGCGTAAAGCTTTTTCCTATTAAAAAAATATTTTCTTTTTGTATGCAATAGACACAACGGGTCATTGTGTTCCCCTTATTTGTCTCATAATATTCTTACACGATATAACGCAAAGTTAAAATCTTACACTAGAATGCTTGTTATAGTATCCTATGTAAGTTTAAAGTATACAAGAGTTAGCGTTTATAAATAGTCTCTTTATTGATGCCGATGGGGAAATGAAATATGAAAAAAAAATGTAAACCCCTCGTGGGTTAAAAATCAATAAATCTAGCTATTAATATAATTTTATAGCATAGAAGGTAGGTGCGCTCGCCTCTGATGGAGATCAAAATTTTGCGATCGTATTATTTGCTTATTTCAATTCTTACGTTTTAGAATGCTATTAAAATAGAATATATAAATGGGTAAGTGCTACGGTTGTGAGTTCCGTTCCCATTTGAGGGTATGAATTAGTTTCATTTCCTCGTTCTGATACGAAGACAAAATGTGGCGTTGAGTTCCGGCACTCAACACGCAATATCTTGAAAATTAATATCTAAATAACGATCTAACATTTTAATAATTATATACAAAAGAAAGTGGAGATCGGGGCGTCTTAACACTAGGTTCCCTCTGCCTACCCTGCTTTAAGCAGGATATAGCGTGAAGCTAAAAGAAAGAAGAACATAAAATTAGATTTTATACACCTCTTGACAGTAGGTAGGTACCACAAAGACGTTCCGCTGAAGACGAAACCCATCCAAGTTAATGCATTTAGACTTAACGACTTCGCAAGCTGCCTTATATTCCTTACTTGCACATATTTGTTCTTAGAAAATAATAAAATTTATCTCGCTCTGTGTGCTCGCGTTGTCTCTAAATTAATATAAATGACCATATTTTAAGTAACGTAACGTAATGGTTGGAACCTTGAGAACCAGCTGCTTGTGATATTAGTTAGTACCTGTTTCTAAGAACGCATATACAAAAATAATAAAACATAATGTGTGAGATAAAGATCTTTACACTTAATAAGTATATTTTGCATGCATGTTTTGCATTTAATTATAAATGCCTCCTTCAAATGCCTCTTAAAATTTATCTGGAACAAGTGAAAATTATGTAGTATAGTACGGTTAACAAGTCGTGGCCGCTGAATTTAGGTTTTCTGAACTTTTACGTATTGTTCTCTCGGAAAGAAAATAATGAAAAGTAAGAGAAAATCCTAAAATAAAATGACATATACACTTAGCCGGCATGAGGCCGGTCGTGGCGCAGCGGCACAAGGTGTGACTGTAAAACCGACTGGTTGTGTGTTCGATCCCCACTCGAGGAGATGAAATATTTACTTAAATTTATATTTCCATTTCTACGCTCTGGTGTCGAGGTTAAGCGCGGCGTTGAGCTTCGGCAGAAAGTGGGGAACAGGAGTGTTAACACTAGGTTCCCTCTGCCTACCCTGCTGTGTGCGGGATACAGCGTGAAACTGATTTTTATATACACTTAGCTAACTGCAGGGCGGCCACAACTTGTTGACCATACTGTAAGTAGATACATAAGTTTGTATTGTTTCGTATTTATAAGTCAAAGTGAAAACTTGACGCGATCGAGATGCAATTAAGAAGTGCTCGAGCTTGATGGGCTCTATGTTAGTTGGCTCAAATGCTATACAGTAGAACGTGTATATTACCACCTGGCTATACTAAGCAAAATTATGGTTTCTCTTTCTAGATATTTCGTAATTAAGTAGAAAGTGGAAAATCAATTCACTTTATCTTCACATTCTTTGCCCGCATAGCAGGTTAGGAGTAAGGTAGCTTTAAAACAATCCATTTTCCTGTCAACGCCTTATTTTCGGGACATTTTAAACATGGGCGTAAGAATAGTGGGAGATGGGTGGTACGTGCCCTCTCCACAATAGTCGTATACTCATTCAAGAAATTTAACTAACTAATAATCTTGACTTCAGACACCCATCGCCCCCCAACCCCTCCCCTCCCCTTGGAAAATATCTCTAAATACTCCCATATTCCTCAATGACCTGAATCAAATTAATTATCGTGCTTTACCACTTCCTATCTACCCTCCAAAAACGTTTAAAGTCATATAAAACATGATATGAAATAACAAACTTTAAATACACATCTATTGATATTGAATACAAAATAATAACTAATACTAAAAATCGATACTTCTTGGCAGCTACGTAAAACCCGTACGTACGTAGGTAGGTTTACGAAGTATCTGTATGCAAAAAAAAAATTGAAAATCAGCTTCACGCTGTATCCCGCACAGAGCGGGGTAGCCATAGGGAGCCTAGTGTTAAGACACTCCGTTCCCCACTTTCCGCCGAATTCTGGAGGCATTGCGAGTTGAGTGGCGCAACTCAAGGCCGCGTTTTGCCTCAACACCATGGAAATATAAATTTAACTAAATATTTCATTTCCTCGAGTAAGGATCGAACCCACAACCACTCGCTTTTACATTTCCTGCGCCACGACTGGCCTAAACCTATATGCCGATATAGTATAAGTTGCCGTAATTATATTAGCAGTATCCAACGTCGATACGAGCGCGGCTGTGTTCTTGCTTCTGGTTAAATGTCAAAGTTCCGTACGTGTAAGTAATACATACCTATCTCGGGAGACATTGTCGTCTCTATTTGTAAAGTTGTGTTTTATATGCATAGTTTGAACTACGTAGTGTTGTATTAATTAAAATTAATATTTTTTATATCTAAATATATATTATGTTTTGTTAGTGTTTAGGTTTTGTTCCCATGTATAGCCTATATTGAGAGAACAAGGCGTAGGGGAGCAAGCGTAAGACTGTAAAGCAACGGTTGTGGGCTCGATTCCCACTTGGGAACATTTATTAATATTTTCATTTCTTCACTCTGGTACCAAGACAAAAAGCTCGGCGTCGAGTTCCGTGTAGAGTGCTACACGCAATACCTAGAAAATTCAGCGTAAAGTGCGAAATTGAGTATTTTAACACTAGGTTCACTCTGCCTGCTATATACGGAGCTACCAGATAAGTCCGAAAAAATAAATAAAGAAATAAAGAGATCCTAGTGTTAAAGCACTTATTCTAAATATTTTCCGAAATATGAGACACTGCCTGTTGAGACATGAAACTTAACGCGGCGGCTCAAGGCGGCGAAATGAACATAATTCAATAATCTGAAAGCGATCAAACCCACTACCATCGCGTTTACTTAAAACCAAATTCTGTCCGACTGCTCCTCGATGGACTATTTATAACTAAACATAAAAATCCTCTTAAAATGTGAAAAAAAGACAAATATGCAGAACAACAATCTATTTATGTAATATCACTAACCGACTCTCATTGAGGTATCTCTGACGTCAGCGCAATGACAGATGACGAGGCCGAGCCGTGTCGTCATTGGCGTCAACATAAATAATTTTTCGAGAAAAATGTCGTCAAATCGTCCGGATTTTTTTAAAACTTTTGATTTTTATTTGATTGGAAATATAAATATTGTGACGTCCATTTGCAATGGTATTTGCAGAAAATATTGGATGTAGAAATTTTTCAATAATCTATTTTTCTTGGCTGTTCGTATATTATTATAAAAATATTGTCAGTGATGTTTCACATTAGTTGATCGAATATTAGCATACATAGCTTTGCTCACGTCACGTGTAAACTATAAATATATTCTGTGACATAAGATATTTTAAACTGGAGGTATATATATTTAAATTAAGATATATTATATAATTCTGAGTATATAGTGAGGCCATTCGTGGCGCAGGGACACGAGTCTTCCCAGGCTCCCTCTTCCTGCCCTCCTATGTGCGATATACAGAGTGAAACAAAAAATAATATAATTTAGTATATTCCAATAGCATATATTTCTGATTGTAAGGTATTCGTTATAATTGTATAATTTATCAAAAAAAACTTCAGACAATTCAGAAAATTTCCAAAACGCAGACGATTTTGTTCTATCAAATATAAATTAGGACGTCGTGGCCCGAGGCACTGACTGTAACGCGACGGTTGTGGATTCGATCCCCACTCGAGGAACTGAAATATTTATTTAAATTTATATGGAGGCAGTGCTTTCAAAATTCGGCGGAAAGTGGGAAATGGAATGTTCCTTCTGCCTACCTACCCTGCTGTGTGGGGGATACAGCGTGAAGATGATTTACTTATTTTGAAATATTAAAAAAACATATCTGTTGAATCTGGGTAACCAAATTAAAGAATAAGATGAGTAAAAAATATTTGAAATACTCTAAAATATCATAATAATAAAAAACTCAAGTGGTCTTTGTAGATTTCCAAAACTTAATATCCCACATTCCGGCTGCCAAAGCTATTCGTACGGGTGCCAAGTGTTTAATAGCTATTATGTTATTTTACCGCATTAAAAATAAAAGTAATTTATATCAGTATATAGAGGACGGTCGTGGCGTAGTAGCATAAGCGTGTACCTTTGAACGCGTTAGGTTGTGGATTTCATTCCCACTGGAGGAAATTACATATTTAACATTTTCATTTCTTCGGTCTGTCGAGGTAAAGCGCGGCGGTGAGTTCCGCCAATCAATACGGCATTGCTTTCAAAATTCGGTGGAAAATAAGGAACAGAGTGTCTTAACACTAGATTCCTTCTGTCTATCCTGCTGTGTGCGGGATCCAGCGTGATACTAAAATAGCGTTTATGAGTAATAACAGTCATGTGTTCTTGTCACCTCGACATATGTGTGTTATAATTATATTACAGACGGTATTTTACCATTATAACGTAATTTAGTTTTGCACGATCTTCTTACAATATATATTACTTTTCTGTTTTAAGTACTTCTTCTTAAGAGATAGAGATATTATCATTGATATATTAAAAGACGTACATATAGGACTGATCTGGAGGGTTGTAAGTATAAATCTTGATCGGTAAAATATTTAAATATATTATACTAACGTTTTCCTGATCTAAATGCATAGTTACAACTACTAGTACTGACTCAATATTGTGTAATAAATGGGCAAAGTAGGAGAAAAGATAAAGATAATTTTACATTTTTCTCCGCCTTCTTTACAGAAACTGCGAGATATACATTTAATATATCAAACGTTGTATTTTAGTTTGTGAAGTGCCAAGATTTTTTTTGTCGAAATCACGATTAAAACTCGCTTAAATTATTTTTAATGTAATCATCAAAATATACGTGGTTGTATTATCCTTTTTCAATAAAAAACTGAACAATTTATTTCGATTTTTTTATTTTTTTTTATTTAAATTTGTTTTTTAATTGAATACTTTGTTTCAATCATCAACAGGAAGGCTATTGGCCTAATGGTTGGCTTGACCTCTAATTCAAAGATTTGCATATACCAAGGGCAACCTACGAACACTGATGAATGCATTTGTTCGATGGCTACATCCTTTATATATTCATTTTACCTGTTACTATAGAATAATATTGGTTTCCTTCTAACTAGGGAAATACGGTTGTTTGGACTAATTGTACTAGCCTACTTCCTATCTTACTTATATTAAAAATGTGTATGTTTGTGAAGATGGATGTGTGTTTCGCTTTAACGCAAAATCTACTGAACGCATTTAGATGAAACTTTACAGTAATATGATTTATACATCAGAATAGCACGTAGGTTACAATTTATGTATAATTTGGCTATAATTTAAAAATCAATTCAAACGGACGAAGCCGCGTTTGACGCTAAAAATTAATAACTTACTTTTTTTCAACATTTTAGACACAATATATTTGTCTGATATATATCCACAGTGAATATAATATCGTATTAATATTCTTCTTCTACAAGAACAAAATAGTTCAACCCACGACCATAAAGATTATGTTATGCTATGAAAAAACCAAATTCAATTTAATATTTTCATTTAAATGGTTTTTTTTTTGTAATAATTGTAATATAAAAAAAATCGGAAAAGAAAAAAATGAGATAGCTGCTTTTTTACGTGTGTTTTTTTGTATAACGACCAAAAAATTTTTGTATACTTATTTATAAAAAAAGCAAATTATTTGTGGCAATTTTATTGATATTTTGAAACTGTTATTCGTTAGAGAACGTATGGCTTAGTTGGTCAGAGCGCTTGGATGGTTTTCAACCAGCTTCAAATCCCGCTGCGTTCAAATTTTTATACGTTTTCTTAACAAGTAATTTGCGGCAAATTTATGGCGTTTTAATTTAACCTATGTTAAAGTTTAATATATTTGTTGGAGATTCTCATCCGAAAAAATGATTACAATAAAAAAAATCAATTCCCAAAGAACTGCTGTAACATGAAACGCGGCGTTAAGTTGCGCCACCCTATACATAATATCAGTTAAATGAATTACTCTATAAACTTTCCACCCCATATTTTGCTAGCATAAATACATAAATAAATTTGTCATTAACAGCCCTACGAGCGAGCTAACCTCGCCGACGCGCTCCTCCCCCGCACCCTCATCGAAGGGGAGCTGATCATCCGCCAGGGTGACTCCGCGGACGGCATGTACTTCGTCGAAGATGGATCTGTCAGCATCCGTATTGCTAGAGATGATGGCAATGAACATGAGATTAAACGTCTTGGTGAGTTTTAATATCTATTTAAATGTATATTATATGAAATAATATTGAAATTAATGATACAGTATCTTCATTATTAGAGAATTTGATTAGTAAGAAATTAATATATAAATCTGAATCAGGACATATTAAACAGTGTAGTGGAAAATATGTATATATTATATTATTTTATTAACTAAATAATAAGGTACATTCATTTTCTTATATAAATTTAAAAAATACTGTGCGTTTTATATGCAACATTTGTAAAGTACTCTATATATAAGGTTACAAAATAATTTTAATGAAAACTAAATAAAAAAAACAAAAACGTTCAAAAAGTTCCTTTTTTGCCTCGTAATAAAATTTTGATCATAAATAAAAATTATGCTATTGTAAAGTGACAAAAACGGATACTAATCTTCGACGAACTTACAGGTAAAGGCGGGTATTTCGGTGAGCTGGCTCTGGTCACCCACAAGCCGCGCGCCGCCTCCGCGTACGCCGTTGGACCTACTAAAGTTGCTTGTGAGTTTGACTTTTTATATTTTATTCTTAAACAGTTTTAGACTACTATGTGTGATATAATATATTTATTATTGTAGGAAAAATTTGTAAGAAAATTTAACAATAATATCTTCCAATATATTTTTTTAATATTTTATCTGGCAATTCTATGCCATCAAGTGCCCTGTTCTTGAAGAATACGCTAGACGCCATGATGCTTCTCTGTGTTCATAATGTCTTGCAAATGCAATTGATATTGGTAATAAATAACCTATGAACCAATGTTGCCCTAATCACTATTAACAAGACGGTATGACGTCATATTATAGCGGCCGCTGTTTCGCTTTTTTGAAAACAAAGGAAAAAAAAATAATATTACAAACTTAAACCACCATTTTCTTATTGCTTCTTAAGTAAGCAATATTTTACGTTCTTATTAATGTAAATGTAAAGTAAACTGCACTGAATGTGAATGTGATGGTTCGATTCCCACTCGGAGGGGAATAAATTATTTTCATTTCTCTAATAATCAGGACAAAGCGCATTGTTGAATTCTGTCACTCAACACAATGTTTTCAAAATTGTATAGTACTGGGGGGACGGAGTGTCTCAACACTAGGTTTAGCTTCCTGCCTACCCTGCTGTATATGCGATACAGCATAAAGCTAAAATATATTATAAAATACCCAATGCTTGCATGTTCCAGTCCTCGACGTGGAAACGTTCGAGCGCCTCCTCGGGCCCTGCATGGAGATCATGAAGCGCAACATCGACGACTACGAGGAGCAGCTCGTCAAGCTGTTCGGCGACAAGAGCAACCTCACCGACGTGCGATGAACCCGCTACCCACGTCTACCTACACACTAGCCCCCCCTTTTAGACATTTCTTTTTTTAAATAATCATCACTATAGACACGTGGTCCGTTTACTTTTTTTTGTTCTTCTTTCGAAATTTATGGTTATATTATATATTTAGATTTTTTTATTGTATGTATATATTATATTTTATTTAGCCCCCCCTTAAAATTTAATTTCATAGACAAATTGAGTTTTTTTTTGTGTTTATTTATGTCTACATGGTTATTGATGTGTTTGTTTTAGTATGGCTATGTATTGTTCATGTTTTACTTATAGTTTGAAGGAAACACATTTGTCACATTTACATATACATTTATCATATTTTTTTTTCAGATTAGCATTTCGGTTGGATTATAATATAATAGACCATTCAAAATGTAAATTGAATTCTTTCTCAATAACTGATTTCTAGAACAATTATATTGTAGAAATCAATTATTGAATTTTATAATCTTATTTATTATATGTGTATGTGATGTGTTCATATGGTATAAAATGAACAGTACATTGCCATTCTATAATATAAAAACTGTGCTAGAGTATTTTATAGCTTGTTAAATTTTAATATTGCGTTTTTTTTTTTGCTAAATTTTAAATCCTGTATTATAAATTATGTTATATTTTTCAATTTTATTCCTTTCAAAAATTACTTATGTGTCATACTTATAACGTGCGTGTATTCAAAATTATTTGATATAGCGCTGGTTGGACATAATTTATTAATATATATTTTTAGAAAATGTATAAAAAACTTGAACACAGCGAGATTCGAACCTGCGCATTCACTTTTTTATATGTTTCCTAAAAATATTTTCCCACTACTAGTGTGGAATGAAATTTTGAAAATAATAAATAATTAAATTATTTTATTGACTAACTATAATTATCGTAATGGCAACACTACTTAAAATTGTCAACATTTGTCAGGGATTGCGCTGTTAAATTCAACTAATTATTTATTTTTCAAATAACAGCCTGATCTCAGATTTGGGGAAAAAAATATTATTTTATCCAATTTAAACTTTTCAAACGAATAAGTGCCATCTTATGTTATTATTTAGTTAGTATTATTTTAAACGCTAGGGGGCGTATTTTTAATATGGAGGCCGGATGATATTGCATTTGTAACAATACGCTTATTTTAGATAGATGTAATGCCTTAGTAGATATGTAAATAAAGAACTGTCATATATCTAAATAATAAAAAAAAACAAAATCATCAGAAATGTCATTTAAAAATGTCGTTTAAAATTGTGAAATCCAATTATAATTGTAGGGCCCGTCGTTCAAGATGATTATATTTGTAGGGCTCTGACTGTAAATGCGACGGCGGTGGGTTAGGTTCCCATTTGGGGGAATTAATTATTTTCGTTTCCCCGCTATGGTAGCAAGACAAAACGCGGCGTTGAGTTTCAATCCGCACAACACGGCAGTGTCTCGGAAGTTGTGGTGGAGAGTGAGGAACGGAGTGTCATAACACTAATCTTCTACCCTGCTATGCGGGATACAGCGTGAGGTTAAAAAAAACATTCGTTTCGCGCCAATAAATAATAGACCAACAATTCAAAAGTGACAGTGAAACTTTTTCTTCATACTAGTGGAAAATGGCATTTAGTATCTAAATTTTATCACTAACAAATATTTTTAGTAGAAAAATGCAATGATATCCGGCCTTCTATCTTTTTTTTTTATTAGGATACTCTGCTACCGCCATTTTAATATTGTTTCGCGGCTTTTGTCATACATAATACACATACAAAATATACATACATTTTTGTATGTAATTAATGTTTTGTGATTAGATTAAATCTTATCACGTTTTATTTATTTTATTTCATTGTTTCTATGTTTTATGTATATTGGGAATGATTATATAAATCTGTTTGTAAATGCCAAATTAATGTTTATGTGAGTTGTAATTGTTGTGGGACGACGCTGTTTTACTAATTTTTGTGGCGGTTTTTAACTCGATTGTATTGTAATTGATACTTGAAAATATCGATTAAATTAGCGATTTTATATTGGACGACGCAGATTTACTTTTTTTGAGCTGGTGTTTAACTCTATTTTGTTATAATTGATACTTGAAATATCGATTAAATTGTTACTTAAAAATATCGATTTACATTTCAAATATGATTTAAGCGTTTTGCTTTTTTTTGTATCAATTTGAGTATCAATTGTAATAATAAATGAACGTGCAAATTTTTTTAGTTGCCATCAAATATATTTCTATTTATTTAATTGTTTTACTTTTATCATATTTAAATAGTATTTAATTGAGAAAACGATGTTTGCTTGTAATGTTATTTTATTTTCTTTTTTAGAGGGTTTCTATAGTTTTGTCCATAAATGTTATATGACAGATCTGAGGTGTGTTGATAACAGCTTATTAGCCCGTATTTATTTGTTTTATATAAGAAAATTTGACTATTGAACAACTAACTATACATTAAGATTGTTCAGCCTGAACATGATTGATCCTTAGGTTTTGACTTTAAAAAAAAACTAAAATAAAAATATAAATAATAGTTTTATGATACTCCCGAATAATAATAACTATTTTGAATTTGTATGAACGCATATTTTCAAGCTTAATTTGCTATTTGAATTTTTTAGATGTTATTTCCTTGCAATGGCTGACCCTCAGGTAAAGTTTCCAGTATTATTTAATTACAGATTAAAAAATATATATAAATCATTTCATTTGTAAATCCAGCCAAAGTAGATGAATACATATTGTATGTAGCGCATATATTTAAGTATATTTATATGTAGTTTAGTTAGTTTTTTTGTCACTTCTTATTGTAATTTAAAAATAACTATTTAGTAGTTTAGGTGATGAATGAACACGATGTGTACAAATTATTTCAGTTGCCATAGAAGAAAGATGTTTATTGTTTTATTTTTGTGAGAAAGGTGATGTTTTTTTTTTTATTATTATTTTCCTTGTTAATGTTTTTTCCGAATGGGAAAATTATTTAGTGACACATTAGGAAGTCGAGTATTGATATGCTGTCCAAGTTAAATATTTAATGTAAAGTTTTCAGCCTATATTATATTATATTCGTATTATCATATCAATGTATTCGTCCATATTTCTCGATGCTTGCTCGCTTGTAGTGACCGGTTTCAATGCGAAAGTATTGCGTTCCTCATAGTTTTAACATTCCCCCGTTGCATATGTCAAAGTTTATTTGTTTTTTTCTAGTTTTTTTCTTATCTGTTAAATTGTTTTGTATATTTCTATTTTCTATGTTGTGCAATAGGACTTTCATCTCAAGTGCCTATCCGGAGCCATCAGATGAACTGTAACTCGTTAACTAGGGGCCGTCCGTGGATTATGTCATACAGATTTGATAACTTTTTTTGACCCTTCCTTTGTCCTTTGCCCGCAACTTCATCCCTATGAGTTATTAAAAGTTTGTAAGTTATTTTTGGTCTCAGGAATTTAGTGTTTTAATACTTAGATTTATTTTGAAATGAAAGTGATGTCCTTTTATGTTGGACCCCTACTCCTCCCACAGTGTTACACTTGGTCGAACCCCCGGCCTCCCCCTCCCCCCTTAACATGTGATGTAATTAATGGATAGCCCCCTCATGTTGTTACTCTCGTGTATTGACTCACTGAACTGCCTTTTCTACGTGGACTTGTGTATAGTGGGTGTGTGTTGTGTGTATTGGGCCCGTTGGAATATTTAAATTTTTTCTGTCTCTTAAATGATAAATGCACTAAATAATTGTAATTTGCTCGAAACGGTAATATTTCATTTATATTCATATATAATATATATAAACAATATTATTGTGTGTAAATTTTATCTAACCCATGGTATCTGCAGTGACCATGAAGTAATAATCAGCCGGACTGATTATATAGAATTTTTTTAGAACAGATTTATTTATTATAAAATATACAAGTTGTACCTATTTATGCAGAGTTACGTGTATATTCTGTGCATCCTATATATAATAATATGATAGTTTCTATGATGTGTGTGAAATGATGTTTTCCCTTCTATGATACATATTGATGATGTATTGAAATATTTACTTACTTACTTACTAAGTAAGAGACGCGAAGGGGTTGAATATAACTTAATCAATTTTTTCCTATGATACGTTTGTAGTTTGTCATCTCGTATCGTGACCATTGTGTCCCGATTTCCCCTTTAAGATTGTATGTCGTTTAGAAAATTCACTATTAATATCGATTGATTGATACGTCTCCGTTCTCTATGGACTCTTGTATGGTTTGTTGTTTGTTACTCGTGTACAGGTTGTACTACTTGTCAGAGTACCCCCCCTCCCCCTGTATACATCAGATAGTTGTGAAATATAGACGGGCGATTTGCAATTAATTACCTAAATATCTAAAATTAAAGATAAATAATATATGAGTATTATATATTTATTTACAATTTTTCTCACACCGTTATGTTACAATCGCCCATCTCTATTGTATAGTATTTGTGCAATAATTACTGTCATTTGTCGTTCACTCACGGTCGTCACGTCACGTCACAGTGAAATTTAATTTATAGATTAAATTAAAATTATATATAGTGTAAGACTTAATATTTTCTCTTTTACACCGGTGTCGACGAGGCTATATACAGCTGTCACTGTACAATGTAATGTTAACTTCTTACGTTTTAGTCGCACAAACGTCCGGTTCGACTCAGCTCTGCGGTCTTCCAACGACGCACAGTTGTACGCCATCGCTCCCAGTAAAGTTACAAGTGCAGAGCTGTTTTTTCTTTTTATCTAGCAAATTGATGTAAAATTGAAATTCGATACGCTTAAACTTAGCGTTAAAATTTTTTATAAATCACTAGTCATCGGTGTCTAATGTAGATTTCGTAACCTAACCGTGCTAACAGCGCGTTCTGGTTCGAACGTTTCGTACGTTTTCCATGTTAGCGTAAGTCGTATCTGTCCCCCATGATGAAGCATATCAGCCGGTCGCACCGCTGTGCCGTACCGCCGGGAATAGCCGCTTTTACCCACGTCATGAGCTTACCCTGTACATTTATAAAAATTATGTATCGTAAAATGTTAGAAAACTGAATTATATTTGTTTGTAGATCTATATTGGTGTTTGTTTTAACCCTTCGTTCATTCCTTTGGCTGTTCTCTTGTCTCGTTTCAAAATTTTACATAATATTATCTGATAATTAAGAAATGCAATATAATTGTTAAAATGTCTATTTAAAATATTTCCATTAATGTGTGCAATTTTTTATAATCATTATAAACATATATTTTTATGAAAAAAAAAATTAACTATAAATTAAGAAACAAAACGACTAAACATATAAAAAAAAATACATAGATGTAATTATTATTATTACATTATGAAAGGAAACAAAAAAGTAGTAATATTAATTTATTTCACACTTAATTAATTAAATATAAAATCTTATATAGCTTCTTGTTCTCTGCTGTAAACTTGCATTATTTTTTCCATTATTTCCCAATTCTTTTCTTTCTGCAAGTCCTTTGTGAATACCTAAAACAATAAAAGTAATTTATTACAACATTCTAGTGTCAAATTCAAGAGTAACAAGATAAATAAAAAAATAGTAATTTAAGTTCTATTGTAAAAATACATACAAATATGCAGCGTCTGACAGTGCAAGTTAGATTTCGACTCTGTGAATTATTTTCATTACTTGCTTACAAAATAAAGCAGAGCATTGAGTTCCACCACTCTATAGGCAATTGGGTAGAAAGTGGGGAATGGAGTGTCTTAAAATTAGGTTGTCTGATTATCCTATTATATGCAAGATATAATGTGGAACTATTTATTAATTTCATTTTTGCAACAATAAATATGCCAAATTAATTTAAAAACAAAGGGTTTATATACTTAATCCATTCGCTGCCAAGGACGAGTATACTCATATTTGACAGGGTGTCACGCATTGCCAGGACAAGTATACTCATCCAGCTTTAAATATGTTATAACATGCAGGCTTTTGAATTATCAAATTTTTTGTGGCCACAAAGGATATCGAGTCCTCCTGCCTTCCCATTGCCAATGATGAGTATACTCATCTTTAGTTTTCTGCTTCTAAATGATTACGTATGATAATATATGTGCTCTTACCAAGAAATAACAGGGTGTTGGTAAACAATAGCACTCAAAATATAAATGGCAATAGGAATGACTTCATATAGTGTAGCGAATGGGTTAATCACTAACAAATTTACTATTTTGTAATATACAAATGTGTCATAACAATACAAAACATTACTAACCGAGTACCACGCTGCATCGTCATCTAATGTTGATGCCAAAGGTACAGACACTCCCAGCACATGTAAAGCTAGAGTTAAACAAGCTACAGCAATGTGTGGGGCTCTATAGTCCAGAATTGATGGACAGTGGTGGAAATCTTGCAGAAAAGCCATAGCAGTGCGAGCTATAGGCGCTGACCTCCACTGTGTGGGAGGGAACCATTCTTGCAGCGAGCGTAGATAATGTAGTAAATATCTGTGAGGAGATGGCGCATCTAAATTAAAGCCAAGCAAACGTAAGACGAGGAGTTCAGCTTGTGCCACAGCGCCGCGCCACGACCAGTACTCGTCGCCTAGCTCCAAGGGACCAGCTCCGCGATTGATGGAATTGTGAGCCACATTCACTGCATCTCTTAACCTAACAGGCTCGTCTCGAGATTTTCCAGCAGCACAGAGACAAGCTGTGCATATCACGTAGCAATCATAGTCATTCTTGTCCGCCTCTTTGAAAAACTTATGGTAAAATATAGCAGCCGCAGCCACAGTCGCGGGTTGTAGTCCAAGTTTGATGCCGCACTCGAATATAAAGTTTGTTGCTAAACTGTGGCCGGCGGCATTTCTGTAGTCGGGTAGTCTTCGCTCTCGCCTATTGTTTTGTAAAGCCATAACATCTATAACGTCTTTCATTTTTATTTATTTTTTGTGTTAATTCTAATTTATCTAATTCTCCAATAAACACCAACAAACGTAATGTCAAAATTGGACCTCACTTTTTTAGCGTCTTAACTATAGGTTATATAAAAAAGCACAGCTTATACAATTTTGTAGTTATGGCAACCTTAAACAATAGTGCCATTGGCAAGTAGCGGAAAAGCAGGTGACAAGAATTCACGGGGTGAATAGACATAAAACCAGGAGAGTGTTTTTTTTAACATAATATCGAATATTTTTTGTTGTCAATATCTACTCTTTTATTCTTATTTTATGAGAAAAATATTTCAAAATGTTTTTCATAAAATATGCTTATTGGCAGTTCTCCTAAAATTGTTTGGCTTTTTTAAAACCAGCGTGTAAAGCTGAAATGTTGCTGTGAGATATAAGTGACATCTATGAACAACCCCTATTTATTTAAAAAAATAGAATTCGTAAAAAATTTGTTAATACGGACAATGACAATTAGTGTAATTTGAGGCCAGTCGTGGCGCAGGGGCACAAAATGTGACTGTAAGACCGACTGGTTGTGGATTCGATCCCCACTCGAGGAGATAAAATATTTACTTAAATTTATATTTCCATTTCTTCGCTCTGGTGTCGAGGCAAAGCGCGACGTTGAGTTTTGCTACTCAATAAGCAATGCCTCCAGAATTTGACAGAAAGTGGAGAACGAGTGTCTTAATACTAGGTTCCCTCTGCCTACCCTGCTGTGTGCGGGATACAGCGTGAAGCTGATTTATTTATTTACAATTAGTAAAGTAATATAATTTATTTATTTACAATTAATAAGCAACTGAAGGAAAATTATGCTGTGGTACCAACAACGATTCTTTACAACAGAATTGTAATTAAATACTTCCTAGCGGATCAGTATATTTAAGATTAAGTTGTGGACACGCGAGTGCTTAGGATGCTGTCCTGGGAATAGAACAATATGTAGTCGTTGCTAGAATAAGGTGACCTCGATTGATCTTCGAAAATACAGCGTCAAAGATACTGAAGGAGGAAAATCACGTAAAAAGCATGAGGACGCCCTCGAATAAAAAAAATGTCTAAAATATGCTTTCTTCGCAAGTGTTGTTATAATTATTGGTATCTATCTATTCAACAAAAAAACACTATAAATATTAAATATGCTCAATTATATAGAATTTTTGTCAGCACCACTTTAAATGAAACCGTACTTTTAACTACTCTATAAAAGCCTAATACAATTAAAAAAATCCCAAAACTTTAAAAGTTATTTTTTCAAACAAAAGAATTATAAAATTACCGTAAAAAATAAAACGCCATTTGTCATGAACGGCGCACACAGACATAAACCTATCAAAAGGAAACCGCCGCATACGCCTCATTCCGAAATCGAATCGTGGGTATTGGCGACAAAGCTCAAAGCTGCTTTGTCAAAACCTTTAGTAGTATTTTTGTAGTAGTATATGCTTACGTTATTGGTCGCTATGCGTAACTTCGTCATACGAAATCAAGGTATGGATAAACATCGTGAAATGAAAAAAAATCCTACGCCTTAACTGTTGGGGTATCTTGATTAATTTCTAGAGGTATGGGCTTAAAATATTATATCCTATATACTGTTCTGCTTTTGAGATTATCGTGAACAAACGCACAGACAAACAGACAAACTGATCAAATTCTATTACATTGTTAAATGTCCGTAATAACAATTTTTCTAATATTTCTTCCATGTACAGACACCGATGAGTTAGGATTTTATTGTAAGTATCGATAAGTTGTATTTTTATTTCAAACATCCAATGGAAGATTCTTATGGGAGGTACGAAAAGCGACTTAAGGTTTTAATAATGTTCACATTAGAAATCTTAAGTGCGTTGCAAACATACATTATAGGTATATTAAAACACGTACATGATTCAGTGTATTAAGTAAATAATTCTGTGGTTTAAGCGGGCGAAGCCGCGAGCGGGTCGCTAGTTGTTAAATATAATGGGCAGAGTATACTTCAACATTTCCATTTTTGTTTTAAAGATGTCTAATATTTTGGAAGCACTTATTCTTCTTTGATCGATAGATTTTAAAACTTCCAGGGTTATATTCCAGGATTTGTATTTTAATTCTTCTTATGCGATAATTCGACTCTAAGTTTGGACGTCTCGTGCGGCTGCTCCAAAATAATAACAGATTCCTTATTCAAGCAACGACTACATATTGGCCTGTTCCCAGGACAGCATCCTAAGCACTCGCGTGTCCACAACTTAACCTTAAATATACTGATCCGCTAGGAATAAGTCAATCATACTTTTCACGGTGAGAATGTAGAAGAACGTGCGAATGGATTTGTGAAGAAGGAATAGCAAAAAAAAATGTATGAAGAAAAAGTGAGCGGTAACAAAGAGACCTCAATACCTCAGTTAATCTTCGAAAATACAGCATCAAAGATACTGGAGGAAGGTCACGTAAAAAGCATGAGGAAACTCTAGAGGGCATGCATGAAAAAGTGTTCGTAGCGTACGAGGTGAAAGAGGTATGTAGAAACCGTAGCGTTTGGCGTTCCATTCTCTCTTACTTTCCCACTAGTAATACAGCGTGACGCTAAATAAGTAAGTATTTAACTTCAATTCTGTTGTAAAGAAGCATTGTTGGAACCACAGCATCATTTTCCTTCAGTTGCTTATCATTATTTTACTAATTCTAAATAAATAAATCAGCTTCCTGCTATATCCTGCACATTGCAGGGTAGGCAGAGGAAACCTAATGTTAAATTCAAAATTCTAATTCAAATAATTTTATACAAAATAAGAAGTTACATTTTTTATTACCTTGCTTCATTTTTTGAACGTCAAATAATTTACCAACAGTTCACTAAAGTTAATGCCTCAGACCTGAGAAGAACCGGCGCAAGAAACTCAGCGGGACTTATTTTTTTAAATCAATTTTAAAACAAATACATATATAATTGTCTGTGACAATGATACCTTTGAAACAGACTGGAGCGAGCATTTCATTCCCAAGGCGTGTTATCATTTGCAAAATCATTAATTTGGGAATAACCTTTAACGCACAAACGTCTTTTCACAACTTTTTTAAATCGTGATGTAGAAAATTCTCTGACTTTTCTGGGATCCTATTGTAAAAACAATGTGTATATGTTATTGCCCCATAAAAGAATTACGGATTCGATGCAACCGAGTAACCGTTACGTTCCCGCTACGTTCAAATTTTATACTTTACTAAATAAGTATTATTCAATACATTTTTGGGCCCAGAATGTAAAGAGATGAAAATGGTATGATTTAACCGATTTTGGTACATCATTCCCTCCTTGAAAACTATATAAATTTTAGCAATCTGAGAGCTGAGTTATTAGAGATTTGAACATCAATTTCTATAAAATATGTTATTACTTCTATTATTATTAAAATGTCATCTAAGAAGTATGAAGGTGGAACTAAATTATTTTGGTACCTAGCCCAACTAAGGTACCATGTAATACTCATAACATAAGCACAACAGCCTACCATTCATCTTCCTACAATACATTGCAGTATTTCATAGCAATAGCTTCCCTTCCTCTACGAGAGCTGTCAACTAAAATGTCGATTCATATCCATAGCGTGACGGTCGTCGTACAAAGTAAAATCCGAGAAAAACAAAGCAGTAATCATTTCGAGATACCTAGATGGCATGTCTGAAAAGTTGATGATAGTGAACGAAGTGAAAGAGATATATAGAGACCGTAGCGTTTGGCATTCTGTTCTCTCTGACTTCCCCACTGGGGTACAGCGTGAAGCTAAATAAGTAAGTATTTAATTTCAATTCTGTTGCAAAGAATCATTGTTGGTACCACAGCATCATTTTCCTGCTTGTCATTACTGTACACTAATTGTCATTGTCCGTATTATCACATTTTTTTAAAATAAAATAAATAGGGGTTGTTCATAGATGCCACTTCAATAAACGTGCATTATAATGTCCAAGCTTACATCTCACAACAAAATTACGGCTTA
>JAJHJA010000595.1:0-317797 GCA_021202915.1 Heliconius himera
TTATGAACCGAATGACGGTGAGTGTGATAATGAATGGACCTTAATGACTCTACTCACGCCATTCTAATTAGTTCCTCCAAAATGTAGTTTTCTTGTCACGTAGCTTTCGCTAATTGTGTTACACTAAATGTTTCTTTTTAATTTACCTGTAGTATGTCTACAAAGGATACTTGAAAGGAGCTTCTGAATGTAAACGGTTGTAAGTTCGATTCCTATTGGGAGTATTGTATATAGGTCTGTTAAAAAGATATGCACGGCGTTGAGTTCCGCTACTTAAGTAACTATATAACTTAACTAATTTCCCCGTTTTTGGTGTATACAATTGGTGAAGTTAGCAGTTCGGGTCAATTTGTATACATTTCTTCGATATTTAATTGCTGTGTAAATTACAAAGTCGAGTTATTCTCATTTGACACCAAAACTATTTTAAACTTACAAGTTCCTGTTAAATTATATCAAAACAAATACAAAAAGGTCAACCTTTAATCGAATTAACAGATAACTTTCTTAGGTCCAGAATTTCTGTATCGCCTCTTATAAAATGAAAGCCGTAATGGCGCCGGTACCAACAGCTTCTGATTTAACACGGGGTTGTGGGTTCGATTCTCACACAGACAAATATTTTTATTCTTTTTTCTCTCTTTGGTAACAAGGTACAGCGAGGCGTTTAGTTCCGCCACTGAACACGAAAAGCAATGAAAAAAATTGAGAACGGAGATTCTTAACACTGGCCTCACTCTACATACTTTACTGCAAAAAAAATACTAACTCAAAAACGTGCTCTAAAAGGGACAATGAGGCCAGTCGTGGCGCAAAGACACAAACGTGTAACTGTAAGCACGACTGATTGTGGGTTTGATCCCCTCTCGAGGAAATGAAATACTTATTTAAATTTATATTTTAATTCCTTCGACAACAAGCATAGCGTCGAGTTTCACCACTCAACACGCAAAATCTTCAAATTCGGTGAAAAATGGGGAACGCAGTGTCTCAACACTTTGTTCCCCCTGCCTATCCTGCTGTGTGCAGGATACAGCGTGAACCTAATTCTAAAAGAACAATTAAGTATAACGTGATTTGGCAATGTAAATCCAACATTATACGTATTTAACCGTTCCCGGTACGTTATGAGTTTGAAACGTAATCCCGGTATAATTGTTGTCCGAGCGCGCGGGGAGTCCGTAATTACGCCGGGACCGGGATTGCATCTACAATTGGTTTTATGCCTTAGAAAATCCTATTAGTGGGTAATCGAAAAATTTCTAGCATAATTTTCTGTTCCGAATTCTTTAATCGTGATTTTAAAATTATTAGGTATATTTGTGTAACATTATGATACTGTGTGTAAAAGATTTAAAAAATACACAAAAAAAAACTTTTGTTTTTGTGCTTTCACTAACACCAGGTTGATGTATTGAAAATATTGTATAGTCATCAAATCTCAGACTGTCGTGGTGCAGCAGTCCCAGCAGTTTGACTGTAAACTCAACGGTTGTGGGTTACTTTCCCATTCGGAGGATTAAAATATTTTTATTTATTTTACTCTGGTAAAAAGACAAAGCACCATTCTTAGTACCACTACAGTAAATCTATTCCGTCCAATTTCCGAACTGTCTCCAGTCTAGCTCTGGTAGAGCACGAAAATTAAAATAATTAAAACCAATACCAAAATATAACTATTACAATAAACTTCCCTTGTATAATTTAGGGCCTAAATTCTCGTTGAATACTAACTAATAATTATAAAATTAATGGAAAATAAAATAGATTAATGCTATAGTCATTATTATAATTGAGTAATAATTTTAAGTTCGTTCAAAATGTATTGTCAATTTCATTTTCATTATAAACACATTTATCATTTTTGTTTATTTTAGTTCAACTTTGTTCGAGGCCAGTTGTGGCGCAGAATACACAGGCGCGACAGGTTATGGGTTCGATTTCCACTAGGAAATGAAATATTTCATGTTTTTATTTCTAAGCTCTCGTAACGAGGGCAAAACGTTGTTAAGGAGCGGACCTTAACGCCATGCTTTGTATATCGCAGTCGCTGTGCTGCTATGTGACATTTTTAATTTTTCATATGAATATTTAATTGCACCTATTATGTTTCATTTAAATTATTAATACGTAGCAAATATTTTTTTAACTTCACGCTGTATTCCTCATATAGTAGGGTAGGCAGAGGGAACCTGGGAACCTAGTGTTAAATGGAGTGTTTTATTTCTGTAACGACACACCGGTTTCCCATTTTCCATCGAATTTTAGAGGCATTGCACATCGAGTGGCGGAACTCAAAGCCACAATAAGCACAAAGAAAAATAACTAAGTAAAATAAGGCAAAAATAACAAACAAAAATACGGTATTTTAGTTTTCCCTTTGTTAAGCGAAAATCGAAATTGTAATCAAGAAGTGAGCAGTAAACGTAAAGGATAGGGGAGGTCATAACAAAATGAGTCAGGATCAAGATTGCTTTGCAAAACGACTGAGATAACTGATCGAAATGTTTTGTTCCAGTAACAAAGGTTAATAATATTACATTTTGTGTGATTGTTATCACATTTGCTTACATGGCGCAGTGGAACAGTGTCTGATTGTTAACGCGAAAGTAGTTTATTCGAACCCAGCTTGGAAGAAAACTTAAAAAAAAAACATTGCTTCCAGAATTCGGTAGAAAGTGGGGAACGAAGTGTCTTAACACTAGGTTCCCTCTGCCTACCCTGCTGTGTGCGGAAGAAAACTTATTTAACTTATTTTTATTTCATTGCTCTGAAAAGACAAAGTGTAATCCATTACTCAACGCAATGTCTGTAAATTAGACAGAAAGCGGAGAATATATAATATATAGTAGGTTTTTCTGTGAATCTCCAAAATACAGTAAAAATATATCCAAATACATTTTTTAAATTATTGATATAGACTATGGTAGCTAAAAGGGTACGTCCATACGACAAGATAACCACTTGAAATCGCGCTCGTGCCGCCAGGGGCATAGTGACGTATAGATAAATACAGTTTTTTATGTTTCACTGTAGCTTTGGGGGACAGAAACTTAAATGTTTATCGACTTTAAAACGATGCGATTTTGAAATTGACTGGTACTTTACGAAATAAGTAGTTTTATCTTATATTATATCTTCACGCTGCATCCTGCACATAGCAAGGTTAGGCACATATGAAGAAGGAACCTAGTGTTAAGGCACGGCACACAAGGCAGGCCCATTGGGACGCATCCACCAGATTCTCGTGGCAAATCGAACCCATAACCATAGTCGTCGTTAACGTACAAAAACACAAAACTAGTTTGAAACAAACGATCGTAGAATACAGGTCAGTCTTAAAAGTTATTTCATGTTAAATATTGAAACGGATTGTTCTTCTTCATATTGTATCATTTTTATTTAAATCTCATCATTTATTTCCGGATGCCGGTCGTGGCGCAGCGGCACGAGGTGTGACTGCAAAACTGACTGGTTGTGGGTTCGATCCCCACTCGAGGAGATGAAATATTTACTTAAATTTATATTTCCATTTCTTCGCTCTGGTGTCAAGGTTAAGCGCGGCGTTGAATTCTGCCACTCAACACGCAATGCCTCCAGAATTCGGCAGAAAGTGGGGAACGGAGTGTCTTAACACTAGGTTCCCTCTGCCTACCCTGCTGTGTGTAGGATACAGCGTGAAGCTAATTAATTAATTAATTTAATAATTTATTTCGTTGTGAGGCCATCATATATATCCATATAGCATAGTAGTAGAAAATAGTGATGGTTGTGCCTTCGGCGAAAAATAGGAGACGGAAGTGCCTTAATGGAAACGAAGTGTTTTAAAACTAGTTTTACAGGTTCCCTCTGTCTACGGGATGCGGAATACAGGGTGAAGCTAAAAAATAATTAAAAACACAATATAATATTCTAAAGGAAGGCATTTCACTGTTTCAAAACCGTATATTTATATTACATAAGTTAACATCTTTTACGAAAAAGATATCACATTTAAAATTTATGGACGTCAAAAGCTACCCGGCGGTACAGAAAGTTCAGAGAAGCTCAAAGAAATTGTAGGTATTTGTAAGGTTTTTATGGAATATAATTTATGTAACTTCTAAGATAACGTGAAACTATATAGATAAAATATTCTTAAATTTTATATTTTGTGTTTTATGCGATAAAATGTAATAAACACATTATAATTTATTTATGGTATGTTTATTAATACTAAAACTAAACTATCCTTTATTCAATAAAACTATTACAAGCAGTGCAGTTACAAAATGTCAGTAGTGTCAGTCCTAAAGTAGAAGAAGGCAATTCTGGTGCAAAGAGCCGACAAAAAATTCAACAGCTGCTCTTTATATTATAAATCTACCAAGAAGAAAAATTATAAAAACGTATATAATTACAAATATAAATTATATATATATATATACGAATATAGCACTACTACTACAAAATATATATTAAAATTAAAATAAAAACATACTTTCACCAGCTCATTACTCCAAGACATAAACACACCCATCCTCAAAGCCTAATGGAATCACGTGAATCAATAACTGCTGACCGTCTCATTACAAATCCCCTGTCCCACTCTTGCCAAAGGAAAATATTCTTTAATACCAATAAAATATAGTTTATTTTCCTCAAACAGCTATAAATATAAGGGTTTTAATCGCGACAGTTGTAATAAAAGTGCCAAACTGTTATGCGATAGCGAAACATTGACTTTTATGGATTGCCAGTAAAATAAACGAATATTTTAAAGATGACATTAAAACATTTTATTACACATTTTTTATGGTCAAGTGTGTATTTTTTTTATGTTCTGGCGTCTTATCTACTTTATTCTTTTACTAGTATATGGTCACCGACTGGCTGGTCTGATTGGAAACGCGACAGTTGGGGGTTCGATTCTCATTAAGGGGAATGCGTTAATTTAACTTTCTTCACTCTAATGGTAAGATAGAGCGCGGCTTTAAGTTGCGCTACTCATCAGACATGTGTCAAAAATAGAATACTAAGAGGGATACAGAAGTATCTTAACAGTCCCTACTATGCGAGAAAAATTTAAAAATATGCGTAAATATCCTATTTTTCATTCGGTATAATATAGCCAAAGACGTAGGCATCCCGCTACCTTTGAATTATTTGAGCACGTCGAGAGAATGAATGGCAAAAAAAAAAATGTAGCAAAAGTGAATGGTAAAGGAGATTGAGAAAGATCCCAGTTAACCTTAGAAAACAGAATATCGAAGATGCTGGTAGAAGGTCTCGTAAACAATATGAAGACATTACGGAGGAAATGTATGAAAATGTTGATGACAGTAGATTACGTGAAAGCTTTTGGCGCTCCCTTTTATTTGGCTAAAGCTAAAAAAAATCTTAGTCAATAGTTCTACTTCTTTCTGTTATACTTTATCTTGTAAAATGTAAAAAAAAACTATCCTTTATTCAATAAAACTATTACAAGCAGTGCAGTTACAAAATGTCAGTAGTGTCAGTCCTAAAGTAGAAGAAGGCAATTCTGGTGCAAAGAGCCGACAAAAAATTCAACAGCTGCTCTTTATATTATAAATCTACCAAGAAGAAAAATTATAAAAACGTATATAATTACAAATATAAATTATATATATATATATACGAATATAGCACTACTACTACAAAATATATATTAAAATTAAAATAAAAACATACTTTCACCAGCCCATTACTCCAAGACATAAACACACCCATCCTCAAAGCCTAATGGAATCACGTGAATCAATAACTGCTGACCGTCTCATTACAAATCCCCTGTCCCACTCTTGCCAAAGGAAAATATTCTTTAATACAAATAAAATATAGTTTATTTTCCTCAAACAGCTATAAATATAAGGGTTTTAATCGCGACAGTTGTAATAAAAGTGCCAAACTGTTATGCGATAGCGAAACATTGACTTTTATGGATTGCCAGTAAAATAAACGAATATTTTAAAGATGACATTAAAACATTTTATTACACATTTTTATGGTCAAGTGTGTATTTTTTTTATGTTCTGGCGTCTTATCTACTTTATTCTTTTACTAGTATATGGTCACCGACCGGCTGGTCTGATTGGAAACGCGACAGTTGGGGGTTCGATTCTCATTAAGGGGAATGCGTTAATTTAACTTTCTTCACTCTAATGGTAAGATAGAGCGCGGCTTTAAGTTGCGCTACTCATCAGACATGTGTCGAAAATAGAATACTAAGAGGGATACAGAAGTATCTTAACAGTCCCTACTATGCGAGAAAAATTTAAAAATATGCGTAAATATCCTATTTTTCATTCGGTATAATATAGCCAAAGACGTAGGCATCCCGCTACCTTTGAATTATTTGAGCACGTCGAGAGAATGAATGGCAAAAAAAAAATATGTAGCAAAAGTGAATGGTAAAGGAGATTGAGAAAGATCCCAGTTAACCTTAGAAAACAGAATATCGAAGATGCTGGTAGAAGGTCTCGTAAACAATATGAAGACATTACGGAGGAAATGTATGAAAATGTTGATGACAGTAGATTACGTGAAAGCTTTTGGCGCTCCCTTTTATTTGGCTAAAGCTAAAAAAAATCTTAGTCAATAGTTCTACTTCTTTCTGTTATACTTTATCTTGTAAAATGTAAAAAAAAACTACTGCATTTTACATTTATGTGTATTTCATATCATATTTTGTTTGTCCAGAGCATATTTCTCTAACAAAGTACAAAGTATAGACGGTGTTCACGTCCAGTGTACGAGCGGCAGCTGAAAATGATTAATTGAACGAGAAGTTATACATTTATAATACGGCCCGCTTTGTTTGGACATCGAAGAAAGGCGTAATATGTTTCTGGACTTTTTAATCCTGCAACGAGTGATGGATAACAGAATTTTATGATTATTTTGTATTTTTATGATTATACTTTGAAATATTATATAAAACCTGTACATAATTACATATATCGTATTTGTTTTAATGAAAAGAAAAAGAGAAGAAATATCTTCATCCAAGCAATCGATGAATATACCAATAGGACACATGAACACAAGGGAGAAAAGATTGGAGCAGTGTATTAGATAGTGACCCAAGTATAACATACACAAAATTTAAATTCTTTAAAATTCTCTATTCTTGTTGATAAAAAGTGGCATTAAATTCAGCCACTTAACTAGAAATGTTACGGAAATTGGATGAAAGGTGAGGAACTGAGTGCCTGAACACTCCCCCTATTCACGCATGTATTTACGGGAAAAGACGTGTATTATTCCCGACTGCTAAAGAAGCGTTATGTTTTTCGCGCGTATCTTGTATGTATGTATGTATGTATTATTCTTTATTACCTCATATTTCCAGAACCGCTGAACAGATTTAGATCATTTAGGTATCGTTAGATTGGTATTAGCAATCCAAGTGTTCTTAAATAGGTGACGTTAAATTAAAACAATCATGGCGGCTGTGGGACGCCATTGGACTTAGTGAAAAAAAATTTTTTCGTTTTGAATCCCAAAATATGGGTATCAAATTCAGAAACTCACTACGAGAATTTCAAAAAGGTATATTATGATTATGATTACCATAATGATTTCTAACAAAAAAAAAACCCCGATTGCATAAAACTAAAAAGAAAATAAACAAGCCCAATAGTTGATTAGGATTAACAGTCGGGACCTATAAGTAATTCTTCAATCAATAAAATCTTTACCAGGAACCCCGCATAATTTAAAGAGGTCCCGAATGTTAATCCTAATAAACTATTGGGCTTGTTTATTTTCTTTTTAGTTTTATGCAGACGGGGTTTTTGTTTTTACAAATATTTTTTTATCTATAATAAAAAAAAACTACAACCATCTACAGATCACAACAAGAAAACAAACTGCAATGACGTCAAATACTTCCCAATTTAAAAATACAAAATAATGATAACCACCAATATTCACAAACCGGAAACGTAAAGGTGCTATCAAAAGCTATAGTAGCTAGTTTTAATAATGCAAAATCAGCAATAGGCCAGCGCCATTCGGGTCAACCAGGGCGAAAGAACAATGGACATGGAAATGAAAACCTGTGGGAATGTACTCCAGTGGGTAGGTAGGTGATATTAGCGGTCGAATTATTCTTAATCGCTCTGTCCTGGTCAAGTGTATGCTGAAGACAATTGGAACGGAAATTTAATCAGTGTTCACGTTACTATTGTTATAGGTTCTGCTGAATTTGGAGATATATTGAAGATATGGTATCAATTTTATGTATAATCTTGGATTTTTTTTTAGATGTTTATACCTTGGAATTTACTTTGGACTGTGTGTTATTCTTAATTTTATTTGAATATAGTAGAAAATATATGATAAACTACTTTTGGTATAGTCTGATTTTTGAACTATCTTAGGTTTCCTTTATGCTCTCCAAAAATAGTATTTGGCTTAAGCTAACATTGTTATATTTTAATTATCTATGAAAAAGAAAAAAAATATAGAGCAGAACAGAAATCGAAATAGCTTTATATACACAAGAAAAAATATTATCTCTAAAGTAAAGATCTAGATAATCTTTAGGCATAAAATAAAAGAAATTTCTTGTACAGCCATAGTGAAACATAAAACATTTCACTCGAATGACAGTTGTTACTGTAACAGTAACGTCTGAACTAACTTCTAAGCCATTTAACCTAGGAATAAGAATACTCGTATATCGCTATGTTTGTGATAACTATAAAATTTGACAGTAGTATTTTATTTGTAGAATAAATATATTGAATGAAACAAATAAATGTTCTACTTAGGAAAAAGGGCTGTAGGTTTAAAATATAGCTCTTAAAAATCAAAGATTATAGAAAATTCAGTATGGAATTCGAAGCTTAGGCCCACCCGTAATTAAAAGCCGCTCTCAGCTCTGAGATTGATCTTGATATTCCATTTTCATTCATAAATTATATTTCTATGAATGAAAACGGCATCTCAAGATTGATTTTAGAGTGATTAATAATCTAAGCGTATAGAAAGAGATAGTTCAATGCCATGCTTAGGTTTATTAAAATGAAAATTCATTCCCGTATGCGAAAATCGAATCTGTAATATGATTTTCTGTCAGAATCTGTTCCATTATATATCATTGACATCCTAAAATAGAATTTTATTAAAATGATCAATAATCGCAAAACGTCCAGCATACAATGATTTTAAATAGAATATTTTAAAATGTAAGAAAAAAATACAACTATTATTTCTTTATCTTTTGCTTGAGGTTACTATAAGTTGGAAAGTACCTTCTAGTCAATTTCGAAAACAGAAATTGCTAACACACCTAATATATCACAATAGAGAAATAAATAAAAGGTGACATCATAAAATATGTTTCCACTTAAACTAACTGCATATTAAATTCAGGTAAAATACAGCGTTTTCGCTTCACGTTCAAAACAAGAAGTAATTATGTGTTCGAATTGAGAAAGTTTCCAAATGTATTGCTTAGTTTTCTAGCAATTTTGAAAACTTCGCGACGAACTTGTGTGTACATGAATCTTTGGCAATATTACTCTATTATTTTATTCAAATTCTGATTTACTGTTTGTTAGAATGGTGGTTACGTATTTTAACTTCATTTTTGGTAGACAAAGCGCGGCGCTGAGTTCCGCCACTAAACATGCAGGTATTTTTTCAAAGTTAAGCGATATCTAAATTGTATTTACACACGGTGCTTTCTGGTGTATTTTTATATACGGAATTACGTTACCGCATCTGTCACCCATATTGTTATCTTCGTTTCCATAGGAAACATGAGAGATCCTCTAGTGCTAGCTTACTCCTCAAGGGATCTACATGCCAAATTTCAGCGGTAGTTCCGGCTGTTCGTCATCTGAGTGACTGACACAGTAACGGAAAAGTTTATTTTTATGTATAAAACTAAGTTTTTAGAAAAAATAAGAGAACACGCCTATATATAGCCAACAATAATTATTTCTACGTCAAACGTTAAACAGCACTATTTCTGGCATTATTGGAAATTCTGTAGATGTTTCGCATTCAGTGCGTAACTTTGAACACGAATTCATTATTACGTTTAAAAGGTAATTGAAAACATTATGAAATATTCAGAAGCATTGGAACGATTTTTTTAGCTTCAGTGTTAAGACACTCCGTTCCCCACTTTCTGCCGAATTCTGGAGGCATTGCGTGTTGAGTGTCAGAACTCAACGCCGCGCCTAACATCGACACTAGAGCGAAGAAATGGAAATATAAATTTAAGTAAATATTTCGTCTCCTCGAGTGGGGATCGAACCCACAACTAGTCGGTTTTACAGTCACACTTTGTGCTGAACGCATTAACTACTTAAAAATACAATATATTTTAATATTATTGATACTTATGTTTATGTTACAGTTATTTAATTTATGTTTATGTTACAGTTATTTATTATTTGTTCTATGAATTGTATAAGTTTAGGGAATAGTATTATCTTAGAATAATTGGTTAATAAAAAAACACACACGCAAATGTCTTAATTAATTTTACATTCAGCTTTTCTTTGGACCTTTGTGATAAGCACTTATGAAAAACAGTATAAAATCTCTGATTATATTAGTGGTATGCTATCATGCAGATTAGATGTTTTATTCTTAATTCGTTAGAAGCCTATAGAAACATTTTGGAAGAAAGTTAAAACTCTATTGGGAAGCAAATACCCCTATAGCTAGATAGGCCATAGTTAGGTGGCTATAGATAGGGAGACAGAGGGAACTTAATAGTGTTAAGGTGTTCCGCACTTTTCGTCCAATTTTCGCGACATTGCGTGTTGACAGGCAAAACGTTTTATCTAATTACCTTTCATTTAATTATAGAACGTAACCCATAATGCATTAAGATGATATCATAAATTCTATAATAAAATTATTTACATAATCCAATATTTCAATACTGAACGCATTTAGAGTAACTAGAATATAAAGGGGACTTACACAGTGTGCCATAGGACAAGTTGATATTTAGTTCTTGCTAGTACAACGTAAAGGTAAGTTCATATCGGTATACTATTCTATATTAATATAAAAAGCAGCTTCTAGCTGTTTCCCTCATAGCAGGGTAGGCTGAGAGAACCTATTGCTATTGTACTGTGTTTCCTACTTTGCGACCTAATTTTCAAGGCATTAGTGGCACCTGTGTGGAGTGAGGAAACTCAGCGCCTGAAAATAAAATAAATATAATTGGGAGTATCCCCGAGCAGAAGTCAAACCTATAATAGTTGCGTTTAGAATCAAACCATGTACTACGGCGTGGTACGGCGGTACGGCGTGGCGGCGCATTATTGAGGCTGATGGCGCCCAGCGTCATCAGCCTCAATAATGATATTGTATAGAAATGGCTTTTCTGATAGTGTCGCAGTACCCCTACGTTGTCGTGATATGTTGTAGGTTTGATTTTCACTCGAGCAAATTAAATATTTAATATCTTCATTTCGTCGCTATGGTAACAAGACAAAGTGTGACAGAAAGATCCGCTATTCAACGCTCAATGGCTCCAGAATTCGGTGGAAAGTGGGAAACGGAAGTATGTTATTGGGAACAGAGTGTCTTAATACTAGGTTACCAGGTTCCCCATGTGTATTCTGTGACGTGCAGGACACAATGGAAAACTAAAAAATATATATATCTAATAGCCAATGTGCATATAACTTTAGTCTACACTTGAAACAAGAACATAAATCCGTGTGATGCGACTTGTGAGTTTCCGCTCTATTTCACTCCGTTAGAAGCAAATCTTAAACTTATGTTGTTAGTTCCATTAAAATTAAAATATTTGTCTCTTGTAAAAATAGTACCACCTCGATATTATTTGCGCGTATTTGTGAATGTGAAAAGAAAAATCTGTTTTTTTTCGTCCCTGTACAAAATCTCAAAAAATCTTTTCTTAGTGTTTCCCTACACTTCCTAAACACTAATGTTTCCTTCATACAAAATTTAAACTTTCTAAGTAATCTAGTGTTAAGACACTCGTTCCTCATTTTTCACCGAATTCATGAGGCATTGCTTGTTGAATGAACCTAAAATCAACTAGTACCTAAGTTATTAAACAGAAAATAAACGATTTTCAATATTTTTAAGTACCCACTAAATAAAACTGTCAATTATACACCTAAAATTATTCAAAGAAAATATTCCAACAGATTTCAGATTGTATATCAAAGAAATGTAAATTTTAAACTAATAGCGTATTACAAGAGCCCTAGACTAGTACTCAATTAAAGTCCTAAAAATAAAACTAGACCGGACCCGTCCACTTAACCCGTGCAAAGTGGAAAAGATTACTTTATCTTATCTAATTTATCGCACAGTGTATTGATTTTTCCTGAAACTAACCTAACATGGAACATTTTATTTTGTCATATTAGCTAGTTATTTAGTTAGTTGACTTTGGTTCTAGTTACTTTAAAATTTGTTAATTGTGTTGGTTTTTATTTTTTATTTCACGCTTTATCCCGCAACCTGAATATAGATGAGTAGGCAGTGTTATGACACTCCGTTTCCCATTTTCCGCTCAAGTTCCGAGATGTGTTCCGAGAACTCATCGCCAGGAAATGGAATGGAATAGGGGGAATTGTAGATTCATTACCCACTCAAGGGAATCAATTGTTTTAATTTTTTACTGTAGCAAGACAACAATGATTGAAGTCAGTGAATGAACGGAGAAGTATCTTGATACTAAATTCTATCTATCTACTAAATTATATCTTCCTTTCCTGCTATAAATGCGGGATACAGCGTGAACCTAAAAAAAAGGATCTCAAATATGGTAACTATATCTGAAATAACCAGTTGTAATTTTACAACATCCACAAAACACATACATATTTTACCTTAAGCTTCAACTTAACTTTAAGTTTAACACAGCAACCTTATTTCAGCGGGAAACCGCGGAAAAAAAGAAGCTTTTTGTTCTGTAAGCTCGTTAACTCCCCTAAAATACTCTGAGTTAACTTTAAAAGTGAATGTGATAAGCACCAGAAGTTAATCATGGTACGTACTATTTACATAATGTTCCAGCAACTTGCTTAGAGGTGGAAACTTTTACGTGGCTCCGTATAATTAAATGAGAACTTTGTAAATCACTTTGATGTATTGCAAATACACTCTATTTGATGCACTCTTTCTCTTTAGATATTGGGTGAATTAGATATGGAGATGTACCGTTCTCTGGTTTTATTAATAAACGTGTTATATAGCGTAACTAACTAACTTGATTGAAATGACATATGCAACTTCAAATTAATATTTTTTAAATATTTTCTTACAAATCAAGATCATTTTAACATGGGAAACTTGGGGAACTTGCCAAAATGAAATACATTATCAATTTAGACTATGATATCATATAATTTATTTAATGTAGAGCAGCGGCACGACTTTTGACTATGAAAGCGACAGTGTGTGGTTCATTTTCCTTTCGGAAGAGTGTTTTTTTTACAAAATGTTTTTCAACAGTAAACTTAACTTAACTTAACTTCACGCATTATCCCTATCGGGGTAGTCAGAGAGAACGGAGCGCCAAACGCTACACTACTACTACGCGCGCTTTCGCCTCGTCGACTATCATCAACCTCTTCATACATGCCCTCCGGGGGGTTCTCATGCTTTTTGCGTGACCTTCCTCTAATATCTTTCTCTTACCACATTTTACAAATTTGTCTTATATTTATATTTTTCTAATTGTTAACAATAAAAATTAGGTAAATAAAAATAATTAAGATAAGTAGTCCTTCAGCGTAGGCTCCTGTCGTGCCAAAATGCCCGAGGTTCCCTTGTCCCTCCATAAAACGTTCAATAAGCGTACCACAAAGCTTTGCTTGAACCTTTAATGAAGAAAACATGAATTCTCATATAGACGTAAACACAAAATGAAATCTCACTTTACTACATATATGTATAGGTACCTATTTGTACATTCGCAGCTAGTAATATATTGTGGCCGGCTGGGATCGCGGATACGAATTTAATATCTGTCAGGGACAGAGACTCGCGAGCTGTGGACTCGCGTTATTGTCGACGAGGTGTTACCGAGTATATGTTATATTTTAATTATTTTAGCTTCACGAATATAGTTTATAGTATGTGGACTGTAGTCATTAGATTTTCTCCATAAACTTGAATATTCAAGAAAAAAATATTATCTACTTAGATTCTACATTAAATTCAAATTAAAAAAATCCAGGCCAGTCGAGACCAGTCGTAGCGCCGGGGCATAAAGTGTGACTGTAAACTCGACTGCTTATGGATTCGGTCCCCACTAAAAATATAAATTTAAATTAATTTAATTTCATTCCTTCGCTCTGGTGTCGAGGCAAAGGGCGGCATTGAGTTTCACTACTCAAGACGCAATGCCTCCAGAACTTTTCGGAAAGTAGATAACGGAGTGTTTTAACACTAGGTTCCCTCTGCCTACCCTTTATGTGTGCAGGATACTGAGTGAAGCTGAATTAAATTTTAAATCTGAGAATTTATAAATAAAACAAATAAAATACATTACAAAAATAAAACAAACTTAAGCTTATTAACAACTGAATGAAACAGAATAACCAAAATTTAAAACAATAACAAATAAAGACTATTTTTCATAATACTTATTTAGACTGTAGAATACCACTTTAAAAATATGTCATAATACCCAAAACGGTCGCAACGCGCCGTCAGCACCGCGAGCACGCCTATGCCGCGTTATGAGGCATCTCATTTCACATGTTCATTCCCATTGTGCCCGATGGTAGTATGTATGTTTGTTTGTACAAGGATTCTGTTACGCTACTACAATTTTTATACAAAACTCTTGAATTTTTAGTTCTAGACTCTCATATTTTCTTGTAATCCGACGATCCATTACGAAATTGTTTGCGATATGAAGAATGCAATGTTTTTTTTTTCATGTTTGACCTATTCTGCTTGGGTTCATGTAGATTTACAAGATGTTATGTATGTGTGTGTATGTTTATATAAATTGATTTTTAAGATATTTTTTTAGATTGACTTAGATAACTATAAAAATTGATTTTGACTCGTTTGAGTGTTTACAATAATAAGGTAATATGGAACTATTCAGATAATGAAGCCAGAAACTAAATGGTAGAACTTTTCACAGGTTACTAGCAAACTACTCTATAGCTTCAAATAATTTTGGTGTAAATAAGCTTGTTTTTATTGTTTTTAAAACTTACTTTTTTATAAGGCAGCTGCAAAAAGCAACCTTTTTCAGAATAAGTAATAATAATTTAAAGTTAAAACTTAAATTACTTCGCTTTCTCATACAATTAATAAACATTAAATATGCTTAACAACATATAATTGACTATAAAACAGTTTCTATGATACTAAAATAATAATACTATTAGAATATATTATAAAGAAATATGATCCATTCATATAAAGATATTTTTATCATTTCCACTCTACCCCTATCGCGCTACACAGCTGAGGGCCATTAAGGGATGCTGTAAGGGCAAGAATCATGCTTTCATCATATATAGGTATCCAGTGGAGCTGTTACAAGTCAAACATTAGTTGGGGAAGGTTGTAAGATATAGGAACGTGAGGGTGTATTTCTGTTAGGTATAGATAAAATATAAATAAATCAGCTTCAAGCTCAATCCCGCACACAACAGGATAGGCAGAGGTAACCTAGTGTTAAGATACTCCGTTCCCCACTTTCTGCCGGATTCTGGAGGCATTGCGTGTTGATTGGCAGAACTCAACGCCGCGCTTTGCCGCGACACTAGAGCGAAGAAATAGAAATAGAAATATAAATATAAGTAAATATTTCATCTCCTCGAGTAGGGATCAAACCTACAACCAATCAGTTTTACAGTCACACTTTGTGCCACTGCGCCACGACTGGCCCCTAGATGAAATATAAATATAAAAAATATTGTATTCTTAATTTTTATATTCTAATATAAATTATATCGTGGTAAAACAGAGTCTGACTGTATTGTGATGATAATGGGTTTGATTTCTAATCTAGGGAATAAATTATTTGTTTTATTTTGTGACATTTTTTTCTTTAATTTATTTTGAATTCCTTGCTCTGGGGAGACTGAATAATGCGTTATATTTGGTTCTCTTGGCCAAATCTGCTGTATGTGGGATACAGCGAGTATTGAAGCCGTCGTGGCGCAGTGGCACAAACGTATAACTGTACTTATGACGATTATGTGTTCGATTTCCATTCGAGGGAATAAATTTAAAATTTTCATTTCTTTGCCGTTACCAGATAACGTGACTAAGCGTGAAGTTGAGTTCCACTAATCAACACACCTGCCCCAAGAATTCAGTGGTAAGTGGAGGATGGAAGTGGAGCTAATAAATCTTATTCAGCGAAGGAGTCAAATAAAGAAAATAAAAAATATATTATTCACCATTAATAAACATTTTTAGAATAATATAGTAACAGTTTCTTAATGTTTCCTTGATGCATCAGTTTGCCTCCAATACGATAGTTGAGAATCCAAAATGAGCTTTCCTTGTGACTGTGACTTTCTCCGCGTGGCCAAATGGTATTACAAACAACTAAAACTTATGTATGACAATTGGTACTAAGTGCCCTAGGTAACTCTGGCAGGTATAGCGGGCTACATCGACTCGCATATGGTCTCAAAAATGCAATATAGGCTTCTTATTTAAATGTTTACCAATAAATCCTTAGCTAAGGAAATTTAACACTAAAAAAAAACAATTCCTATTACATTGAACAAAGTAAAAAAAACTCTATATAAAAGCTCCATATAAAATATCTGCATCCGCCTGTACTTTCTCCCGTTAGGTGATTACCCCTCATTGTTCCCCCAGCGAGCCCTAATGCATGACACTATTACGCTTGATATGAACTAATGCTTCCAATATAGTTTTTATAACGAAATTTTGTTTATTCTATTTTTGGGGTAATTTTATGGTTTTAGTTGTTTGTTGGTCTTTGGGGAAATGATAGTTTTTCTTAATTAATTATGTAAATTAAGGGATTGGCTGGCGTAGCGCAGAGGGACAGCGCTTAAATGTAAATGCGGCGATTGTAGGTTCCATTCCCATTTGGCAGATTAAAAAAATAAACCGTTTTTATATTTTTCGTCCTATATGAAGATAAATAATCTAATAATTCTTAGTCCACTTATTATTATATCTAACGACGCTACAATACTAATTAATAAATAAATTATTACTTAAAGTAAAAAATCTTGAAAATATCCTTAAAAATATATTTTAATACTTTGTCAATGATACTCTACTTGATAGTAGGTACATACTTGATAGTACATATTTTTATTTATCATCAGAATCACACTGTATCTCGCACACAGCACGGTAGGCTGAGGGAATTTTGGAGGCATTGCGCAAGAGTGTCGGATCTCAACGCCGCGCTTTGCCTGGACACTAGAGTGAAGAAATGGAAATATAAATTTAAATAAATATTTCATTTCATCTAGTGGAAATCGAACCCACAAGCGTTCTGCCAGATACCTGTAAATTACAAGCGCCTACAAATCTAATGTAATTCAGTGTAAAAAATATTATTTGCTCCTAATATTCTTGTAGGCGCTTATAGCTTATAGGATTTGGGGGTGTCTGGAAGGGTGTTATATATGCTAAGTATCTGGCAAAATATAAAATAATGAAAGTTTGGCTACTGTCGGCTCTCGGGTGGTAGGAATCATTAACATCGGCCCATCTATTTAACCTATAAACCTCCACATGGGAACAAACATACATACATACATACATACTCTAATAAACACATTACCCTCCTTTGCGTTACGCAGTCGTGCAAAACAGGTATTCGATATTAATAATGACGGACCGCCCCGTAATTTTAAAATTATATATTTTAATGAAAGCCTTTGGGAATTTTTGACGTTCACGTTATTTCAGCTCGCTTATTAATTAAATGTTTAACATTCTAAAAAAAATTGGTAATGAATTTACGGTATTATGTGGCGTCTATTAGGTATAGTAAAAAGATACATTTTAAATAAATACGTAAAGAAGGTGTAATCACTCGAAGCAATTGTGGCACAGTGGAACGTGTGACTCTAAAGGCGATAAATATAGGTTCGATGTCCAGTCGAGGAATGATATAAATTATTTTCATTTCAGTTCTTTGATAGATATAGTGCTTTGTCTGATATAGCGCTGATAAGTGAAAATGAAAACAATTCATTTCTCCAAGTACGAATCGAAATCAAAACTTTTATATTTACACTCAACAGTCTAAATTACACAAAACATATTGTTTAAACAAACTGTAAGTAAAATATTATGTAATTGTTAAAATATATTACATATAATTTAAGCGCGGCGTTGAGTTCTGCCGCTCAACACGCAATGCCTCCAGAATTCGGCAGAAAGTGGGGAACGGAGTTTTAACACTAGGTTCCCTCTGCCTACCCTACAATATGCTAGATACAGCGTGAAGCTGATTTATTTTATTATTTAAGCCAATTCGTAAATTAAGACGAAAACGGCACTCTACTCTCTCTCGGTTTCTCGTAGCCTATGTATTACAAAAATAAATGTAACACATTTTTTTAATAAATAAAGAAATCTTTATATAATATATAGAAGTAAGTACCTATACCTATAAAACAAACGTTTGAAACACGAAAACCATTTATTATTCCCAATTTAAGCTCCACGTAACTCTTAAACAATTTTTCCTTTTGCTTCATTAAAATTGATGCGATACGATACTTTCCACTTCATTTAGTACAAAATTTAAGATCGCTAACCTTTCAAGAACAAAAAGAAAATAATAAGCATCGAGCTGTAATGGTCTTACCGAAATATCACCCTTTTATATATTTTGTAGAGTTTCTTGAACAATTGATGTTAGAATAAATAATAAAGAAATAAAAAGTAAGGGTAAATATTTTTATATAATACTGTATTTTGTAATAATATTTACCCTATATAGTCGTTGGACGGCCGTAGCACGGCGCCTGACTGTATATGCGAAGGTTGTGAGTTCGATTCCCGCTCGGGGGAGTGAATGTATTTCAATGACTTGCTCTAGTAACAAGATAAAGCGAGCTTAGCGAGCTAGCGAGATAAATTCGGCTACTGAACATGCAATATATCGAAAAACTGGGCGGCGCATGGGGAACAGAGAGTCTTAGTCACTATGTTTTCTTTGCCTACCCAGCTTTATGTCGGACACGTAAAAACATTGGGTCGTAAAAACATATAGGTAAAAAACGTATAGGTTCTTTTCTTCTTCTTAACTTCACGCTTTATCCCTAGCGGTTTGATACTATGTTTTCGAATGTCAACCGAGGTCTCCCTATATCTCTTACCAGTCACTTTTTCATCATAAATCTTTTTTGCCATTCTTTCATCACTCATTCGTTCGACGTGCCAAAACAAGCTGAGCACGTTCTTCTTCATTCTCACCGTGACGACCTCTTTTTTTTTTTTTTATGGAAAAGACAAGGCAAACGAGCGTGCGGGTCACCTGATGGTAAGTGATCACCGCCGCCCACGACCCCGTGCAGCACCAGAGGAGCTACAGGTGCGTTGCCTGCCTGTAAGGTGGATTGGGCGCCGGAGCCCGGCGTTACCTGATGCGAAACGCAGTGGCATAAAGCCTACTACTTCACGCCGATTTTAAATGCCGGGGGTGGTAATGATCCGGTCGAGTCTGCCCATGCGTGTTGCCATTGCTGGCGACGTGACTCTACCACACGTACTTTAGTCGCCTCTTACGACACCACCAGTACCAGGATGATCCTATTCTAGGCCGGGATCACACAGCACAAGTAGCCTCTGTAGTAACTACCATTCTGTGTATCTCTTCATTGCGGATTCGATCCGCTAAGCTGACTCTGCATATCCTACGAAGAAATCACATCTCCACGGCATTCATATTTCTTTCATTCCCACATTTCACCCACGTTTCGGTGCCGTATAACAGCGTCGATACCAACACTGCATTATGTACGAACATAGGATCATTATCGAGAATTTGCATTTGCGACAAATTATAGATCTATTGTATGGAGCTAATCTCAGGAATTACTCATTTAAATTGAATAAAACATTTTTGTATTGGATAGTACATTTATCTAATAAGATTACAAACGATATTACATCGATAACGATAATTTTATTAGATAATCAAATTTATCATTCCAGTATTTAAGTTAGTTCTCGCGCTAAGAAACACAAATATTAGTTATTTTAATTAGACAATGCGAACGAAGTCATACAAACATATAGGTATACCAACCAAAATAATGTCATTTTATAAAAAAAAAGTTTCACGCTGTATCCCGCACACAGCAGAGGTAGGTAGGCAGAGCAAATATTTCATCTCCTCGAGTGGTGATCGAACCCACAACCAGTCGATTTTACAGTCACACTTCGTGCTGCTGCGCCACGACTGGCCTCAACGTCATTTTATATTTTTTAAATTTTTAAGTAAGAACTTAAAATCTAGAATCATCGTAAGAGTCGTCATCAATCGCCGCGTCGGTCGTCGTCAGTTTGCGGTCGACATTTAAACGAGACGTCAAGGATTATTGATTTTGTATCAACAGCGCTTTTCTTAAGCGGTTCGAGGAAGGGTAACATTCAGATTTCCTTCACTGTATTATATGTACGTATGTAATATTTTTTATATATATATATGAATATATATGATATTTTTATATATAGCCATTCCTGTGAAACTGATTGTGGGTTCGATACCCACTCGAGGAAATGAAATATTTAATATTTTAATATCTTCGCTCTGATGTCGAAGCGCGGAGTTGAGTTCCACCACTCAACACGTATTGCCTCCAAAATTCGGCTTACCACTTGCCTACGCTGCTGTGTGCGGGGTACAGCGTGAAGCTGAGTTAATGATTTGTAATATTATTTTTAAAGCAGAGAAGCTAGTGTTAAGACACTCCGTTGTCCACTTTCCTACAGACACGAAACCTTGCGTAATTTATTGCGGAACTTAACACCGCACTTGCTAAAAGAACGAATTCTAATACAACTTAATCTGAAATCCTACTACAATTATAATTTTAGAGCCAGTACTAGTAGGTACAATTGTAACACAACCCCACGGGACATGTTTGTTAATAAACAAGCCATGTCACACAGATACGATACGCGTAACGCATATTTGATAGAGAGACAGACCAGCTGTTGCTATAGTATTTTGTTTTATGACACTTTTGAAATGATATGTATCGTGTTTTTGGTCTTTAGGTATCTAACAATCAGTTTCACGGTGTATCCCGCACACAGCAGGGTAGACAGAAGGGAACCAAGTGTTAAGACAACCCATTTCCCACATTATATATCTAAAGTAAGAAAGTAGTGATAGTAGTCTCTGTATAAAGCATATATTTCATATTTTTTTTTATTAACACTTTATAGTGCAAAATTTTATACTTTAAAGAAGAAAACAAAAGAAAAGAGAAAAAATAATGCAAATGACTTTATGGTTGAATATAGATACTAATCTCAGAAAATACTAATCTAAATTGGAAAAACATTTATTAAGGGGGATTATAGATTGGTTATCTATGATACACAACTGTTAATAAAATTATTAATAACTATTTGCACACACAGACGAATCCGTGGGTAGTAGTAGTAGTAATAGTAGTACAAAATCATGATTACATTGTTATATCAAATAAAGCATTGCAACGTTGAGTTCCGCCACTCAAATAATGCAATGCGTTTTGGCGTTTTGAAGTGACAGTAACGAGAACGGAGTATGTTATCACAAGGATTACAGGTTCCCTCTGCCTACTCTGCTATCTGCGGGATACAACGTGAACCTGAAAAAAGCTAATCCAATATATATATAGTAAAGCTCAGGTGCATTTCGAAGGAAACAATACAAAACAAAGTGTACTTGAAACACTGAAATTATTATATCACTCGTTTCAAATTTAAACAGTGTGACTTGAATACTAAGTTATTTGCTTTGTACATTTTGTGTTCTCCGCCTTTACAGATTGCTCGGGCACGGCTTGTTATAGATACGGCTATTGAATGTATCATGAAGTGAATAGTGGTTGTAATGCTAATATTGTATTGTAAATAAACTGAGGTTAATATAAATCAGCTTCACGCTGTATCCCCCACACAGCAGAATAGGCAGAGGGAACCTAGTGTTAAGACACTCCGTTCCACGTCCACTTTCTGCCGGATTCTGGAGGCATTGCGTGTTGAGTGGCAGAACTCAATGCCGCGCTTTGCCTCGACAACAGAGCGAAGAAATGGAAATATAAATTTAAGTAAATATTATAAATTTAAGTAAATATTAAATATTATATATCCTCGAGTGGGGATCGAACCCACAACCAGTCGGTTTTACAGTCACACCTCGTGCCGCAGCGCCACGACTGGCCTCAGTTAATATAAATAAAAAAGTTAATATAAATAAAAAAAAACATGTTAACCTTAAATGGAACTATTTTAATCGGATTAATCGCGTATGTTTAAGATACATTACTGTCACTGATCACCAGTATACTCATTAAGGACTGCATCAGGATTGTCAAGAGGAAACTAGAGGATAACGATATGCCTATAGAATATGTTGAACTTTTAGAACACTGGCTCACCTTACCTTACACCACTGGCTTACCACCTGGGACCCACTCATAAAATCATTGAACTCTCAAATCCACCATACCGGAGGGCAAAATAGTCAGTTCATTCTGCAGGAATCAAGGGTAGTACGCGCGGCAATTAAGAAATCGTTGGCAGTAGTTTGATACCCATGACCACGAACTCTACTGCAAAGTGTTCGAAGCGTCAGGTTTCCAAGAATGTATAATATTAAATATACGCGATTGATCCGGTTAAAATAATTTCATTTAAAATGTGTAATAATCGTGAAAATCAAAGAACTTATTATTTTAACCCTATTGTTTTAACATATGAAAAAAAATCGGTGGAGGTATCATATAAGCCATATAACTTATAATATGTAATAACAAAAATTATGCAGCTCAGAATTTAAAAATTTTTTTTGTTATTATTATTATTCACAATTTAGATTGGGCTTTAATTTTGTTATTAAACTATTAATTGATTATTAAACTATTAATTGATATACATATATATAAACGGTATGCGCCAATGTAATGGGTTCGACAAATTTGATGGTACTTATATTACATTCAATTTCTCGCTGTTATAAATGAAAATGTTTCAAGAAGTCAAAATTTTTAGAGTTCAATTTGAATCCGTAATATGAAATATTACGTAAATTTTAACTTTCAACACATTTCATTATACGAAATATATATAAAGAGAAAAGCTTGAAAATATTATAATATGAAAATAGCACTGGAAATTTAAAATACATACAGTTCTAAGAACTTATTTCCAAGTTTCAACATTGTCGTAAGGAGTTAATATGCCGTCGTGGCAAAGTTGGGACTTTTCTGACAGCACACAGTAGTTGTGGGTTAGAAACCAATGGGGAAAAGTGTTATTCTGTATATGTTTCTGTTCTTTTAAATATTTCACACTTACATTTTATAAGTGTTAAATATATTATATGTAAAATTTGTAAATCGATTTGAAATTTATCGTGGCACAGTAGGCTTCCCCGCTCTTGCAAAACAAATCGATTGCGTCTTGTCCCTGAATGACACGAATTTGGGTAAAAAATCAGAAAGTCCTGATACTAGGTTTCCTCTGCCCATGCCAAAAATTAAAAATATGTAAATATAAGAAATTTTGAAAATGTGATATCATCATAAGGTTTCTTTATCTTGGTCGTAAAATGTGTTGTAAATATAAGGTTTTTTTACATCACGCTTGTTAAATATACAGCAGAATTCACAGAGCAAATCTAATGTTAATTAAATAAAATACTTAAATAAAGCTAATAAATTGGTAGCTTTTAAGAACAAACGACTGTCATTTTAAATGTTATAATTTTAAAAACAAAAATATGAATAAGCTATACCCACTGAGCCTACAGGCAGAATGTACTACTGTCACTTAAAAGTAAAAAAAATCGTATGATATGATTCGCAATAAAGAGATACACAGAATAGCAGGTACTAGCGAGGATGTCACTGTGAGAATGAAGAAGAACGTGCTGAGCTGATTTGGGCACGTCGAACGAATGAGTGATGAAAGAATGGAAAAAAGATTTATGATATTGAGTGGCGGAATTCAACGCCGCCCTTTTTTGCCTCGGCACCAGAGCAAAGAAATAGAAATATACATTTAAATAAATATTTAATTTCCTTGAGTGGGGTTTGAACCCACAACCAATCGCGTTTACAGTTACACGTTGTGCCGTGATGCAGTTAGCATCACGGCTGGCCTCGCCATTAAATAATGAAACATACTTGTCCATGTATACCATACATAATATAAGTCTACAGCTAATCTTTCTTAAACTCTCTGATGGAATTGCCTCTGACGTTCAAACGGACTTTGTGAAATACAAATCAAGTGAATGAACCAGTGTAACGTTCTTCCTATCTACTCGTATTTAAGCTTAGTACTGCAAGTACCTTTTAAATTCTCGTAAATTAATTAATAATACGTATAATTAATGTTTATCATAAAATAAATATACCCCGGGTGAAACTTGAAAATGCAACTTTCAGCTTAGAAGTAACAATACAAACAAAATAACATATCGATGATCTAGGATATTTACTGATAAAATATACAAATTCTTAAACCAGCAACCGAGAGAATGACTTATTTCAGTTTTCTTGCTCTGGTAACAACGCAAAACGCGGTGTTATGTTCCGCTACTCAACATGTAACATTGTAGTGTCTCAATTTGGGCAATGAGTGGTAAACGAAGTGTCTCAATCGTAGGCTACCTGTATCTACGTTGCTTAATCATGATACAGTTGATATATTGAAATATTAGCTAAGCCAAAAAAAGTTAAGTTGAAACTAAAATCATGGAGAGCAAAACGTATGAAAAACTCGATCCCAATTCCACTCCAAGGTGTACTATAACGAACACTAGTTAAAAGCTAGTTAAACAATAGACAGCTTCCTCTCGAAGCTCTTGAGCTCAGGAGGACATTTCAAAAAGCATTATTACAAAGGTGACCTACCATTAACAGACGGCCAAGTCTAATTAATTTGAACCTAGCATTTTCGATGCGAGACCAACCTATAAGGATGAAGTGCCATCCTCGTTCCTAATTACGTCTTATCCTCATACTTTGGGATTATACATCTTATGGCTAACGAAATAAGGGTGAAAGTTACACTAAATTATTATTTGACCAAGACATTCTCAAGGCTATATAATAGAAGGTATAATGGAACGCAACCAATCCTTGAGTCTGGAAGTGTTTGAGAGAGCTACCAATTACGACGATTTTTACTATTAATAGGTTGCTCAAAGAAAATAAGAGCACGTCGTCTGAGTGGATACGGTGGTTGTGAGTTCTATTACCACTCGGAATATTTATAATGCATCTGATTTTTTTTGAAATTATAGTGTTTAATCACTCTGTTTCCCTATATTTTGTTCAGTTTGTGACATTGCGTGGCGAGTAGTGAAACTTGACGCCGCACTTTGTCTTGTAAGCAGAGTAAAGATTTGAAAATAATTCATTATATTCGTCGCGTTTATAGTCACTCGCTGTGCCCCGCGCTACGACGGCCACTAAAGGATAAAATTATTCATGAAGAAATATATTTTTTTGTGAAAATATAGATAGGTGACATTTTGTAACTTTCTCCGTTTATTCCATAGCCGAAATATAAAAAAGGACTCTCAAAAGAAAAGTGTCTGTTTCCTCCAAAATTTTTAAGTACCCTAGAGATAATTAATCTTGTAGATTTTTTCTTTAAGAATCCCTCGACACTCTTTGTGTAAAATTTATCAATGGGACGGCGATGCCCTCCCGGTAATAGCTTTGGGTCCACAATTTTAAATTGAAACTCTAATTTTATGAATATCATAAATTTGACACCATCGTGATGTAATTGACATATTTGTGAATTAATACCATGCTGTAGATTTATTCTAAAAAAAAACCTAACCTATTATTTATGTTATGAATTTAGTAAAATACAGCGCAGCCAATCAAAAGCCGTGTCTTAAGTGCATGAAATATAACAGAAGAAGGAAGGACGTTCAAGCCTACCACGCGCCTCTTTGGACGGTTTCCAAAGAAACGCGGGTTCAAATCCCGCTACGTTAATTTTTTCATACGTTGTTTTAATAAGTATTAATCAAACACTTTGCTATAATATAAGATATTTTTTTTAATCTCACGCCCCCTTTCTCTAGCCCACGTGTAGCAGGGTAAGCAGAGGAAACTTAATGTTAAAACACTCCGTTCAAAGCCTCTCAACACAGCGCTTTGTCTTCATCTTTATCCCAAAGCACAGAAATGAAAGTAATTTATTCCCTTCAATAAGTACCGAACCCACAACCACCACATTTACAGTCAGACGCTGTACCGCTACGCCAGCGTCTATGTAATTCATACATCTTAAAAAAGCTCAATAAGAAAAATGTTTCCACAAAATTCACTTTAGATTTCAATCATAATATACACTATTTATAACAAAAATGAATTCAAAGAAACCATACAATTAATCAGAAAGTACTTTAGTAAACCAATCGAGCCGGAGCCAATATGTACCTAACTTTGCAAATGGAAGTTCACATTGTCAACTTGGCTGTTTTTTTATTTTCCGTTGGTTTTTTGCCAACTCGGTATCGTTTTCACAGAAGTTAATACAATTTAAATGCATTGAACAGTATACGTATTGTTTTCGCGATGTTTTTTTAGGCTCATAAGCTTTTTGGCTCTACGTTTGGAGCTTTGGATGATATGTAATAAATGTTATCGTATTTTCACGTTCTTTGTGGATGGTAGAAGTGAATTTATGATTATGAAATGTCATTCTGTGTTTTATTTTTCGCCTATATTTATTATAAAAAGCTATTTCACAGGATACAGTCCTGTATATCAGTAGTGGTCTAGGTAGAGAACCTAGAATTCAGACACTCCGTTTCCCACGCACCGCCCAATTTCCAAGACATAGCGCGATGAGAATATATCATATAGTAATATTTTTTTTAGCTTCACGCTGTATCCCGTACATTGCAGAATAGGAAGCTGGGACCTAGTCTTAAGTCAATCGGTTTTCCATTAAGATACTCCGTTTCCAAATTTCCGCCGTATTTTATACGTATTGTGTGTTGAGTGGTGAAACTTAACGCCGTGCTTTACCTTGTTGCCAAAACGAGGAAATGAAAATATCAAATATGTAATTTTCTGATTGGGAATCGAACCCCCGACCGTCACGTCCACAGTGGACGTGATGATCGTATGTGTAAATGAATTACGACGACCTCAATTATTAATATGTATTTATCTAATAGGATTCTATCGACACAAGTAGTTTTTTTTCCATGTTGTATTTTGTTTTATTTATAAATTTTCTATATCAATTCTAAACATTTACTTTCAAGATATTAAAATATTAAATATTAAATGCAATATTTAATTCATATTTTCCATTTTTGTGAAATGAAAAAATATCATTGATTGATTTACATAACTAAATGTGTGTTTAATAACGTTTACCTATCTCAACAACTATAATTTTTAACAAAAAAACCGACTTCTTCCATTTTAACCTGGATCCCATAATTAAAACTTAACTAAACTTTTATTACTCTACTCTTATTTTGTACTCTTTCCAATAAAAAATCATCGAAATCGGTTAAGTTGATACTGAGTTATGTGTCCAATTGCAGCGCACATATGGATACCATTATCAAAAATGGGACCACAAAGAAAGCATTAGCTTTCAAATAAAAAAAGAATCATCAAAATAAGTTAAGCCACTCAACATTTCTAAGGTAACAAACATAAAAAACAATACACTCAAATTGATAACCTCCTTTTATTGCAAAAGTCGGTTAAAAATTCCTCATCCACTTCACTTTTGAAGAAAACTTAAAAAGCTTACGTAAAATAAAGCATTACCCTATTGTAATATAGTAGCTATCCATTTTGTCTGAAACACAATAAATCTTTGATACAAATGTGCGGTGACAGATCAATAGCAGAACCACGAATGGGTCTCAGTAGGAAAATAAATAAGATAGTTCACTTCATACGTCAGTATTGAGTTATAATGTGACTTTTTGTACGTGGCTTTTATCATTTTAAATTTTTTGAGTGCATTGATATGAAAGGACTTGGGTAGAAAAAAAAATATTGCGTAAAATTCTATTTTAAGATTATTTACAGAACTTGGCACACACGTAGATCTCAATTCTTTTGTTAGAGACATAAAGAGTTTCTTTATTTATACTTATAAAACCCTGAAATAAAAGCGTACCTTAGGTTCAGAATAATCTAAAGGAGTAAGGAGTCTTAAAAATTTCAAATATATTTAAACATTGAAAATCGGAAATAAAACATCGATTAAGATAGAAATAGAAGCCAAGCAAAGTTCCGAGCTTAGCTTAATTAACTTCAATGGCATAAAATCGATAACGCAGACGTGAATCGAGATGGCCAAATCGATTTTACAATCGCTTTCTTGGCTCTAATTCGGGTTATCAGTCCCATGATTTTTGTCAAAGGTAATTTAAAACTGATTATAATAATATTTTTGATGGAAATATCTGTTATTCAAGTTAAAATAGTTTGGGAAACATTGAAACTATTAAATCTATATCGCAGTGCCATTCTTACATAACTGACTTGTCAGTCAAACAACTTAAGATTTTAGTCATTAATTTTTCAAATAATCAAATCCTTCTGCCAATATTGATTGACAAACAATTTTACATTATTATATTTTTTACCTTCTTGCTTTATCCTGTATATACCCTATGGTAGGCAGAGAAAATCTGCGATCCGAGTATCAAGTAGGCTCCGTTCCCATTAGTACATTTCAGTTCAACACAACAAATTATATAGAGCATTGAAAATAACACAACAAATTCTGGAGGCGTAGCCTGTCGAGTGACGGAACTCAACCGCGCTCTTTGTCTTGTTACCAGAGCGAGTAAATCAAAATATTATATTAATATAAATATTTCTTCGATTAAAAAATCAAAATATTTCCTCGAACAGGAATCGAAACCACAACCTATCGAGTTTACCCGCAACCTGTTAAGTTTATTTGCACGCTTTTGGCCCTTTTCCACGATTGGTCTTAAGTTGTATTATATTTATTATTTAAAATTAAAGATATAAAAAAATTCGTCAATATTGTAATTTTAATATTAATAAAATTTAATTATACGGATCAAAAGATTTATATAAATCAAGGAAATTATACAGACATACTTTGTCTGTGGTTTGATTTAGGAGGAAGTAAAATCCCAACGCTGCGATCCTCTACGTACAATGAAGTATAATTGAAATTTTTCTTAATCCCCCGCCTGTTCGCAAAGTTAGGCCGATTTGGGATTATTGCCTACTATCGGCTTGCCGCGGCTTCGTCTGCGTATAAAAGATATTCTTAGTATTTTTTTCTGTTATACACACAGATTTGAGGCCAGTCGTGTCGCAGAGGCATAGGTGTGCGACGGTAAACGGTGCGACGATGGTTGTGGGTTCGAGGAAAAGTTATATTTAATACTAGCGGACCCGGACGCGGCTTCGCCCGCTTGAACTATACGAATGCTTATTAGATATATTTATGAAATTTGTTTTTGAAAATATCTAACTAATTTAAATGAAAAAATATATATAAGTAAACGTAAACATACCTATTAAAATATTAATAAAAAAAAAACTAAACAAAACCAGCCCTTAATATCATCAAAGTAAAATAAATATTTAAAAGAATTAAAATTAAATGTGTTGTGTTATGTTTTTGCAACTGTATGTGTTTATTTACATAATACTTAAATACATAAAAAATATTATATTTTTTGTCTCTGTTTGTCTTTCTATTTCCCCGAGCTAATGTTCAGAGCAACTGAACTGATTTTTATTGGACTTTCAGTAAGTACTTTCCACAATAAATATGATAAATTTAGCGAGCAATATCAAATAAAATCCCAAAAACCTCAAACTACAATTTATTAAGTATATAACAACGGTATAGATAACCACCAACCGAGATGAAATAACCAACAATTCTTTCCTTAAATAATAAATGCCATCAAAAACATCCTGTAAAAAAACCCAAGTCTCGCAGCTCAGTCTTTCTACCGTAAAAAGTTGTGAGATCCATGTAATACCAAGTCGGTTAATCTATTTAGTCTCTACTTAAGGGACCTTCTGTCTTAAGTTATTACATAAGTTATTATCATGCCAATATTAAAAATATTTTACGTTTTAATCAAATAGATCGACTTGGACATCGCATGAAAACACAACCTATCGAAAGACATATTAGACATCATATTTGGAAGGACTCTGATGAGGAATTCGGTTGCTGGCCCGTCGTGCTGTGTAGTGTGTGTGATACATACTAACAATCAAATCATGCGATGTCCAAGTCGATCTATTTGTTTAAAACGTAAAATATTTTTAATATTGGCATGATAATAACCTATGTAATAACTTAAGACAGAAGGTCCCTTAAGTAGAGACTAAATAGGTTAACCGACTTGGTATTACATGGATCTCACAACTTTTTACGGTAGAAAGACTGAGCTGCGAGATTTGGGTTTTTTTACAGGATGTTTTTAATGGCATTTCACTTCTTTTTGTAGAGTCCTACTTTTTGGTACCTATCTACACTTATTTTCTATTATACAGTAATAATGATTCATTAACTGCAAATGTAACCTTGTAATCCTATACATTTATATGGGATTACAAAGTTATTCATGCAGTTGGTGTATTAGGAAAACTGGACCGAAATTACAAAATATTTAGGTTTTCCCATGATTAAGACACTAAACTCTATTGGTATTCTAAATTTGAAGCTTCTATGTCTGCTAGAAGTGCCTTGGACTTTTGATGATCGGTGAGTCAGTCAGTGAGTGACAAAATTTAGAAACTTTAACAAGTTGTCATTCTTAAACTACTGGTTCAAATTGACTGAAATTTTAAATATACCGTGTTTATATAATGCCTGATTAGTTACTGAAAATTCAGGTTTCTTGTTTTATCCACAACGAAATTATAGAGGGTCGAAAATGGCCTGAATTGCTTCGAGAAAAGAATGGTACGGCCGTGCCGCTTTTTTTTGCTCGACTTGGCGGGGGCACTGCCGTGCCCCCAGATAATTAAATAATATTATGCCGATGCCGCGCGGAGCCGCAACTTTCACCACACCAAGAATTTTATGAAAATCTAACTAATCTACTACTCGAATAAGCGAAGAACCAAAGAAAAGTATAAATTACTTATAAACAGCAAATAATTCTATAAAAATTAACAGTAGTTCGAAAATGTATGAAAATTTACAAAACCGTCAGTCATTTGCCCGTTCGCGTCGGTCATTTCGAATCAGTGATATCTCCTTAATTATTTATTAGAATGTTATACAGTAAACTATAATTTCAATCTTGATGAAATGCTTAAAGTGACTATTATATTCATTTTCATAAGGATCAATATCAAATTATAGAAAATACGTACAACAAAAACCCGATAAATATAAAGAAAATAATTAAAATAGTTACTTTTTTTAACCTTCAGAGGTAAACATATACCATCGCGGACTTTTTTAAATATTATTTAAAGAAGAATATTTTCGTTAAACATTATTTTTATGTATCTCATAAGGTTGAGTCGGCGCACGCAATGTATGCGTTAAGCTCATTTTGGGTGACGTTTTCCTAAAACAACAAACTTTGCAAACCGTTGCTTAGCAACGGTCGGTTGTTATTAAGATGGCAGAATAAATTGCCTGTCAAACTAAAAAGTATTTTAATATATTAGTATACATCGACAATATTACAAATATGAGAAAAAAAAGTATCCTATGTTCATCCGAAGACCCTCAAGTATCTCTATATGAGTATTTTATCACAATTGAATTAGCGGTTTGGCCCTGATTGCGTAAAAGACAGACAGACAGACAGACAGACAGACAGAGTTACTTTCGAATTTATAATATAGGTATGGATTTACATTTCCTCGTTCTAGTAACGAGGTAAAGCGCAGCGTTGAGTTCCGCCACTCAATATGCAATGCCGCCAAGAAATGAAGTGTCTTAACACTAGGTTTCTTAGTCTCCTTTGTCTGCTACGTGGGGGATAAAGTGTGATGAAAAAAATCTTCATAAAATTGTATTTGTTCTCATTCCCGTAGGAATTTTGTGAAATCCTCTCTTAGTGAGCACACCGCCTTACATTCCCCAAAGGACCTACAATCTACAAGTCAAATTTTCAATGTTCTACATAGTTCCGGTTGTGCGTTGTGTGTGATCAGTCACAGCATTGTACTCAGTATGTAAGAAACATTTCATGACTCTATCAATACTTATCATTGTTACTATTATAGCTTCAAGCTGTATCCCGCACACAGCAGGATAGGCAGTGGGAACATAGGAACCTAATGACCACTCCGTTCCCCATTTTCAAAAGTTCAGTGGCGTAATCCAATGGCGCGCTTTGTCTCGTTATCAGGAAGGAAAGGAAATGAAAATACTAAATATGTCATTTTATTGAATGGGAATTGAACCCACAACCTATCGCGTTTGCAATCGCACGATTATGCCACTACACCACGACTGGGCAGTGGGCGAGATGCTTACCTTAATATTTCCCCACTCTCCCAAAGTTCTAAAAGTATACCGTAATCTTAAAACTTATGATTTTATGGTTTATTCTTTAAGGTGTTTTATTAATTATAAAATTATTTCATCATCTTGTCTAATATTATATTCGTATAAGTAAAACAACTAGAAATTAATGCACTTAATTCTATTTCATTAATTTCTTTGGTCAATGAAAATAAAATGCAACAAAAAAGCACATTAGACCTTCGACCGGCAGTCGTGGCGTAGCGGCACAGCGTCTGACCGTAAATACGTCGGCTGTGAATTTGATTCCCATAAAATTAAATTAATAATTTTCATTTTCTCACTCTGGTTAGAAAATAAAGCGCAGCGTTGAGTTCTGCTCAACACACAGTGCCTGGAAACAGAGAGTATTACCACTACCTATCCCTTTACCTATCCTGCTAAACGGGATAGAGCGTGAAAGTTAAAAAACACTCATTAGAATAATGAGATGAGAAACTTGTTTATTCAGAATTTAGTAGTTTTGCAGCGAATTCGTTTGTAAAAGCCGAGACGGTTGTGGACGTGGATGTGGATGTGGAGTGTTTGTTCAAATGTAAGAACGTCGGGAGAGATGTTTACTCGCCCGTTATCTTGGGAAATAATGTGTTCTATTAAAACTAACATTTATCTAAACTGTAATAGTTTTTTGTACTTTCAGTTGACGAGTTCCTTTATCGCGTTTGGAATTTGGATTCTTTGGTAGAGCAATTCGCTATTTGTTTTATCTTCATTTATCTCTGGTATTGTGGATTAGTTAAAGAAATTGAGTTATAACTAGGTTTTTTCTTAGTAGCGTTGCTTGGCAGAACTTGACGCCGCGCTTTGTTTAACCTCATTACATAAAGAAATAAATCAAAATCAGCTTCACGCTGTATCCCGCACACTGCAGGTTAGGCAGAGGGAACCTAATGTTAAAACACTCCGTTCCCCACTTTCTGGAGGCATTGCGTGTTGCGTGGCAGAACACAACGCCGCGCTTGTCCTCGACACCAGAGCGTAGAAATGGAAATATAAATATTTCATCTCCTCGAGTTGGGATCGAACCCACAACCAGTCAGTTTTACAGTCACACTTTCTGCCACTGCACCACGACTGGCCTCTGATAGATAAATACATATTCAAAATTCAGTTAAGACTATGATATACCTACTTAGATTTAAAAACATTTGAAGTTATTTTAGGTAAAATTGAAATGAAACGATTAATCAACTAAATTCCAAAACGCCGCGGGCAAAAAAAAACAATTACACTGAAACGAAACGTTATTTAATATACATATAAATATTTCATGAGTTACCCTTAAAATATTCTTACAGAGAGCAAAATTCAATTACTCTTTCCACTTAATAATTCCATAGCCAACTCCCGCTCGCGTTCAAGGACGGTGTCTTGTCATCTGAGAATAGGGATGCTGTAGGTTTAAATATACGAGTATATTGTGTAAGTATTTCAAAGATGTTATAATGTTAGGTCATTTTGTAGTGATAAATTTCATAATATAAGGCCCAATTGTGGCGCAGGGATACAAACAACAAGTTTTTAGTTGGATTCCCACTCCGGGGATACAATACAGGGTTGTGAACACGTTAATTTTATATTTAGTGGCAGAACTCAACCCCATGGGTTGTCTTCTTATTACCAGAGGTGAGAAATGAAACTAATCTATTTCCACGATTAGAAATCCAACGGAAAACTGTCGCATTTACAATCAGACAACATTCCAATGCGCTACAACGGCGACAATTAATTAAAGTTTATAATTTATTAATCTTTCTGTCACTGCTGAGTCAGTGAGCACACAGCCAAGACGACGTGGAGACGACGACGAAGACGAGGCATAGAAGAGTAAAATACAACAAGGTTACTAGAAAAGTGAAAGATAACACAAGAGAGTTTCTCTAAAAATTTTTTACAGCAAAAAATGTAGAGATTTTTCGTTGTATTATCTATAAAATAAAGTGACGATTTTTTGCTATTTTTCTTCAAATAATACATAATTGAACAGACACACACATTTATTTTATGCTTTATAAGCTTTTATTATACATTAAATAGTATAGCACTGTCGTCAAAATCAGAATAATTATTATGAATAGAGTCAATTCAGCGGTCGGGGATTTACCGCAACGATTGACCGGAATTACCTTCAATATTTAAATATTATGAATGTAAATGCTTATTCAAATACATGAAAAGAAAACTGAATAATATATTATTCAGTCTGAAAATACCGATATATCGGTGGAAAAAAAAATCTGATTTGTTTTAAGTTTTTTATCAATATTCAACATCAACGTTATGATGCATATAGAGCAAGTCTTATTAAAATTATTGGTTGTAAATCAAAATTACATTTAGTATTCTAGTTTCACACTGTATCTTTACCTTTGTATAGGTATTTAATTTACGCCTATACCTCCCCTACACTCTTTAACCTATCTAGCTAAATTTCATCTTTCTAAATCTATTAGATACGTCTGTCCGTTTGTCTGTCAGTCAATTAGAAATAGATTTAGATGCATATTTGACTAAGAATGCTAACGAATCTATCGCTAAGATCTAGCCAAGTAGTTACAACAACAGACAGTCTTAGAAATCTTATAAGCAGTGTTGCTTACAAAATGAAGTAACATAGAAGTTCTGATAACAGCATCGCTGAAATACTGCGGTTGTTAAACAACTCAATGACAAACAATTTGTTTACTTCTATCCGTTTTGAAATAACAAGTTGATGTCTTGTTATTCTGCCTTACTAAAAATTTATAGGAAAAATAAAAAAAGCGGCTAATAGCGAGGTGGACTAACGCAGGTATGACTCCGTACTATAATAGCAACAAATAAATAAGGTCTATCGTATGGAAACACTCTTAATTATTTATTTTATTCTGTTTTTGTTTTATTATTTATTATAGTGATAATACTAATACATAATCTGTGAAAATTGCAACAACCTAACTATCACCTATATATTCATGAGATACAGCCTGGTAATAGACGGGCAAACATACTGGCAGACAGACAGAAAGCGGAGTCTTAGTATAAGATCCCGTTATATCTTTTGGAACGTCCACAATAGACAGAAACGAAATCCTAATAATAGACGTATTAAAATAAAAAATAAAGAGTGTGGTGTAGTGGGACAGCGCTTAGCTGGAAACGCGGTAGTTGTGGATTTGATTTAAATTAATTTGATCTATACCACCGGTAGACAAATTCACTCACTATACGTCCAAATATTGGAGAGAAAGTAGGGAACGGGATTTCTTTACCCTTCAATTCTTCTGTTACTGATAGATAGAGAGCCAATAGTAGCCAGACCTTCGTCATCTTATAAAGCCTGAAATTTCTAAGGTACTTACCTTAGAAACTTATAGGCTTACTATGAGAGAATATGGATTTTTCATGGTGGTCACTTTTGCAGCTATTAGATAACTAAGATGGAAAAAATAGTACCTAACTTTCATTAATTTATAAAGCTCTTTTTAATATTTTGTAATTTATTAGATTTTAGAGGTGTATGGGGTCAAAACCAAGTGTCTGGCAATAGACAATGACATTTCCAATATTATTACCAAGAAAATATAAAAAAAATAATTATAATACAACGAAAGATAGGTACTATTTTTTGCATTTTAGCTACCTAATAACTGTCAAAGTAACCACTACCCAAGATCCATATTCTTTAATAGTACTTAGTGGTATGCGCACAGAATCTATCAGGCTATATAGAATAACGAAGATCTACTTTGGCTTGACTCTTGGTTTGGGTCATGAGTGACTGACAGACAACCCACAAACAAATCTAGGCTTAGAAAGTTGTGATATTTGACATCATTCGGGAGAGTAGGGGAGATATAGACTATAAGAGACAATTTCTCAAAAAACATGTGGAAAAGTGTTATATTCCATTTACGTATTAAATTCCATGTTAATGTAGAACTCAGGTCACAAATCTAAATTCGTTGTGTAACGAGCTTACTTATAAGATGCTTTATATTTAAAACTAGACTATTTAAATCGATAATATATTTACATTTAAAAAGGTTTTCACTCCACGTTCACTTTCATACTCCCCTGTGATGTTGATAAAGGTTACGTCGCGAGATCTCACTTGATTTCAGACAATGGAATGTTCGCATTATCTCTCAAAATTCACAATGGACCAAAATTTAATTTAAATAAACCCAAAATTTTGCTTTAATATAAACAAAATATATAATATTATTGTACTAGTTACCACTGTTATACTTGGATGAGAACTTTTTTGCTTTTAGCAACAGTGGGGAGCAGAAGTATCTTTTAATGGGAACGGAGTTTTTTGGCTTTATGTTAACCAATAACCTTTCCAGTAGTGTTCAATATTATCATTCTTTATTCTTATTGTAATTCTTAAATGAAATTCATCTACTAAATCAAAAGAAAAGTATAAAATTAATCACTACAATTCACTCAAAAAAAAGGAAACAGCCACAAAAAACGTTAAACAGATTTTTTATCCAGAATTTTAATTTTCAGCTCCATCCTTTGGGACTTGTATCTTTATTTGATAAAGCGTTGAACATACGTTAATAAACTGAAAAGTCATTGGAGCGATTTCAATGAAAATTTTACGGTTGGACAGCTTATTATATGGGCGTGCTCGTAAAGCGACGTCAGTCGTGATTTCGCGAATAAACTCAAAAACTACCGGACCAAATGCAGTTGATACTTTATGCGTGGATTATTATTTGCATATTTTGCATACTTTTAAATAATGTTAATTTAATTTATGTTTTCTTTTTTTTTGCTTTTGGGAATATCAACAGTCTTTTTTTTATTAAAAGCGAATGAAGCTACAAATAGTTTTTTCATATAAATTCTGCTAGTTATTTAACAGTGTTAAGTGGTAATATTACAATTTTTAAATATCAGATTTACTTTTATGAACTCTTCGATTTGTAAGATTTTTTATGACAGCCTGGTGTCCAGACATTATTCTCACCTTTTTCTTAATATGAGACTGCTATGCTTATAAACTTCAAATTTTAAATCTAAATTTCAACAATTAGTCATTGAAGATCACAAATCCATTAGACCACACAGGTTAAAAAGATAGTATATAAAATTGTAGGAAATCGTAAAAATGTTCAAGTGGATAACAAATATATATTATTATAGAAATAATGATAAAAAGCCAATTATTACAATCCGATAAGATCGAGTTATCTCAAAGCAATTTCAAAGTTTACAACTCTTAATACTATTCGTATCAAAAAATCTTCACCAAGTGTTCATCGTAAAGTTCGTGATAAATATCACACAGTTACATACATATATCTGGAGGCCAATACCAACTTCTGACTGAAATGTTTTTGTCCGTCTAGACTCTAGACAATCTAGGGTTTAATGTTTTGATGAAATTTAAACGATTTAGACATTATGGATGTTAATAGATTGCAGAGTGAGAAGAAGTGAAATGATTTTTCTCCTAAGTTGAAATTCCGATTAAAATTTGTATGAAATGATCCAAGTTACGTTAGAGGTAGTCGTTGCGCAAGTTATCAATCGTGTGTCTGTAGACGCGACTGATTGTGGATTCGATTCACACACGCGTAAGTAAAATTAATTAAAATAAAGTAAAAGTAAAATTTTGACATTTTTAAAGTGTTATTCCACACTTAGGAAAGAATAATATTTATTTAGAAAACGTATAAAAATTTGAACATAGCGGGACGCGCTATACGTTCTCGTTCCCGAAGTTAGTAGTCAGAGCACTTGGTCGGTTCCGAGGAGGCGCGGGTTCGAATCCCGCTACGTTCAAATTTTTATACGTTTTCTAAATAAGTAGTAAAATAATGAATTAGGTAAAGCGCGGCGTTAAGTTGCGCACTCCACACGTAATGTCTCAAGAACGGAAGTGTCTTAATTGGAAAGCAGTGTAAATATTTCTGTGAAGTGAACCCTGAACCAATAATTTTTAAACATGTATATGGCAGAAATGGCATGCTATATTCTCGTCATTAATATTTAAGCAATCAAATTTTTATATATCTATATATTTACATATATGTATATTGTATATATGTATATGTACATATATAAATGACTGTTGTATTACAAAAAATCAGCGAATGACATCGTATAAAGCCGACGAACCGAAAAACCATCCGATCTCAGCCATAAAAAGTTACATAAAATCGAGTATCAAAAAGTCACCTCTCGGATCGTTAAGGAAATGAGTTACAAATATACGTGTATATATGAATGTATGTATTTATATGAAGATATATGTTGCAGGCAGGTGTTAATTTTATTTATTATTTTAAGAATATATTTTACGGGAAAGTCCTAGGTGTATTATACGAAAGTAATCATATTTCCGAATGTCATTGTGACAGCGTCTAACTGTAAATGCGACAGTTGTGGGTTCGATTCTCACTCAGGGAAAAATACTTTTTCCATTTCCTTGCTCCGGTAAGAAATCATAGCGCGGTATTGAGTTAAGCCACGCAATTTGATATGTCTCGAAAATTAGATGTTAAGTTAAAAACGGCGTATCTTAACAGTATGCTTATTTTTGCTATACAGTATAAAGCGTAACGCTGTAAAACCTTCTGTTGAAAGTAGTTTTATAAGGCAAAAAGCAGTGTAGGCCTTTACTGCATATAAATAAAAATTATTTAAATAGAAATTTCAAAACTGATAAATTTAAATATTATATCGCAGCTTTTGTATAATAAAAAAATATATATATCTTTATAAAAAATAGTCAATAAGCTTACAACACAATGTCTATTTTATCTGTCTGCCTGCAACGCACACCATCCATCCATTCAATTTGGAACTTTTTAATTATATGGATAAATCTGAGAGATTATTTTTCAAATCTCTTTTGATGGCGGCATTAATGTGACGTTGAACGTTTCAGTTTTGTTCGGACGGACTAATTAATTTAATGATGGAAATTATATACTTAGATATGTGTATTATGATTTATTAGACAGAGGGAACCTGTTGTTAAGGCACTCCGTTCCCCGTTGCATTTTCGTAATATTACATGTTGTCCAGCGGAACTCTACGCTGCGCATTCGTCGTTCTTAATAAAGAGGGGAATTGAAACTAATTAAGAATGAGAATTAAACCCGTTGCGTTTACAGCCAGACGCTATGCCGATGAGCCACGACGGCCTCATATAATTACAAATGATTTAGCTTTATATGTATGAGCCGTGAAATATCTTCATGATTTTCCTGTGTGTCCCCATTATGCAGTGTAAGCAGAGGGAATCTAGTAATAAATAATACCGTTACATGCTTTCTATCCAGATGAAACTTTTTGCTAATATTAGATATTTTTATAGTATAGATATGCTGTGAAATATTTACTATTCAATCCCAATTTCCTTCGGAATCTTTGTTTTACATATATTTTTTTGTATCTCTGATTTCTAGACGAAAGTCTTAACACCAGGTTCTCTTTGCTAATTCTAGAGGAGTCTAGCTGTCATTTAAGAAAAAAACTTTTTTTGTAAACTGTTTTGTTTTTGGAAATTATAATCGGTATTATTTATTTATATTATTTAACTACCGTTTACTTGTAGCTTTGCCCACGTTGTGAGATAGATATAACTAAAAATTGTGTGTAACATGATGCTTTCTAAGGCACCGTAGATATAGTATGTTATTTCGCAACGATTAAAGTAATGTAAGATAGCATATAGCTCTCATTTCTGAGATTAGTTCGTTCAATCAAACAAAGTCATTAGTTTATAATTATATTCCACTATAAAATTATTAATATTATATATTGGAAATTTGATGAGAATGGATGTTTGTTTCACTTTCACATAAAAACTACTGAACATTATTAGGTGAAACTTTACAATAATATAGTTTATACATCAGAACAACAAATAGGCTATAATTTATAAAGAGTTTTAGTATAATTTAGTTTTTTATAACAACATCTTTAAGCAGGCAAAGCCATGTTTGACTGGCTAGTATAATATAAATATATAATATATATATATGTATATAGATATACTTAATTAAAAACTATATAAATGACCATACCTGACATGGGTGACTTATATAAACTCAAAAGCGGCTCTGACATTAGAGGGCCGGGTTCTGAAAAGTAAAGATGAGGTGCTTTAAAGCGGTATTCGTTTGTGCCTTTACACTATTTACTAGAAGAATCTTACCGTGTGAACCAAATTGCTGGAGGTTAATATGCATTCTTGAATTCATTTCAGTTAAAAATATGTATAGCATATATTAAATATTAATACGATTTTCCCGCAACTACTTGTTACTAACAGTTGTACTTTGTTTTTAGTTTTAATCGAAAATCTAAAAAGCTGATTTCAAGTGACATAGCTCTCCGTTTTCTCGGTATAGAAGAATAATTGTTCTTTGTAATTTTTAATTTACCCATATATTGTACAAATATTTATAATTCCAGTTAAGTGGAGAATGGTTTTCCAAACTGAGTTCTCTCACACGAAAATTTATTTTTATCTTCATACTATATTCCGCAAACAATACTAACTCCATTACATCTCATTTTCCTCCCAAATATCAAAACACTGATCTTTGAGTGGTGGAACTAAACGCGACGCTTTGTCTTCTTTTCACTAGAACGATGGAATGAAAATAATTAATTTACCTGAGTAGAAATTGATTTTGAAAAAGACACCTAAAAGCGATTAGAGATAAATGATATTCTTTATCTTCACGCTGTAGCCCGCGCATAGAAGACTAGGCAATGGGAACTTGGAAATATAGTAGTATTAAGACACTCCGTTCCCATTAAGACACTTCCTTTCCCAACTTAATTCAGCAAACAAACAAATAAGAACAAAATGCACCCAACAATTTCCGAGAAATAGTAAAACACTTATTTTAAATACATGCGTAGTAAAAGATTCAACACGTTATGTAGCGCTAATAGCCCGGATGTGCAATTCTGGCAAGAATTTCACAAAGCGTTATACGTATGCCAGTTTCGAGCAATTTCACGTCGTCCTTAACTCGATTGTGAGCCTTTTGCTGTAATTTTTCATAACTTTTGTCACTTTGTCACGTTATTTTGTTGGGTGGAGTGAAATAGTGTTCTTTCATATACATTTTAGTACAAATTTGATTTAGAGTCTTGATGTTCAAGTATTTTGTAAAATAGATTGTGAGAGCCGCCGTGGTTTTTTTTTCTAGCTATTGCACACAGAGCGGGGTAGGCAGAGGGAACCTATGAACCCAGTGTTAAAACACTCTAATCCGGTTCCTCATCTTCCGCCAAATTTTAGAGGCATTGCGTGCTGAGTCGCCAAACTCAATGCCGCGTTTTGCCTAGTTACAAGACCGAAAAGAAGAAAATATTAGATATTTTCTTTCCTTGAATGGGAATCGAAGCTAGAACCGTCGTGTTTACAGTTGCACGCTTGTACTTTTGTTTGATTGGCCTCAGAGGCTTTTTGAGTACTTTTTTATAACTATTATAACTATATTCCATCATTTTAAATAGTTTCATAATATTTATAACTTTTGTTACTTTTATATACCAAAAAATGATACAAATAGCCTTAGAGAAAAAATTAAGACTAGAGTGATGACTTAATAAGTTTTCTCTACAAATATATACATATTATGAATATATTAAAAATATGTAATAAAAAATGCTTATTAGAAATATCTGTGTCAAATATTTATTTAAAACTATATGTTAATCCATCTTATGGTTCCTGTCACTCAACACTTTGGCAAATGGATCGTAAAATTTTAACATAGTATAGGAGATGATACTTTAAATTAATTGAATATTTTTTGTTTTTCTTTTAAAAAAGGGTGCATCATTTTTTTTTATTTCTTTGTATTTAGTAAATTTGTTAAGTTCTGTCACTTAGACATAAGGAAAATAACATTATTATATATAAAATTATTTCTTAAGCTTCACACGGTTATTCACAGGGCACCTGGGAACCTAGGGATACACTTAATTTTCATTAACACACTTCCGTTCCCTACTTGACAAATTGCGTGGCGTAATGGAATTCAACACCGCGCTTTGCCTCGCTACCAGAGCGAAAATATGAAATATATCCTCGATTGGGGATCGAACCCACAACCTGTCGACTGTAAAATTCGCACGCATGTGCCACTGCGCTACTATTGGCCTCAATATAAAAAGATACATAAATTTTTATCATTTTTTTAAAGTATTATTACACTCCTAGGAAAGAAATATATTTATTAGGAAAACTTATAAAAATTTTAACACAGCGGGATTCGAATACGTATTAAACGTTTCTTTAATAAGTAAGATATAAAATATTTTTTTATGTAAAAGCTAACTGTGAGCTCCTAGACTATAACCCCATTAATATCCAACACTGCGTTATAAATAAAAATACAAATTATTTAGATCATTTCTTCAAAGAATCCAACTAATTCTAACAAGGTCACCTTTCTTTGAAGTGTCGTAGACAAAATGTGCGGCCGCTGCGTTAAATATACTTCTTAGATAACAGCTTGTTATACACGAAATTGTAATAAAATATCAGATTTTTTGAAAATTTATTATAAAATATGAGGCCGTTCTGCCGCAGTGGGACAGTGACTATAAAACTGTAGGTTGTAGGTTCGATCCTCTACGGAAAAAGTATTATGTTTAATTATTACTTTTATTTTTCCGCTCTGATAGACAAAACGCAGCATTGACTCCCGCCTTTCTATACAAAATGTCTCGAAAATTAAATAGAAGTAAGAAATGGAGTGTCGGGATACTAGATACTTTGCTACATACACAAAAAACGACTAAACTAAAAAAAACGTAAAATATAAACACAGTATTGATGTGAATACGCACGTTGTTTTAAAATATATCTATAACATATGCAGAAAGCAGAGAACAGACTATTTGGGAGTTTCATAATAAAGAGTTCAAAAATATTATATACAACTAAATAAAATGGAAAAATATGGATTCTCCCGTTCCCGTGGAAAGTTCTCAAAATCCTCATTTAATGCTTCCTGACTCTTTATAGCCTACCTATATGCCATTTATTTCCTCTCATTCGGTAATGAAAGAGTTTCATATTTATATAGATGTCAATAAGTAACCACACCTAAACACAAGCCTATAACTCTTCAAAAAAGTTTTTTTTTAGCTTCACGCTGTATCCCGCACACAGCAGGGTAGGCAGAGGAAACCTGGTGTTGAGACACTCCGTTCCCCACTTTCTGCCGAATTCTGGAGGCATTGCGTGTTGAGTGGCAGAACTCAACGCCGCGCTTAGCCTCGACACCAGAGCGAAGAAATGGAAATATAAATTTAAGTAAATATTTCATCTCCTCGAGGGGGGATCGAACCCACAACCAGTCGATATTACAGTCACACTTGGTGCCGCTGCGCTACGACTGGCCTAAAAGTATTTCTACTTTCAATTTTATTATAATTTCTGTTACGAAATTGAATTATGAGCCAAATAATGATTTTAAAATAATAATATAGTGCCTGAACTATTTAGATGTCAACATCAATTATTTTTCATTATTTATGGATATTCTTGCATATTTTAGTTTCAGTTTCGCGTTGTCTAGGTCAGTTATAGTCGTGTTGAAATAGATTTTGTGAATAAAAATAGAGGCGTCGAATTCCAATGGAAAAACGAGGCGCAGTTGGAACTAATTTGATTTTATGTAATTGTAAACTTATGTTCCAAATGTCGTTTGAAGTTATATTCATTTTTTTTTATGTCTTGTAAAATAAATCGCAGCGTTGAGTTGCGTCTTTGAGTAATGAAACTTAACGCCGCCTGGTGTAACATTTGTAAAAAGTAGAAAATAGCAAGTGGTTTTAGTTATGCGAGATATTATTAAGATGAACGACTGATACGAATTAACATTTAATTTTAGAATTATTATATTATAATATTTCGATCTATATCTAAATCCGTACATATCGTGCGGGATAAATCGTAAAACTAAAAAGAAATTCAAATCATTTTATAAAAAAAAAAAGGAATATTATTTTTACTTTACTCATCATAATATCATGCGGCCGCCGTGGCGCAGAGGCACAGGCGTGCGACTCTGAACGTGACAGGTTGTGGGTTCCCAGTAGAGGATTGGGAAAAATAAAATATTTAACAATTTCAATTCTTAAACAAGGCAAATCGCGGCGTTGAATTAACGGCGGTAACTAAACACACAATGTCTTCTAAATTTTCCTTGCCTACTAAAAAAATTAAAAAACTAAACAAAAGTAAAATAGGTATTATTATAAAAACAACAAATAAAAGTTAAAATAATTATGAATAAATAAATGTACCTACGATTTAAAATGATTGTAAGCAAGATAAGCCTTTTTTAATGAACAGGCCACTCGTTGTGAATAATTAATAATTCGTAGATTATAATGACAAAAAGTCTACTTTATATGAATATTTAAATTATAGATACGAATTATGAATCATATAAAAATACAATATGAAATTATAAAGCACTTTGTCAATTCAAATACTCCATTGTCAACTATCCGCGCCAAGTACAGCGTATTGATTTGCAGAACTCAACGCCGCACTTTCAAAATCAAAGCGATGGAAAGTATTGGTACATTTTTTCCTGAGTGAACATCGAACTTAAAACCATCGCGTCGGATATAACTGGATTATAATTTACTAGCGGAAAGTGGAAGACTCAAATCTTTTTTATATATGTTTAATATCTTTTTCAAATTAAAATGCAATTTCCTAGTTAAGGTATATAAATGCGCATCTTTAACGCAAGTAGCCAATCGCCAGGTGTTTCGTGTAATCGATAGAATAACTTTAATAGTGTTGAAAATATAAAATCTTTATTAAACTATTTAAAATATTTTTTATTTTTCCTGGATGTCCACGTAGCAGCGTAGACAAAGGGAACCTAGTATGAAGAGATTTCGTTGTATGTTTGCCGCCCATATTTAAAACATTTTACAGCAAAAAGCACGAAATTTAACGCAGCGATTTTTATCAGTATGGGAAAATTAAAAAAATAATCATCCGAGTGGGGATTGAACTCTCTAACATCGCGCCAACTGTCATCTTAATGTCTTAATATAATCGAGGTGTAAAAATTATGCTAATAAATATTTAACTCATAATAGTGTATTTTTTTGTTCTTCTTAATATTAGAAAAAGATTCCAATTTATTTATCTGACGAAATTGTTTAATTTAATTTTCTTTCATTTTCTTCGGTCAACGGTCGATCGACAGATAACAAAACAAAGTGTTGCGTAGACACTTAACACGCAATAACTCGAAAATTGGACGGAACGTAGGGAACGGAGTTCGCAACGCTAGATTTCCTCGTGCGTGATGCCGCGTGAATGTAAAAAAAATATAAAAGTACACTATTTAATTATATTTTAAGATCCAATTTTTTAATTATTTTTATATTTGGCAAGACTCGAAAATAAATTTTTAAATATGTAACATATAAATAAATAAGCTTTATTTGGTAAATTTCAATAAGTGCTGTAATTAGAAATTAATATTATAATTTGAAAAATAAAATAAATTAAAACACTCCGTTCTTAAATTTTAGTTTTTTAGAAAATACGGCAAGGCAGAATTTAATAGTCTATTTTCTGTGTCTTACCAGAATGGGGAAAGAAAACTAAATTAAATTTCAATCAAACCGACAACTGCCATTTTTTAATAAATCAATTTGCCACTGTGCCACGACGGTGAGAAATAAAATTTTATAACCACACAATACCATTTGGGTACAATTTTGTGGAAGATGATTTTTAAATCAAGATTATATTGTACATTGGAGTCTGGATCCCGTTATCAAATGAGGTTCACCAGAATACGCTATCACTGGGTTGTTTTAATTTACTATAAAACACTCGTTGATTCATGATAAAAAACATAGTTTTAATATTTAATTTTAAAATGAACTAATTATAATTAGAAAATTACATTATAAATTTAATTTAACGAATCATAGACCGCAATTTCGTGTGTGTAATCTATAAAACGTATAATCCTATTCGTTCTCGATCCTGTAGGAATTTGAGAAATCCTTTCTTAGTACTCCCCTATTTATTTAGTTTTGATAGGTTAACTTCTTTCTATATATTTATATTTTTTTGTTATTCAGGAAATAATTAAACTTATAAATATATTAATATTAAATAACTTCTTTTGAGTATACTAAAATATTTCTAAACATTTTTTATAAAGAATAAAATAAAACAATATAATCCTTCACGTGTATGTACATGTATATGTTTAGGTAGGTACGGCAAGGTAGTATATGAATAAAGAATTGAATATATTCGAATACATAAAGGCTATCTTTTCTTATTTCACGCCTACGTGGAAAATTACGTTAATTTATTGTAGAGTCGGTAGGGAAAGTACCGGCTTGTCATATCTTCGAAGCTGTTTTATTGTTGGCATTGATTAAATGTTTGCATATATTTTGGACACTGATGATGTTGATGACTGATGTTTAGTGATATATCACTTCTTTTTCCATTTGTCCTTTGAATTTCACTAACATGGTCAATTCAGTAACGTGGCATGTATGTCTTAACATTTGATATTTAACATTAATGACCTTAAAACTTTAAGGTTAACGGCTTCCAAGTTTATTTACTGTAGAAAATGCGGGAAAATCGTATTAGATATGGTTCACACGGCAAGTTGAAATTTTACGAGGACACTTACCTCCACAGAGTAGCGACATCGATAATGTTTTGTATTTATATATATAAATATTACACTTAAATCTAACTCTAGCGCGTCTAACTTTAAGCCTAAACTATTTAGAGGCAAGAAGGCAATGGATATTTAAATTTGTACTCGCGAGTAATCGAATCTATAACTAGCTCTACATTTATAGAAAAAATGGCACTAAAAAGACACGTTTTCGAAACTTTTTTAAACACACTACCGAAATGAATACATCCAAACACGAAATAAATACACGTTTTTTTAAATCCGACGCCGGTATATCATAAGTAGCGGGTGTACATTGTGGCGTGTTTATATTTTTGTTTACGTGATGTGATGTGGACGCGGCGGCGCGCGTTACAGTGCTAGCGCGCGGCCGGTTGAGGCACGACTGACAGCGTGGTACGGCCAAGTGACGTCACCAGTATCGCGCATGCGTAAACTTTGTTTTTTTTTAAGTCTCCGTTTTCTCCGCCTTTCGTATGAAATAGGTTATAATGGAAAAAAAGCTTAAGCTCTACAAGCTTAAGTCTAAATTCGTTATAAGAGTTTGAGCTTTTGCAAGCTTTACAGTTATCTATGTGATTTTTAAGCTATATTCTAAGTTGCAAAAGCTTTTATTTTGAATTTTACTTTTTCATATTAGCTCAAAACTATAGTGGCAGACTCTAAGCGTACTCATAAAGATAAGTTAAAAGTTTCTTTATTAGTTTAGTTAACGTGATATCGTTGTTACAAAGCTGAGTGAAACATTATTCCCCGTAACACTCCCCAGAGTTAGATAAAACAGTGATATACAAACTTGTTTGTCCACTATGCTATCTTAATTGAATTTTTCTGCCGCTACAACCTGGATCTACGGAGATAGATGGTAGAAACTTTTCTATGTAATTTGATAGAGAATTGTTATAATTCATACTAATAGCCCAAATATGGCGAACCACTTTAACTGCGATAGTAAAGAGACTGAGTCCCATAGGATGTGTTTGCTTTTATAATAAAATGTTGATTTAATCTATTCATAAAAATACATCGTTAAGTTTCGACACCGAACAGAATGTTTGTAGAAAGGCCTGAAAGTAAAGATCGAAACGTCGCATGGTTCACTCAGTATACATCCCGAAATGAAACGTGACGCGCTAATATAAAGAAAAGTATATTATACAAATAGAATATGATGTTAACGTTCAATATAATTTATTGGTTGTATTTATATAGAGTTAAGTTATTGCTTTCTCATAATAGAAATAAAAAAGATTTAAATTTTTCAAATATTTTCAAAGAAGAATATTTTATTTAATGTCTTTTTACTATATTTATATTTTTGTATTGTTATCTCTTTTTATTGTCTAATTTATAATACTATATGTGAGTAAATTATATAGTTTCGTGTCGTAACTCTACGCGCTACGCACCTTCTACAGCGGTCTGAATAACGTAGCGCTTAAATAATATTTATTATGAATGAATATGAAAGTTTTTCTCTAAATAAAGGAAATAAGAGCAGCTTCGGCAAGTAAAGCACAAATTATATTGTTTTTACGTAGAATTTTTAGAGGGCAGCTGTAGCGCGTGGGTTCGATTTTCACTTGAGGAAATGAAATATGTATGTATTTTCATTTCCTCGCTCTGGTAACGCACAATTCCTCCAGAATTCGATAAAAACCTGCTATGTGCGGGATACAACGTGAAATTAACACCGAACATAGTTAGTTGCCGCCTGCACCTTATTTTACGTGGCTAACGTGGTATTTTAAGACGTAATTGGAATTGAGAAATCTTTTAGTGTAAACAATTCTTAAGGAAATCATAAAGCAGATTTCAGGTTTCTAAGTTACTATTTTCAGCTGCACGTTGTCTACTTCGTAAACAAAATGCAAATTAAATGATTTATAACTAAGTTTTGAAAATATAAAGAAAAAGGAAATATAAATTACGAATAAATTACTTTTTTTTGGATATTAATAACTCTACATATGTGCAGCACTCTATAAATACATAACGCATGCTTATGCAAGTTGTGGTCTACCGCAAGCCGTATGAGACAATTAAGCCTCATGGAGTTAAGTCAAGAGGCACTTTATTAACGCTCCGTAAATGCCTCAATTGATACAGGAATATATGGATATTCAATAATCTTATAGATTTGTTAATTAATTTTGAAGTGTTTAAGGTAAGGGGATCTTGCAGCTTAGCAGAAGTTTATTATAAAGGTTTATTGTAAGTATTGGTTCAAGTCCTATGTCAAGAGAAAGAACTTGTTTCTATTATATATTAGTACCTACATAGAGGCCAGTTGGGGCGCCGGGGCACAAAGTGTGACCGTAAAAACGGACTGGTTGTGGATTCGATTCCCACTCATACTTATACTGTTTATAAATTTATTTGTCGAAGCAAAGCGCGGCGCTGAGTTCTTCTACTCAACATGCAATGCGTCCAGAATTCGGTAGAATGTGGGGAATGGAGTGTCTTAACATTAAAATAATAGAGTGCTTCCGATAGACCTAGAAATATTAAATTTGGCAGCTAGCATCTACAGGAATACGAGTACAAAAAAATCTGAAAACTATATGTTTGTGATTAAATCCTAAAAAATAATAGTTTTAAAAGGGGGGCAAAATTTGGTATTAAAGCAGCTAGTTCAGTGAGGAAACAGATGAAAAGCTAAGCTAGGCTTGTGTTTCAGAAAAAGCTCGAGAGATTTTTTTACGTAATCCTCGGCGGGTGGGCCCGACTCGCGTTGGTCTGCTTTTTTCCCATAAAAATAAGTAATGATTTCAATTAATACAAATTCATCAATCGTTAATTGAACCTAGTAATATGATAAAAAAATAAAGGTGGGCTGAGACTTCTAGGCATAGTATTTCACTGTAATGTATAGAATTTAAAACAAGTAGGATTCGATTCCACGCCCATTGGATTCAGGCCAAGCGTACTAGCCAATAAAACAATACTTTTACTTTTGGCAATTCGCAGCCATTTAGAAATATTCTCTGTTTAGTTGAACTCCACGTTACCCGTTGATTTTTAGCTTCAGACTGTATTCCGCAAATAAAAGAATAGGCGGTGGGAACCTGAGAGCCTAGTGTTAAGACACTTTGTTGCCATTAAGACGCTTCCATCTCCTACCCTGTGCTGAATTCTGGAGACATGTCCTGTAGAGTGGTGGAACTCAACTTCACGTTATTCTACGTTACCAGAGCGCGAAAATGAAAATATGAAATATTTCATTTTTGCCACTGCCCACGATTGGCCTACCTTACCCTTTATTTAATTTAAAAAGAACTTAAAATTTAATTAAAAGAGAACTTAGTATCAAGCGTAAACGAAGGAACATAGTATCGGTTCTTTACACGATAGGAATCAATACATTTTCGAAAATCGTATAAAAAATTTAATGCCTTGAAACTCTAACCCATGTCTCTTGAAAACCATTCAAGTGCCACTGAGCTGTACCTACGTTCTTATCAAACTACGTATAAACGTACGAAAATTCTTATAAGAAGTTCGCGCTTTAGAGCCCCGCTACTTTAAAATCTTTAGATCTTCCCCAAAAATAAAAAAAACCATTCCCCAAAAAAATATACATAAAAAGTGACTTCACTTTTCAACTCTACACAAAAAAAGGTAGAGCACACAGAAGTCAAACACAAATATAGACAGTCGTATATAGTCGCGAGAACATAAGCGATGTAACGATCCTCATGACATTCCAGTGGAGCTCAAGGAGCACATCATTAACACTTTTTTACTCGCAAGCTTTCAGAATCTCGATGGAGCGGCTTAACGGTTCATTTTACATCCCAATAAAGCGGTAGCGTTTTTTTGCGAGTGTTACATACATGTGAAAGGTAAGGTTTTTTATTTTTACATGTGTAATGCAGTTTTGGCAATAATGTTAGAGTTCTCGAATTTGTAGGGGGGAAACGGAGTGTCTTGACATTAATTTCTCTTTGCCTACTCTGCTATATTATTCGATAAGCATGAAGCTAAAATAGGCCATTCGTGGCGCAGAGGTACAAGAGTGGGTTCCGCCATCATACTATCAAAAGGGAAACGGAAAAAATAACGTCAAATTATCGCTAGGTACTCTATACCTATTATGTAATCTTTGAAGATGAAATACTTGTATAGAAGATATTCCATATATATATATGAAACTGTGAGGTGACTAGTATACACAGCGATTGACGCATAAACCAGTCCGCTTAACCTGAAATTTTGTATTTTTTTATACGACATTTTTAATTTTCCATGAAATATTAATTATATATCATGGAAAATTAAAAAGCACGTGGGCAACAAAACTTTGTATCACATGCTCTCAAAATATGATCAAATACCATAGAGACGCCATCGTGGCGCAACAGCACAGCGTCTGACTGAAAACGGGACGGTTGTGGGTATGATTCCCACACGGGAATTCTATTCCTCTTATGAGTTTCCAACATGCAATGTTTCAAAATTTGTGCGGAAAGTAGAAAACACAAGCTCTTTATGCCTATTAATCCTAATTAAGCTAAAGTAAAAATAAAACAAAATGAAATACAGTAAATAAGAAAAAAAAACATTTTATTATAATATTCAAACAAAGTATTCACAAATACTTACTTACATATCCTCCTACAAACTAAAATATATTGAATGAGCGCTCTAATCGCTTTGTTGTAAAAAAGCTTTTAGACGCTCAGGTGTTCTGAGACTAAACTGTAATAATCATTTATATCCTTCGACTACCCAATACGACTATCTCGACAATTGAATAATGTAACCTAAGTTTAACTGAACGGTTTAATCTGATGGTTAACTTTTAAAATTGAAATTGTATTTAGGAAACCGGTCAAGTGTGAGGTGGAATTTCACATTGAGGAGTCCGTATCAATTTCATGATTATAGGTAATTAAAAGAGAAGTACAATGTATAATAATTTCATATGAAGTGAATAAAAGAAAAGACTCAAGAATTTAGCGGAGAGTGAGAAAAGTATCACTCAAGGGACTGGAGTGTCTCAACGGGATCGAATCCACAACCAGTCGACTTACAGTCACACTTTGTGCCGCTGCGCCACAACTGGCCTCGATATATATAGGTATATATGTTTTTAACAAAATGTTAGCTTATAAAAATATATTTTCTAAAAATTTTAAACTAAATTTTATATACTCAAATATTGAAAAAGTCTCAATTTTTTTGTACTTCACTTTATAAACTGTTATTAAACTGAAATCGCCTATTCCTATGTAAAAATGGTCACACGGGCATCATTTTCGTTCAGTCGAGCAGAAAACTGCCTTTGTTTTTTTTTCAAGCTTTATTTCGCTTTAAGTAAAACGGTATTTTGTTCTTTGAACCGCTCTATTCATTCGTTAACACAAAATATGGAGCTTGGAAGCTCTACATATATTGTAATAATAATGGTTGTACTCAAGTACAGGCAAATACATACATATATATATAATAATAATAATAATAATAATGATTGTACTCAAGTTTATTCAAAACGCAGGGTTGAACTCCGTCATTTAGGATACAAAGTATAAAAATTAGGTAAAAATACGTAAGTAAGTAAAAAACTTAACACGAAGTTCTCTCTGCTTAATCAAATAATTTCGTAGAATTAACGTAATTATATATAACTTTCATATTTATTATCAAAGTTTTTCTTAAAATAAATAATTAACATTTCTTAGGACCCTTTTAAGAATTTCGCCCCGACATATAATATTTACTGCTCATATTTACAATGAAACGTCTATATATTTAATAAACGTAAACGAGTCCACTACCGTCATGTACAAATATAATCTGTTCCACTGCGCCACAATGGCTTTTGTATAAAAATTCTTTATATTCTATATACACGTATTTGCTCATATCTATTTTTATTACATAAAAATACATTTTTTAATACCTTTACGTTGTATCCCGCATATAGCAGAGTAGATAGAGGGAAGCTAACTTTAAAACTTTTCGTTCCTCTAACTCGAACCAATTTTCGATACACAACGTCTTGATTGGCGGACTTCGTAAGCCGCACCTTGTCTTGATACCAAAGAAAGACATGTAAATAATTCTTTCTACCGCATGGGAATCGAACCCACAAACTTCGCATAACAGTCAGATACTGTGCCATTGCGCTTCAACGGCCTACGTATACATAAAAATAAGTAAAATAAATAAAAGTTTACGTAACTAACGTGACCTTCAAGATGTATCGTAGCCCAGTTCACTCTATAACGTGCCAAATAAAATAAAGGCGAAAACTTGCCTAAAGCGATTGTCACGTAACCGAATTTAAGATGAGTATGAAAAAAAGCTATATTTTGCATAATTTTGCAGCAATACGCGACACAGGATATACTCGTATACAGCAGGGGTGGGCAGAGGGAACCTGAGATTCTAGTGTTAAATAAATATATTACTTAGTTTCACACAATGAGAACCTAGTGTATACCTAATGGTATACAGTCCTTTGAAGGTGTATAATTCAATTAAAAGATGGCTACAGAGACGTTGCTACGAAAATAACTTTATAAAGAGATTTTTATACAAGAAATGTGATGCAAATTACACATTTTTTGTTTAAGTATTTTTCTTATAGATTTTTTTCTGCTTCATTCTACCTAAATTAAATATTTTTGAGCTTGTGTTGTTAAAAAGTCGGCCAAAAATGCTATTTTGCTTACATCGTGACGCAAAATATGTAGGTTCGATTCCCACTTCGAAGAATTTCATTGTTTTATCTTTCTCCACACCAGTAAGGCAAAAAGCGACATAGAGGTTTGCCACTCATATCTTTTTCGGCGGAAATCAAAGAACGGAGTGTCTTGACAATAAATTATTTATTCTTTATTTATGGATAAGGCGTGCAGCCGAAGCATAAAAGAAAAAATCACTGAATAATTCACTCGCATTATATGTGAGGTACATATTTTATTTAAATATTCCTTTTGCGTTAGTGAAAGTAGTGGTTTTACATCACGAAGTGACAGGGTAAATAATTAAACGTGCAGGTCTCGTCCTAATTAGCGTCTTTTTGAGCCAAATATCTTTAGATGTGAAATGTTTTTGTTTTGTGTTATTTAAAAAATACTTTAACTTTTTTTTTGGTATTTATCTTGTATTTCTTTTGAGTATATTTTTGTGTATAATTTATTTACCAGTGTGAAATCAAAAATATGTTGACATTAGAAACCATCTGCTTACTTTGCTATATGCGGGATACAGCGTGAAACTAAAAAAAATCATATATTATAGAAAGCACTTCAATGACTGGTTAGCTTCACGCTGTATCCCTTTTGGGGATAGCACTAAGTATTATGATAATGATATCGTTGTCCTTCAATACAGAAAGCGCAGTCATCTCTTATTTAAATAAAAAATACTTCAGGCATTAGGGGCATCTATCAATATTAACACACGGATTTTATGATTTTGTACCTCCTCCTCCGTTCTTGTCACAGCTGGTCACATTTGTGTGACGATTTCGCTAAGTGATGACACAAATGTGACTGTGCGACGTCACAAATTTAGCAATGTTTCTCCTAGAATATCTAATCCTATTATAACAATACAACAGCACTTTCGAAATTATATTTATGTTATATTTTAAAATATGATGTCATGAAATATGTATCAGCTCACCAGTCCTTGTCATATAATGTCACACTCACCTTTCACACTTTCTTCATCCTTCTTATGTCTAGCCGTGACTACTGCATAGTGTTCGAAACGTTAGGTTCGAAATTTTTTTAATTCTAAATATATAAGATTAATCTAGTGATTTTTTTTATGTAAAATGTGTAATAATTGCGAAAATAAAACTTCTCATTATACTGAATATAAATATTAAAATAAAAAAACGCCTACATTTAAAATATAAAATTGCATTCAGGTGCAATTGCTATTCCGTTAGCAAAAATATTTTTTTTTTTAATTTTTTTCTATATTAACAATTTTGATAAGTTCAATGAATATTTAGTGTTACTATACTTCACTCTTCACTCAATTGTACACTTAAATAGTTTATTTAGTATAAAATATATAATTTGTTTGTTATCTTTAGTTTCACGCCCACACATAACAGGATAGGCAGAGGGATTCCAGAGAAATTTCTGTTCCCCAATTTCCGTTGAATTCTCGAGGCGATGAGGCGGAACTCAACGCCGCATTTTGCCTCGTTGCCAGAGCGAGAAAATATTTCACAATGAGTAGGAATCGAGCCCCCATACATCACGTTTATAATCACCCGCTTGTGTCGTTGCTCCAAGACCGCCTCTGTGTGTTATATACTCTAAGTTATTTTCATTTGACTACACCCGCGGAGACTTCGATGAAAGAGTAAACTATGCATTTTATTTAAATAACATTAGTATTTATACATTATATTAAATATTTTAATGAACATTAAATAGTAGAAAGTTATAAAAAACATATCTTTATTCTTTTATGACCATGTCAATACGACGAGGATTGATAACATTAGCTATCAATAATACTAATAAGAAAACATGTTATATTCTATCGTTAAAATATATATTTTTATAATTGTAAAAAACAAAAAAAAGTTGGGCTCGTCCGGGATTTGAACCCGGGACCTCTCGCACCCAAAGCGAGAATCATACCCCTAGACCAACGAGCCGCCTGTATGTTAATGAGAAAGTAGTCAATCATAATCAAGCAAAATATGTTTTATTATAAAATTGCACTATAATGGCATAGTGGAAATGTTTTATATATATATACGTGGTGGTTATATATTTATCATCATTTGTAAAAGTGGCGGAACTCAACGCCGCGCTTTGTCTTGTCGAAATCGAGAAAATTAAATTACTTTAAAAAACATTAAAATTTGCTCTGCTTTGTTAATAAATATCAATACGCAGTATTCTCGTCTGCGGGTAATGTGGAAAAAGGAGGGGTCAGCACTAGGTTCCCTCTGCCATTTATATGTAGATGATAAGGAAAATAAAAAAAAACTTTAATAATGATTAACCGTTATGTAAAGGTGAGATGCGTTCATTGACACTTATATGCGGGCGAACGTTTTGTTTTGTTAAGAAACAGGTACTAGTGACGTCACGCATATTTTTTGTTGATATTACATATTATACGATTTAAGAGATTGCGAGTAAGATTGAAATTTAAATGTAATTTTGTAATTATGTAATAAAAATCTAAAGAAATGAATTCAATCCACTATAATGTAATTATTGTATCATAGTATCGTCAGCTGGTCTGATGATGGCCAGAACCTGGTTATTGGAACTCTTCAAAAAGTACTTTTACTAGTACTTTTTGAAGAGTTCCAATAACCAATTAAGTTGAGAATCATAGTTAAATAGTGTCTTAGATTTATGCCTCTGAGCTATTTTATTCTATTATAGTTATTTCTATTTCGAATTCACAGCCCAATTTTGAAAGACCATATTTTACTTTGTTATCATATTCTAGTTTGAGTTCGGTGCACCAGCCAGTGTGTGCACAAGGCACTACGTATTACGTATTACTCATATCCCCGCCCTGGTAGCAACGCGCGGCGTTAAGTTGCACCACTCGACGAGACATTAAATATGTCCCGAAAATTAGCAAGCCGAGAACGAATTATCTTAGCAATTGGTTCGGTAGCCTACAGCGCTGTACGGAAAAAACGTGAAGATACTTTTTTTTGCAGTCAGTTATCATCCACAAAATGACATAATCGTCCCATTCAAACTTAATTAAAAAATTTAAACGCGCCACAAATACTAAAAAGCGAAGTGAAAAATCTCTACCGTCGAGTGTTCTTGTTTTTCGCACCGCGGATATGGAATTTCGAGGGGCGCTAATACGAGATTGTTAGAAATTATTACATGTTTTGTTGACACACCGCTGCGTTACTTTCCACTGGTATTACTTTGAATTAGGTATTAATAGGGTATTCAGCTTTATATATGTATGTAGAAGTGGGTTGAAAGCATTTTATAATAAAAGTAAAGTATTGTGATAATGATAATATGAAAATTAGGTCGTTATGTTGTAGGGGCGGCGTCTGACTATATATGCGATGATTGTGGGTTCGATTCGCACTAGGGGGAAATATATTATATTCATTTACTATCTCTAGCAATAAAAACGCAGTAAATTTCGCAATTTAATACGCAAATGTCTGTCTTTTTGTGATGAATGAGTGTCTTTCTTATATTTCTCCATTTAGAGTAACGGAACCCAACGTCTTTGCTTTGTCTTAACAAAGTAAGTGATATTTAAATAAAAACCATAGAAAATAGAGTAAGATTGAGAGACTCAAGGAAATATATACATCACAAAATGTAATACTCGTTAATTCATTATCAAATGTAAATAAGTTATTTTATATTTACTTTTCTGTATGATTTTTAGCTTTATATTTTTTGCTTCAATTTTATATATACCTTTTTACATATATTTTTAGCTATATGTAGGTACCTACACCCATACATAGCAGAGTATGTAGAGGGAACCTGGGACCTAAATTTAAGATACTATGTTCCTATTAAGACACTTATGTTTCCCACTTTTCGGGCTTTGCCTTATTACCAGAGCGAAGAAATGAAAATATTAAATATTTTTTGCCCCCGAGTGGCAATTGAACCCACAACCGTTTACAGTCACTCTTCTTACTACTTTTCTATAGGTATAACACATATCGTTTGAAAGAACTTGCGTGAAACAATCTTATTTCTTATTGAATATAATATCTTTATAGCGTTTTAAGTTCAATCTCACGAATGGCTATTAAAATTTAAATACGACTTAACCTATAATTTTCAAGAGTTATTTTTTATTAAAAAAGTAAACGAAATTTTATGTCACTTAAAATATTATAGCCGTTTTTATGAATGTTCCGTTTTTAAGTACTTAACTAGTTTGTTAATTAATTTTACAGAATAGTTATTTTTTTAATAACTCATTTAAAATTAAACAATAATAGCGTCAATATTTAAGTTTAAATTTAAACTTAAATATATAAAAAAAAATGATATATTTTTTTAAATATATTTAAGTTTAAATTTGAATAATAGGTCATCGTGGCTCATATTGTCTGACTGTTAATGTAGTAGTTGTAGGTTGTAGGTTCGATTGTCGGTCGGGGTAATATATTATTTTAATTTTGTTACCATAGTGACATAAAAGAACGCGGCGTTGACTTTATTCAATACATTATGTCTCGAAAATTAGACAAGTGAACGACTGATTGACCGACCCAGGCTGTGCTTGAAAGTTCGATCCCCACTAAGGAAATGATTATTTTCATTTTTCTGATGCAAAAAGACAAAGCACGGTGTTGAATTCCGCCTCTTAACATACTATAGATATATAAAGGTTGGAAAGTAAAGAACTTTTTAATGTCTTCACACTAGGATTAGCTGGTCTACCCTGCTATGTATGGTAGTTGCGTGAAGCTAAACAAATATTAAACTTTACATGATAATAGTTTCACGCTGTACCCCATTTTTGGCATCCTGCTGTAAAAGAATCGGACCCACAATAGTCGCGTTCACAGTCCCACCCTTGTACTACGTTACATTTGATTGTTAAAAATTATGTATAAATATAATAAATAAAAAATTCACAAAATGCGACGCCAATAATGTATACAGTATTACCTAATGGTTGTGTCGGTACCCTTTAAAATGAAATCATCAACAAACCCTTGTAACCCTTTTCCTTATTAAAGGGTGATATTTTTGATTAAACAATTAATAACATGTTATTGTAATGTTCGAGAAAGTAATATATACAGGGAAAATTAATGATTGTGGGTTCGATTCTTCCTCTGTAATATTAAAATTATTAATTTGTAATGTTTTTATTTCCCAGAAGACATTTATATTATATTAAGACGAGCTGTAGTCTAGATTATAAAACGTAAAATCGTTTTACATGATAACGCATACTTTTATGAACTGAATTGAATTCCAGGCCTGTCGTGTCGCAGCGGCACGAAGTGTGACTGTAAAACTGACTGGTTGTGGGTTCGATCCCCTTTCGAGGAGATGAAATATTAACTTAAATTTATATTTCCATTTCTTTGCTCTGGTGTCGAAGTTAAGCGCGGCGTTGAGTTCTGTCACTCAACACGCAATGCCTCCAGAATTCGGCGGAAAGTGGAGAATGGAGTGTCTTAACACTAAGTTCCCTCTGCCTACCCTGCTGCGTGCGGGATATAGCGTGAAGCTGATTTGATTTGAAATAAGTTACACATGTTTTTGTTAAATTATGCAGATCAATTACAAGGAAAAAATGCTATTTAATTACAAATAACAATAAATGAATAGATGCGTCACAAGCCGAACGCTTATGATCTTGCCTCTCCATTGCTCGTGCCGCGCTCTCGCTTGCACATACGGCTCAGGCGGAACGTGACAATGCTCGTGTCATACTTTTCCGGGCTAGTAGCCGGCTTTCATCGATTTATATAGATAGCTGTTCCAACGTCTAAAATGGATAATACTAAGCCTAATTAAAAACTTCATTGGAAAAACTAAGAAGATGTGACAATTTAGCACATTATGATACACTGATTGAAGTATTTAATTCTATTTTTTATTTTTACTGACTTTGAAAAGCAAAGTAAAAAAAATATTGGTTCAGAAAGAATTAATAATTAGTGTTTTTAACTTTACCTAAGCTTGTTCTAGCGCTTGGATGGGTACTAGATATTTACTTACAAAAGTTATTTGTACAAATACTAAATTATAAATAAGGCCGTAGTGGTATAGCAATACTGTGTTTGCGATTAAACGCAATGATTTTGGCTTTGATTCCTACTCGGGGAAATTATTATCTTTTTCATCTCTCGCTCTGGTAGTTAGACAAAGCACGGGGATGAATTCCGCCACTGGGAACGTTGTCTCGAAAATATATATACAAATTACTTTCGTGACCCCAAAAATATGCCTCATTATTACAATTTATGTGAAACAACAACGGCAGCTATGTAAATTGAGTTTTCTAAACAAAGTGCGTAGAAATAAAAAAATATGGGTATCTAATTTGTCACTTGCCGCCTCTCGCAAGGATGTTTTGTAATTCGAAAGGGAGTTTTCACTTTATTGCTGTCGCGTCGTTTTGTTTGTATTTTTGTATATCATATTTTTATATATACTTTCGTTCTTTTTAACCGACTTTTGAAGAAAAGGAGGTTATCAAATCCATTGTACTTTTTATATTTGTTACCTCAGAACTTTTGACTGGGTGAACTGTTTTTTTTGTTTTAATTTCAAAGTAAAACAAACAGGCTTAGTAAATCGATATTGTAGTAAGGTTGTTGAAACATTAGCTTGACACTGACTTCAAAATCATAAAATATTTTTATAATAATTTTTGTTTAGCAAATTTAAAGTACGTTTTACTTTATGTAAACGTAAAAAAATATATATTTTTTACCTCTTATTCGTTGTTTGAATCCGGTTTTTTTTCGTTAAAAATAAATGTATTATTGCGTCACTACGTGCTGAAGCTTTAGCTTCAGGCAGTATCCTTCAAATTGTAGGGCATGCAAAACCTCTAATCTCCAAAAAAAGATCCAATTTCCGAAAAGTCACATTGAGAAGTGGAATTTAAAATCGCGATTTGCCAAAATATTAGAGCGAAGCAATAAAATTAGTTAATTCCCACAAATGGGAATAGAATCCACAACCATCGCCTCTACAGTCAGACGCTGTGCCACTGCGCCTTGATGGCGTCAACCACATATTCGATTATGTTATATTATCTTGGTCATAATCTATTTGTGTTCAAATTTTCATACAAATTCAATCAGCTGAAAATGTTTTACACAACATTGAACGCATTCCGCTTATGAAAATCATAATTTCATTACACCTAATAAACTAGCATAATTTTTTTTTTGCTTCACGCTGTATCACGTATGTACAACCTAGTGCGTTCTAGTGTTTAACTCTGTATTGATCCTCATTCCGCCCAGTTTTCGAGACATTGAGTGTTGTGTGGCTAAAATCTTTTCTTGATCAAGGACCACTTTCATGTTATTATTGGTAGCACGGACCACTATGCATGTAGGTATAATAAAAATTAACTGTGATAATTAAACAGAAACTTCGCCTCACCATCCCCAGTAATAAAATTAAAATCGTTCGCGGACCACATTTAAGCTTCTGCGGACCACTGGTTGGGAACCACTGGTCTAGAAAGAACCTATCTTTTTTCAAGCGACATCAGCGTGAACATCTCAAGTGGGAATCGAACTCACAAGCTTTTGACTTCAGTCGTCGCACGCTTGTGCCCCTGCGCCACTACTAGCCTAAATTATAAACCAGAATCATAAACTTATTTGTATGATTTATTAAAATTTATTATAATTTATTAAAATATAAAGTTTCGGGACTTATTGAATAAAAGAGCGTCAGACCAATAACGCAATGATGATGAAATTATCTTACATACTTACTAGCGGAGTTGAGTTCCGCCACTTAACACCTAATATCTGAAATTTAGATAGTAAGCGAATAATGAGCGGGATGAAGCATGAATCTAAAAAAATAACATAATTTCATATAAAGTCAATGCCCTGAAAATATATAAAAAAAATTACACTTTACAGTTTATACCTAATAAACTATAAAGTGTAATTTTTTAATCAGTTCAATTACAGGCCATTATAATATCTAGTATCTAAAGAATTCAAACCGAAACACAAAGAGAAACATTCGAGAAATGCAAATTGTAGGGTTTAATTATACCCTTTTTTTTTCATACAATTCCACTATTTACTATCACGCTATGTTTCTTGTGTGTAAAAATCTGTATTAAAGTTCTATTTTTTTCTTTCATATTTTGTAAGAAAATAATATGTTATCGACGTCTGCGTTTTTTAAGTGGACTTTAAAGAGTTAAAGAGGTAAATTCCCTTTTTCTCCCATCAGCAAAATTCTTGATATCTAGACATCCTTTGGTAATGATTCCCAGCACTCGCTAAGCTACTTTCGAGCTAAATTTCAACTTTTAAGTCGATCTGTGCGTTACCTGTGAGATACAGTAATGAATAAGTTTTTTATATATAGATTCAGCCACTATCAGCCACGCAGCAGAAATCCGGTACCATGGTGTCATATAATATTCTTTATTATTTAATTACTTTTTATATATCAGTTTATTATTATTATTTTGAGGCCAGTCGTGGCGCAGTGGCACAAAGTGTGACTGTAAAACCGACTGGTTGTGGGTTCGATCCCCACTGGAGATGAAATATTTATTTAAATTTATATTTCCATTTCTTCGCTCTGGTGTCCTGCCACTCAACACGCAATGCCTCCAGAATTCGGCAGAAAGTGGGGAATGGAGTGTCTTAACACTAGGTTCCCTCTGCCTACCCTACTATTTGCGAGATACAGCGTGAAGCTGATTTTATTACTATATTATAATAAATTAAAAAAGATTCAGAGGAGTAAAATATTTAATATTTCATTTCTTCGCTCTGGTAACAAACCAAAACGCGGAGATGAGTTCCGCCACTCTACACCCAATGCCTAGTGAATTAGGAGGAAAGTGAGTAACGAAAATATCTCAATGGGAACGTAGTGTCCTAACACTGCATACCCTCAGCTTACCATTCTATGGGCGGGAAAAAATTATAGAAATTAACCACATAGCACGTCGAAGCCATTTCTTAAAGTCCATATTTCTTTTTAATGCAAGTTGACTATAAATTGTAGCCTACGTGACGACAATTCACGCTAGCAAAATGAATTAAGTATTTTACTGTTTGGTCACGAGACCTTCTCATTTTACGCTGATATGTAATATTGTGATAATAAAGGTAGATTGCACGGTTTGGATTTTTTTTCGTAACTGACGCAAAACCCCAAGGAGGTTTTCAATTTCAGGTATCTACTATATATACTATATAAAAAAAAATCAGCTTCACGCTGTATCCCGCACACAGCAGGGTAGGCAGAGGAAACCTAGTGTTAAGACACTCCGTTCCCCACTTTCTGCCGAATTCGGGAGGCATTGCGTGTTGAGTGGCAGAACTCAACGCCGCGCTTAACCTCAGCACCAGAGCGAAGAAATGGAAATATAAATTTAAGTAAATATTTCATCTCCTCGAGTGGGGATCGAACCCACAACCAGTCAGTATCACAGTCACACCTTGTGCCGCTGCGTCACGACTGGTCTCGGATATATACTATATAATATGTATATAAAATCTCGTGTCATAATGATTGTTAACGATAAACTCCAAAACCATAACCTTAATTATCGAAATATTGTTTAATTTCTTTAATGTCGGTATTACATTTTTTTTAGCATAACGCCGTACCCTGCACACCTGAAAGGTAACCTGGAAACCTAGCGCTAAGACACGCTGTTCACATTAAGATACCCTCCGTCAAATTCTGGAGACTTTATATATTGAATGGCAGAATTCAACCGAGCCGTGCCTTGCCGCATTATAAGAGCGAAGAAATGAAAATATAGAATATTTCAATTCCTCAAGTGGAAATCAAACCCACAACCTGTCGCGATTGAGATGACTGCCCTCAATCTTGGTGCTAAATTTTCTTGCTTATTTGAAATTTTGCGTTTAAAGCATCAACATGAAGAACTCACATATACAGAATGGAAAGTAAAACCGATAAAACACCTGTAGCTTTAGATCAAAACAAAAAAAAATCACAAACACACTACTACAAAAAAATCTCTACAAAATGTATATATTTAAAACCTAAAATATACTTCAAATAGGGCACACACCAAAAAGTTTCTAACTTTCGCACTACACGGGGGTTGACCGCTTTGGGAGTACGTATTCATAACTTACATTAGCCCGCAAAATTTTATTGACCCTATGAAATATTACCTTTGTGCATGCCGGTGTGCTTGTCCTTGAGTACGGTTAGTTCGTAAATCTTTCCGAACTCCTCGAACATCGGCCTCAGATCCTTCTCCTCGAGATGTCTCGGAATTTGTCCAATGAAAAGTTTCACAGCATCCTTACCAGCCCCTGGCGGAGCTCCTGTCTTCTCAGCAGGAGTTAAAGGAGATGACCTCTTCTCTGAGGAATGGACAGGCGTTGAGGGCATAGTACTTGCATTCGAATGCTGTCTACTTTGCACGTCCATCTTAACAGGTTGCGCGAATCCCGGAAACAACACAGGGTTACACAAATTCGCGCCAACCAACATGTCTATGGCTATCACAGTAAATTCTTAATTTATTAAAGAATATCGATCACAGTATATTTTTGTACTATATATCTTATTTTTCTTGTACTTATTCTATAAATTCGGTTTAGTTTTAAAGCTTTCGCGGGTTTATTTTGGGTACGCTTATATACGGGGGGTGTTGCGTTGGTGTGCGTAATACTTTGTCTGTTTGTGTCTCGCTCGCGTAATGCGTAATGCTATCGATCCTTATAGTAGAGACTCAGGGACCTCGTGTATTTCACCCACTCAATGTTTCACACGTGCTACGCTATAAACAACTTATATTTTTATTTGAGATTTCTTTTTTTTTGACAATATTTTTTTTTTCTAATTTTTTTTTTCTAAAATGTACACTTAACTATATTGGCACGATTTAGTCACAGATAAATTGAGCTTTATCAATTAAAATCTAAATGAACATCCGGTCGCAGTTTGAACACAAATCTCATGTATTCCGCCAAAACTAGTTTTCACATGAACGTGCTATGTTTACGTTGCGTTGGGCGCACGCCGCACTGTTTACCAACAACCGGTGGTCAAACACGAAAAAAACGCCTAATATTTACTTTTAAACCTCTCCTATACTAAATACGAATCTAACACCAACTCTAAGCATTTAGCTATATGTACACAGCTTAGAAATACCACAAGACGACGTAAAACGATGACTCCACGCACAAAAGAAACAATGACGAAATAAATTAGGCAACAATTTTGCCGTGTTCCCGTCTATATGTCTACATGTCCACTAACCTAAAATTCCCTCCCGTCCTTTCATAGTACGCTATGGGGAGCTTCGGATCAAGATACAGTCCTCCCTTTCACTCACCCTCGCTAATATTTAGCGGCAAGTGAACTACACTACGTTCATACAACACGGTTGATTATTAGGAATCTCTCGTAAGAAATTGTTTTGGTACGTGTTTTTATTGAGTTTTTTTTTTTGACTTTGATGAGATAATACGTGTATGTAAGTGTATGCGTGAAAATTTTTTGGTGAAGTCTATTATAGAGGGTGTATCACGTTGGTTTACGTGTTGGAAAAGTTAAGGGAAATGCGTTGAGTGAAAATTGAGATATCGTAGCGTTTTAAAAGGAATTTTATCAAAATCTGTGAAGTTATTAATAAACTTAGAAAAATATTATTTTTATAAAAAAGGTTCTATATTTAAAATTTAAAATAAAGTAATATTTTGGTATCATAATAATAATCCAATACATCATCATGTATATATTTCGTGATGTTACAAATATTGTAATATACATTTTCAAATAGAACCTTAAGTTTTTCCATACAAATACATTGTATTTAGAAAAAAAATCGTAAATTAATATCCCAAGACCCCCCACAGGGATATCAAGAAACTTTCATTGAATAATTTACTGGGCGCGCTTAGTAGGTAGTCGTAAAACGGAACGCGAATTTTCGTAAAAAGGTCTTCAATGTTTTGCCGGACGATAACTCAAGTGCCGAAAATAGAATGGGGCTGCGTAGGGGCTGTAGCTACCTCCCCCTGCCAGTTGCCACTCAGTTTAGATGACTCCAGCCTTTAATGGATGTTTAGAAAAAAATAATTAAATGACAGAAATTACAATCCAGCGTCAGTGGATTTGGTGGTTTTGCGTTCATATCTTGTCCTTTTCTTAATTCTTTTCTTTTCAGCTTCACGGTGTATCCAGCGTGCAGTGTAGGCAGAGGGAACCTGGGAATCTAGTGTTACGACACTCCGTATCTCATTAGGAGACTTCCATTCTCCACTTTCCGCCAAATCCTGAATTGCGTATTGTGTGGCGGAACACAACGCCGCGCTTACTATAAAATTTCATTCATAAATGATTTAGAGATGAGAATAAATTATCATCTTTGTCTACCGACCTATCTAAAAAAATAAAATCAGACTTTAAAAGTCCAAAATCTGTAGTCAAAATTGATTTTCTACATAACTTAAAACACCAGAAGCTTCACAAAGAAACAAACCACAACAAAAATATAAGCAAGCAATACAAATACAATATAAATATACAATTTTATCATCCGAATATTATATAGAATGGTTGGATATCGTTTAGAATATTTTTAGGGTATGGTAATGCTATGCTCGCGTGAACTGAGGGCACAGTGTGTGGCAAAGCTATTGCTCCATCCCTCTTCGAAATATTAATATTTGTCCCCGACTTGTATGGTCTTTGGATGTATTTGGTAACTTTTTGTAAGTATGTAAGAGTTGATATATACATTTTTATGTGTAATAGTCTAGATAAGTATAATTATTAATAAGAGGCCAGTGTGACTGTAAATGCAGCAGGTTGTAGGTTCGATTCACATTCGAGGATAGAAATATTTCATATTTAATTTTTTTCGCTCTGGTGTCGAGGCAAAAGGTGGCGTTGAGTTCCGTCACTCAAAATGTAATGCCTTTAGAATTCGGCAGAAAATCGCATGCGGAGTGTCTTAACACTAGACTCCCTCTGAGTGATTCTAATAAAATAAAATAAAGATAAGTGATACGGTGTAAAGCAATTTTTTATTTAATTTTACTAGGCTACCACGAATCGACGTACAGCATTCTACCATTAGATAAAACCATTGCGTTCATTCATACACGTCCCATGTACGCGTATTCAGGCGTCGTAAAAAAATTTTATAGTACAATTATCTTTATTAAATTTCTTTGCATATATACAAGTAGGCTGACGTAGCGCAGTAAAACAGATGGACATATGGTTGTGGGTTCTATTGGAAACAGAATTTGGGGAAATTTGCTATTTTCATCGCTCCGTTCTATTAAGACAATATGTGGCTTAGAGTTCTATCACTTAACTCGTATAATTCGGATTCTTTATTCCCTGGCCGCTTTTTATGCTGTACGCGAGATAACTCATAAAACTGTTGTAGTAAGAAAAGTAGAAAGTGAAACGTTTTAGTGTAGGTAACGCTGAAAAAAATATATAAAATATTTTCGTTTAAAAGTTAATATTTCTATCCTATCTACTAAGCACATAATATAAATATATATATTTCAAATAAATAGTCCAAAAAATGGTAACCCAAGGTGAAAATAGAGAATAGTGTGTCTGATACATAATGGGGGCACGCATACAAAACTTTAAGCGCCCAACTCAAAATAAACTCTACCCCTCTAGCATAGAGTTTAATTTTGTCCACTAAAACTGATATTCTATAGTACTCAAACGTCCAATAGTACCTATTATGGCAACATCACTGGTACAAATCTTTCCTTTGTATTTCCCCGTGACTGACTTCTCCCTCAAGGATAGTGGAACATTTCAACGTATAAGGTTCTGTGTTATGTATCGCAATGAGGTTTGTTATTAGATTGTCTTAATTTGTTTAGTTAGTTAGGTGTTAATTATGCTCATTGATTGAGTTTGGGATAGTTTTTTTAATATTAATTGATATTATTTTGACTGTCTAGTATTTGAGGCCATCATGGTGCAGGGGCACAAGCGTGTGTCAGTAAACTCGACGGTTATTAAGTTCGACTACCATCGAATTCTTGTGGCATTGCCTGTTGAGTTCCGCCACTCAAATTAAAATATTTTGAGAATTGAAAGTGTAAAGGAAAGAAAAAGTCTTAACATTAGGTTCCTAGGTTTCTTCTGCCTACCCTGCTATATGCGGATACATCGTGAATCGTCGTCTTATAGAACGATGAATGATTTTTACCAAGCGTCTCTACATAAATTGTAATTTAATATATTACATTTGAAATAGCTTATATTTACGTCGTATATCATCACTTTTGTGGTGAAAGGTCAAGCCACATATTACAAGTTTCGAGATAATCATAAATAAAGTAAAATTTGAGGCATTCTTATAGTTTTATTTATTAAACAGAATGAACACAATTTTAAAATCAAAGGAAGTTCAAATTTAACTTAATAGAATATTTATTTTTCGTTAAATATATATTTTCTGTTGTTTTGAATTGAAATACGTTGCGTTTGGCGCTCCTATCTCTCTTGCTTGATTTGAAGCTTTTCTTGAAAGCTTGATGCTAAAAAATCACAATATTTTTTTTTTATCCTGGCGCAGTAGAACAACGTCTAAAGATAATAGTCGTTAGTTTGATTTCCAATCTGTGGAACGATTTTTTTTTGTTCCCCACTCTACATCGAATGTTTCCAATTCAAGAGAAATGTGAAGAAGAAAGTATCTTGACACTAGATTCTCCCTCTGTACTCTACTGTATGTGGGATACATTAAACCATTTAGTACATTTAATTTTATAGCATTAATACTTTCAAGCCAAACCATAACATTCTTCACAAAAATGCTATTAGCATAATATGAAAATACGAAAATTGCAAAGAAAGGAAGGAAACAAAACATACAAATAAGCATATTCATACATAAAAGACAATGTGACATTAGCATGCTACATTAAGGACTGACCCACAGCTCAGCAACGGTGGGAGTTATAATGTAAGAGGGTAGTTAACAGTCCCAAAGATGTAGACGGAGGCCAGCTTTGCGGCCTTTTTTTGGGTTAAATGTTTGATATTATGATTTTTTTTTTAGTTTCCACTGTATAACGCCTATAGCAGAGTAGGCAAAGGGAACCTGGGAGCCTAGGGGTAAAATACTCCAATCCCATTAGGACTTTCAGAAGATTCTTTTCCCCATTGTCCACCGAATTCTGAAGGCATTGCGTATTGAGTGGCGGAACGCCATGCCGTGTTTTACCTTATTACCAGAGCGAGGAAATAAAAATATGAAATATTACAATTCCTTGAGTAGGAATCGAACCTACACACAATTGTGCCCCCACGCCACGACTGGCATCAATTTTGGTGAAAAGGTATTTGAGTGAATTATAAAACATAAAATATGTTTTCCTGTAGTAATTTTGAGAAATCCTCTCTTAAACCACCCCTACAGTCCCCAAGGAACCTATGTGGTAAATTTAATTTCATATCAGTCAGTATCAGAAGAGTTTCTAAGTATAAGTTCAACGTAGCGTAGCGCATTATTCGACAGATACATTTTACATGGTAGATGAACTTACCACCCGCGACACCCGCGACAGGTGGTGGGTTCGACTCCCACTCAAGGAAATGACTTTTTTAATATATATTTTTATTTTTTCGCTATGATAAGTAAGCAAAGCGCTCTGTTGAGTTCCACAACTTAACACACAATGCCTCTAGAACTGGTGGAAAATTGGGAACGGAAGTTTCTTAATGGGAACGGAATGTCTTAACACTAGGTTCCTTTATTCCCTTCACTTTGTGGGAGATACAGCGTGAAGCTAAACTCTCTTTTTGAAAATAATGGTGAAATGAAATAGAAAAATATTTTTTATTAAAATTATTTAATTTATATTAAAATTATAAAGAAATTAGTTCCCTAAAAACAGTGTAAAAATACTGAATATGCGAACATCCTTTTCTAAATTAGTAAAATTAAGGCTCAAAATACTTAATATGTAAATATTTGCGCTTAGTACATAACGCTATCTCTTATGGCATTGGGTTATTTTCACACATTTCAACAAATTTGCATTTATAATTTTTTTATTATCATATAGACCATATCGGACTTTATTTTACTATAAAGTTTTATTATATATATATATATATATATATATATATATATATATATATATATATATATATATATATATATATATATATATATATATATATATATATATATATATATATATGTAAATAGTAGGGAAGAAACCAAATATTCAGACTTTGTATTCCTCACACACTGCCCAATTTTCGAGACATTGCGTGTGAGTAGCGGAACTCAACGCCACATTTTTGTTGTTACCAGAGCAGAAGGATAAATATCCGAATGGAAATTGAGCCTACAAGTATATATATATATATATATATATATATATATATATATATATATATATATATATATATATATATATATGAGGGGTAATAACAAAAAGAAGATTTATGATGCCATCGTGGCTAAAGAGTGCTGTATTTGACTGTCCTACAAGTATATATATATATATATATATATATATATATATATATATATGAGGGGTAATAACAAAAAGAAGATTTATGATGCCATCGTGGCTAAAGAGTGCTGTATTTGACTGTGGTACTTGTAGGCTCAATTTCCATTCGGATATTTATCCTTCTGCTCTGGTAACAACAAAAATGTGGCGTTGAGTTCCGCTACTCACACGCAATGTCTCGAAAATTGGGCAGTGTGTGAGGAATACAAAGTCTGAATATTTGGTTTCTTCCCTACTATTTACAGGATACAACGTGAAGCTATAAAAAATATAAGTAAAGAAGTAGCATATCAGTGATTCATTCCATGTTAGATCCATCGCTTATATTAGTCATTCTAAGGATATTAAGACAAGTGAAAACATACATGACTAATAAAATAATATGTTGTATTTAGTATTAGTAATCTGATAAAAACCCAAGGACTAGTTTTATTGTAGACGCAGGGAAGCTAGTGTTAATACACACATTTTCCATTTTCTTTCCATTTTGAGACATTGGATGTTCAGTGGAGCTGGATGACGCGCTTTGTCACATGAGGATAAATTATAATGATGAGATCTTTGATTTTTGCGATTATTACACATTTTCTTGATGAAGATAGTAGCATAATTGGATCACTTTTAACGTGCATTTTCCTATTGTAAAGTATTATCTCTTTTTACAGTACATTACACAAATAAAATAAAAAAATAAAAATAAAAAAAATAAAAAAAACATTCTTTTTTGTGTGTTCTCCATTCAACGTGACATTGTCGAAGTGACTAGTGCTGAACTGGCACGCTCGGAATGTCATAAATAAAGAACAACAACAACAAAATTTTGTATACGCCCGTTGACTGCAAAGATTTTTTATTTCTATTGGTCTCAAGAATTGCCGCCACTGTTAGACGGATACCACTTCAGTCTACCTGTCACCACGGGCCACCGAAAAGTGTTCGAAACGAAACGTCTGGTTTCCCCCGATGTTAAGATACTTCGTTTCCTACTTTCGGCCATATTCTCGAGGCATTGCGTATTTAGTAACGGAACTAAACGCCGCGTTTTGCCTTGTAAAATATTATATTTTCTCGAGTGGGAATGGAATCAAAATCTACCACATTTACAGTTGCTTGTGCCCCTGCCACGACTATATGTTGTCATGACTGGCTTTTATAAACTTTGTATAGATTAAACAAGAATAACACATAAAACGGATCCGTTTAAACTTATTTTAATATAACATAGTTGGTTGCGGTATAGAAGATAAGTTTTTAAACCGACGCGATGTAAAACTTTAGCAGTGGGCAGGTAAATTTCGATTGGTAGCTTCCCAGTAAGTTGGTCTGATGTCTATATTGAATCGCCTAATAGATAGCCGTAGCCGGTTCATTTCAAAAGTTTACCTATTTTCTGTCATAGTTTGTATTGGATCCTGTGTTGACTTGGCTGGTCTAGTAGTTTCTAATTAACTTGGCCTAGACGGTATAAATCTGCTTTTAAATTTTTTTTTAGTTTCACGCTTTAGACTGTACACAGAAGGAAAAGCAGAGAAAACCTTGGAGCCTAGTGTTACGACACTCCGTTCCCACACTTTATGCTGAATTCTTGAAGTGTTTTGCCACGGTTCAGCCACTAGAGGGAGGGAAATATTTAATTTCACACACCTTATGGGAATGGAACCCACGACCGTCGCGTTTACAGTTGCGCAGTTATACCCTTGCGCCACGACGGTCTCAAAGGCATCGGAAAATTTATAATATTATGCTCTAACACGGATATTATAAAGCTAGCGTTATTATAAAGTTAAGCGATGATATTGTGGCATGTTTCCAACTACACGTGATTGTGGATTCAATTTCCATTTCAGAATATGCCTTGTTCTGGTTAGAAAGCAAAACACTGTTTTAGTTAGATAGCTTTCGGTGATATAAATTTTACTATACCATAATTTTAATAAAGAATGTGAAGAACGGAGAGTCTTAGTATTTTATTTACTATGCCAACCCTGGTGAAGCAAGAAAAAATGAAACATTTTATTTCAAGAGTTAGTTAGATTTTACAAAAGCCTTGTGCCAATTTTCATTGTCCGATATTTACGTTTAAGTATATATCAAAGAATCTCGTAAGATTAGTATCACGTTAACTATAAATGGGCAGGAAATGGAAATATAAGATATATATAGCATAGTAGTAGATAAATTAATTTTCTTACAATATTCATATCGCCAAAAATTTTATTTACAAATGAGGAAACCGATCAATTGCAAGTACAAGGATACCAGTTATCATGAAAGGCAAGAAGACAGGATGTACAATGTCTACGTCTACTAAGAAAAACGAAAAATTCCGAAAAATAAAAATCTTTACAGACTTATATTTGAAGTTCAATTCATATAAAATAAGAGAGTACGCGAGTAGTAAGAGAGTACACTTAAATTTGTATTTTCTTTATGATTTGTACTTTCCGTTAAAAACAATGAAATTGGACCCTCAGAGCGAGTGTCCGATTAGCACTTGATGAAGATAGAGAATTAAAAAATATTGTACCCATTCCTAATTACTTAGGCCAGCCAGTGGCGCAAGGGCACAAAGTGTGCACTGTAAACGGTGTGGGTTCGATCCCCACTAAAGGAAATGAAATATTTATTTAAATTTATATATATTTATATTGTAATGTGTCGAGGCAAAGAGCGGCGTTGAGTTCTGCCGCTCAGCACGCAATGCCTCCAGAGTTCAGCGGAAAATGGGGAACAGAGTTTCATAACACTAAGTTCCCTCTGCCTACCCTTGTGTGTGCGGGATACAGCGTGAAACTGATTTTTTTTTAATTTTAATTCCTAATTATTAAAAAAAAACATGTCCAATAAATCAAAAACCCTTCACCAATCACAATAACCAACAAGCAGCTTACGAAACCGAAAAGCGTACGAAAGATCGCGCTGTCGACACGGAGTTTACCACAATTATGTTAATAGTGACACGTGTATCCGAATTTCCGAGTAATGGCCCAATTACGGGGCGGTGTCACCCCTTCGTGACGGCCGACGATAAAAAATGCTAATTACACCCGTCCAGAGCAGTTGCAGCGATCGTTGTCGCGGCCAAATTTTCTTTTTGGACATTTGTGATTGTGATTGTGGATTTGGTGGGCCTAAGCGTTGTGGTATTGGTGGTTTGTTCATATTGATGTATCACTAACTATTCATATCGTGCCTTTGATTCAGAAACTTTAAATGCTTAATGTCAAATAAAAATATATATGTTTTCTCTTGCATTTTTCATATTTTTTTTAAATAAATAAATTTTTTGGCCATTTTCTTCAATATTAGAAACACTGCGTGATTTTTTGTGTTGTTTGTGTACGTCGAGAGTAACAAAAGTCAGTTGTAAAAGAGAAAGGAAGAGAAATCGGTTGACCTTCGAAAGCAGAGTTTTGATGACACTGGAAGAAGAGCACGTAAAAAATATGAGGATGGCCACGAACCACGACGATGAGGAACCACGAAGAGCGAATGAACAAGGTTGAAGACAGAAAACGAGGCGACAGAGATAATATTATAACGCTCCTGCGACTAGCGCTTCATTCCAAAAAAAATGACATTTTTGAATAAATTTTCCTTCATTGTTCGAACTTTTACACACGGGAGTGATCCCAAATGATGAATCACCTCCATTCATCATCCATTCTATAATTATTTTCAATTTATAAAAATTAAGTATTGAGTTACAAAATTTTTCAAACTGGATTTGAATCCACATTCTATTAGGTTTAGTACAACACAATAATAATCTAAATATCTTCAAATTAAATAAATTTAAATAACAATTCTGAAATAAATGAAGATATCTAAAATTCTATATTTTCTTTGATTGGACGCTATCCAACCTTTGAAATAATCATAACAAGAACGACCGAGTTTCAATTACGCGTAGGTACATACGGAAACCATTATCATAACTGTAATTTTTATTTCTTTTATGTAATTGCTTTTATAAATTATGGCTATGTAATGTGTTTTATATTTTATTGTTTTTCTGGATTTATATTTGCACAATGTGCTTTGATTTCGTTAATAAGAAAAAATATGGGTCTAAATAACCGAGACTTAAAAATTTAAATTCTTTAATTAAAAGTTACTTTAGTTAACAAATTAACTTGAGTTAAAATTGTTCACAATTTATATTTATGATATCATATTATTAATATTATATATTGTTCACTACAAATGTTAAACGCATAATAAATTATGATAACTAAACCCATTTATCTCATTGAGGCATAATGTATTAAGTGGCGGAGTTCAAATGCGCCCTTTGTTATTTTACCAGAGTGAGGAAATGAATTAAGACATTGAGATTGGCTAAACGGCGGAATTTAACGCCACACATGGCCTAAAATTAACGTTATTTTTTATAATGAATTGCATTAATATTAAAACCACTAAAATAAGAAAAAATAGAAAACATAGTGTGTTAACTCTGTTTTCTCTCCGTCTACAAAATAAAATATTAAGACACTCCTTTCTTCATGCACAGCCCTATTTTAGGACATAGCATTATTTTGAATTTTTTTTTTAATTTGAATGGTGAAACTTTACGCTACCTTTTATCTTGTTACCAGAGCGAGAAAATTAAGCAAAAATTCAGTCCCCCAAATAGGAATCGAACTCAATACCGTCACGATTGCAATTAGACGTTGAGCCATGCCTTGACGGCCTCAGATTTAAATAAATATAATTTACACATACATTTAGTATTGAAACACTTACATTCTTAATATTCTACTCTTTTGCAGTGTGGAGTTTTGCATCACACTATGCCTAAAATTAATATTATTTTTATATAATGAATTTGATTAATATAAAAACCACTAAAATAAGAAAAAGTAAGGAACCTAACGTGTTAACTCTGTTTTCTCTCAATCTACACAAAAAAAAAATAGAAATTCCTTCCTCAAGTAGCAATCAAATCCACAATCATTGCACTGCACCACGATAACCTCGGTGGATTTCATTATAAACCGTGTTATCAAGACATTTCAGGCTTGCAAAAATACTATTAAGAAAAAATCATATACATTATAAAACAATCATCTATCATCTACATAATACAGCCATAAAAAAATAATATCTCAATACCAACGCAAATTAAAAAGAAATCTCTCAAAAAAAATTAACAATCCACTGAAAGTAATCAAAATCTCAAACATCAAAACGACCATTAAACCCAAGTCCATGATGAGCCAAGTGCAAAAATTCCAACCGCAATATTAACACATACAGCAAGCAGTGCCGCAGTTAAATATATTCTGACCCTAAAAATCTTCCCTCCGGTTGAATGACCTTCAATCTAACGAAATGGGGTGACTGTCCGTAGGGTGTTCGGATGTAACCCTAAAATTTTACTTTGTTACGTATGTATGTATAGTGATAGAATAAGTAGGTTTTTTTTAGAATTTAAAAAAAAGTTTTTGTTATTGTAGATGGTGGTTTATTTTAAAAGTAGTGTCATAATTTTCTTATTTTTTTTTAAGTGTAGGATAGGCAGAGGGAACCTAGTGTTAAGACACTCCTTTCTTCTTGCACCGCCCAATTTTAAGACATTGCATTATTTGTTGAGTGGTGAAACTATTTCTCTTGTTACCAGAGCGAGGAAATTAAATAAAAATTCATTCTCCCAGATAGAAATCGAAACAAATATCTACCGTCACGATTACAGTTAGAAGCTACGAAGATCTCAAATTTAAATAAACATTTTAATTTATTATTGAAATACTTACATTATTAATATCTTACTAGTTTTAAGACATTGTGATTGGCTGAGTGGCGAAATTTACCGTCACACATTGCATTATCAATACGAAAATCTTATAATTTTAAGCATAAAATTACTTTATAATAAGAAAAAGTAGAAAACATAATAAACTCTGTTTTCTCTCCGTTTACATAAAAAAACAAAAATTGCGTAAATAAAAAGGAAACATAAATTTCATAATGACATATCATCAATCATGATAAAAAGCTTGTTTATAATACATATGTATGTATGTACCTACGGCTCTGTTGTCATAGCTTACGTTATCGGATCCCCTGTTGTATTTAAAAGCGAAAATATTTTAAGAGAAGAACATTATGTGGAGTTGACTCGTTATGGTCCTGTTTTTTAGGTTCACAATATATCCCTCATAGCAGGGTAGGCAGAAGGCACCTAGTGTTAAGACATTCCGTTCCCCACACACTGGCCAATTTTCGAGACATTGCATGTATAGTAGCGAAACTTGCCGCGTGCTGTATTTTGTTACCAGAGCGAGGCAATATAAAAACAAATCGCCTGAGTTGGATTTTAATCCACAACCACCACGTTTATGAACGCGATAGTCGCGGGTTCGATAGCCACTCGGGGAAAAGTATTATTCGCGCTGTTAGGATAAAATGCAGCTCTGACTTCCGCCTTTCAATACGCTTTGCCACTAATTTTAGCTGAAAATAGAGTTTCTTGACATATTTTTTTGCCTATTCTGATATTTGTGTGAAACTGAAAAATATAAATATTGAAGTCTCTACAGTTTTTAGGCGTTTGCCAAAATCGACGAAGGGCGCCCAACTCGGACTCGCAATATTGATTTCCTTTAGATTATGCGTACCTCGCACATCACTTTGTTGTTTAAAAAAACGTATACATAAAACCTGCTAGTATTATAAATGAAAAAAAATTGTGAGGATGTATGTTTGTTCCATTTTCACACAAAAACTGCGAAACGAATTTGGATATACATTAGAATATTGCTTATACATTAGAACAATAAATAGGATACAATTTATCTAAACATTTTGTTTAATTTAGGTATAACAACTATAAGGTCTTTAATCTTTAATTTTCTCTCCTTTAACTATAAACAATAAACGAAATGAATATTATGAATCTAAAAAAATGTTAGCGCTATTCTCAAAAACTATTGGTTTAATAATATTTTTGTGTTGCAAACTTATCTCAAGCACTTATAATTTCTCATAGCTCGTACACGAGTCCGTACTTTGATTTGACCAGGCGGGCGAAGCCGTAAGTAAAAGGTAGTCTGATCTATTTTTTATTAGAAATTTAAGGAGAATTAATTTTGTGACAGTTTACTCCAATCTCTATTTTCACTTAGAAAGATTTGTGACACAAGCGTGCGACTGTAAATGCGACGGTTGTGAGTTCAATTTCTACTTGGGCGAATAAAATATTTAATATTTTCATTTTCACAATCTGGTACAAGGCAAAAAGCGCGGCGTACAGTCACTCAATACGCAATGTCTCGAAAAATCGAAGGAAAGTGGGGAACGGAAGTATCTTACTGGGAACGGAGTCTCTAAACACTAGGTTCTCTCCGCCTACCCTGCTGTGTGCAGGATATAGCTAAAATCGCTGTATGTTGAACTCAACACTGAAGTTTCTTATAAGATAATAAAATTTACCTAAATAACAAACATATCATTCCTCTAAGTAAGCCAGCAAACATGGTTCACTAAAACATAATAAAACAACTGGAACAAAACAGCTTTAAAAGTTAAATTTAATTATGACTAATTAACCGAGATAACCTCGATATTTAACGATATTGAAATATTAGCTAAACCATTTGTGGTCAGTTTCAACCTAAATGTGATATCAATATTTGGCAATCTATAATTTTGCTAAAACAATATTATACTAATCAAAATGTGTAGTTTAGACATCTAACTGACAAAACTTTTCACATCTCTTCACGTTTTTTATCTCACAATGGATGGTAAACAAAGGAAACATAGGGTTAGAAACAGAGTTAAGATATTTTTTAGCGCTGTATCTCGTAAACAGTAGTGTAGGTCGAAAGAACCTAGTGTTAAGACACTCCGTTTCCTTTTTCCAAGGAATTCTGGAGGCATTGCGTATTGAATGACTAAACTCAACGCCGCGCCGCGCACCAGAGCGAAAAATAAACGAAGATATTAAATATTTCATTTCCTGGTGTGAGGATAGATCGTTAAGACTGAAATGTCTTAAAAAAAGATTTTTTTTACCAACTATGATACGAGTATGTATGCCGGACATACGTAAAGCTAAAAGATAACAACCAAAATGAACAGGAGCCATTATGGCACATTGAGACACATATTTTGTGATCAACAGATCTTCTGATTGTGGGTTCGATTTCCACTTCGAAAAACGGACAACACTTGTGTGGACATGAGGCTTTTTCTACGTACTAGTAAGGCTATGTACAAAATACAGCATGAAACTGCAAGAAAGAACAGAACAAAATCATGAAGAGGTTGATGATAGTGGACGAGGCGAAAGAATTATGCAGAGATCCTAGCGTTTGGCGATCCGCTCTCTCTGGCTACCCCGCTAGGGAGAAATGGAGCTAAGATAAACCAGATCAAATTACGATACAAAAATATCCCTTATGACACTAACAGAAACGACCAGAAAAAATATGAATAGCATTTCTTTTGTCGCACCCTCAACAAATTGTTAAAGATGGGCGAAGCCCGAAATAATTGTTGGCGAGAGAGATAGCCATAATTTATTACACCGCGGAAATAACATCTTGACACGAACAGTGAGGGCACTCTTCCGCCGAAAGAGAGGCAGAGTGGGTCTCACATACTTTATGCATGTTCACAAACTCATTAGATAATAATAATTCCAAATTTTCTATGAATATAGAATGATGATATTCTTTACTTTTTCACGTTCATTTCGTTTGAGCAGTTTTATTTGGAGTGTTACGTTGAATTTATGAGGCTTGTAACGTTTATTATGATGTATGTATATTGTATATGGGTAAGGTGTTTTTTTTATGCGGGAAACGTGACATTCACCCTAAATATTTTTTTTTAAATTAGCGCTCTATCCACATAAAGCAGAGTAGGCATAGGGAACCTAGAGTTAAGACACTCTGTTCCACAATTTCTGTCTAATTAAAGAAACGTTGAGTGTTGAGCGGCGTACCTTTATGCCACATTTTGTCTTTTTACCAAAGCGAGACCCATTCTTTCATTTGGGTGGTGATCGAACCAACAACCATCCGTTTAAAAATATGTAATGTAGCATTTATTCTTCAACAAATACACTCACCACACAAAAAAAATATTTTTGAATTCGAACCCGTAGTTCCTGAGATTACCAAGATCAAGCAAACAATCCTGCAGAGTTTGTTTACGAACCATTTTGCTCCCTGTACTATCTCAAATTAAAAAGATAAAAGTAAATATGAAAGAAAAAACCTTCAAAAAGCCAATTTATATAGGTGCGTCGTTTTCTCATAATAGATCCCCCCTCAGATCAGAGCGATAACGTCGTGATCGAACATTTACACGAATATTTCATTTGTACCGCAATTTCTTTGTCGTCACCTCTTGAAGACTTCTCTAATATTATAGGTATAAGAATAAATTGGTTACTTACAATGTTTTTTTTTTCATTGAAATAAATTTAATATAAATTTTGTATAGCAGGATAAGCAGGGGAACCTAGTATTAAGTGTTTGTTAGTATTGTATTTTGATTGGCGTAATTCAGCGCCATGATTTGCGTCTGACAAGACGAGAAAATAAAATTATTGAAAGATAAGTAAAGAGTAACAGTAATCAAGTAATAAATGTACACATTTTTTTTATGAATTTTAAATATTACAATCAAATTTAAAACCTCTTCTAATTAGAAATGGATTAAAAACATGCATTTTTTGTAAAGAGGCAGATTTTTATAGCTTCGAGCTACACCTAACCGTAATATTATTGCCTTGCAGAGTAAGCACAACAACATGATGTCAAGACATTCCAATTGAAACTTTCCTCGCAATTTTTTAGACATTGTATATTGAGTGTCAGGACTCAACGCCGCGCCGCGTTTTGTTTAGTTACCAGAGCAAAGAAATGAAAATAAGTAATTACACCAAGTGGAAATCGAACCCACAGCTATCGCGCTCGTAGCCAAGCGGCTGCCTTCTATTTGACATTACAAAATTGTCATTTTTATCACAAAGTGATACATATGATATAAAATAGTTAGGCTATAAAGTGGATTCTCTTAAACATCGTCTCTACGTTACTGCCTCTTGAGGGCAATAAAACTGAGGCAAGGGTTCAGTATTGTCGGCCTTATCGTTTATTGCTGAACTCGAAATGCAACTAAGATGTTTGAGGTTTTATTAGCGGGTTTACGAAAATATGACAAAAGTTTTATTTTTATATCTTTTTATATGGGACTAAGGTGGAATAGGTTCTGATAGTAAATATGGTTTGGAAGACTATTAGAATGTATATTATAATTATCAATATTAGTTCATAGTGGTAAGATCAAGCGCGGTGTTGATATACGCAAGTAGTTAGGTAGTAAGGAGTAGTCGTTTGCCTTGTCCTTTTCCATAAAAAAAAAACATTATGTTCTAAGTCTACATACAAGCTGCAAATTTCTAAAACTATGTAAAAGCAAGAAAGCAAGCAACATCTTTCGATACTGAGTGGCACACAACGCACAGCCGAAATAACGCAGCATAGAGAGTTAAAATTGATCATATAAGTTCCTTGGAGAGCGCAGAAGAGCAGCAGGAGAGACGATTTCCCAAAATTCCTACGGGAACGGGAAAGGGTGGAATATTTTATGGCATTGAGTCCACGTAAATGAACGACAGTTCGTCGTGGAACTAGCCAGGCATATTTGTGAGCCTAGGCCTAGGAATGTTTGTTCTATTTTCAAGCAAAAACTACTGAACGAATTGAGATGAAACTCTACATTAATATAGCTTATATGTCAGCATAACACATACACTACAATTTGTCGTATTTTTTTTATAATTTATTTTTTTATATTTTATTTTAAATAATATAACAAAAGATAAAGCGGGCGAAGCCGCGAGTGGATCGCTAGTATATATATAAACTTCTATGTTTGAACGTTGAACAGAAATACTCCGATCCACATAAAGATGTTACGAAAGAAACAAAAAAGTTAGACAAACTAAATAATTAAGTAGTTTAAAAGTTCGAATAGTCCCCTGAGTCTATGCATGAAGAGAATCACATTGTGAGAGGAAAAAGTAGTACCGTAGCTTACTTTGTTGCCCTTAAGGGAGTCGGTAGGTTTTTCTAGGGATAGGGATAGTATGTTTCATCATATATGTATAATATATACATTTTTTTGCCTCTTTCCTGTATCCACATGTAGCAGGGTAGGCAAAGGAACCTGGGAACCTAATGTTAAGACTTTCCGATATACATTTCACGCCCAATTTTAGAAAAATTGCGTATTGAGTGGCTGCACTCAGTGCCGTGCGTTGTCTTATTATCATTGCCACGAAAGAGTTTCCCAACTCAACAGTAAATTTCACAAATTTGGCGAAATTTAGGGAACGAACTAACTAACTAAACTAAAAATTGTAGCAACTTTTTTATATAACATTTCAAATAATCCAAACATTTAAACTACAACGTAGTGTCTAAGCACTGTTCTCTCACAAAAAACGGCGATATACGCGTGAATTTCAAAGAAAAAATTACATATAAAACATCGCGTTCTAAACCGTTGGCCGTTCTAAAAGCGCATTTTGTTTGGCTTTTACCGTGCATGACGTTATCGCGGCATCGTAAAGGTGCACTATTATAAATGTTCATTGTGCATAACGCTTTGTACTATATTTTAGAAGGAATGACTGGCAATTTCAGTCTGTGACTTTAAATGCTGTCGGTCGTGGATTCGATTCTAACAAAAATGATCTTGTAAATATTTATTAGTAATTTCTAACATATGAAAAAAAAATATTTACTTTTTTTAGAAGCCGTCGTAGCGCAGTGAAATAGTATCAGGTTTTAGGGTTGCGTGATGTTTATGAGTTCGATCTTTACTTATAGAAATGAATATAATCTAAAAATCTATGAAAAGACGATATAATCAAATAATTATAATTATTATATAAATAATAATTATAGATGGTTATTTATAATAATTATAAATTTTTTACTTCTCATATTACACATTGCGGCGTTGAGTTCCTTGAGTACCTTGCTACATGTGGGATACAACCTAAAGCTTTAGCTTTAGAAAAGTATAACTTTTAAGTAGAAAAGTATAACTTTTATCTCTTGCATATAAAACAACAGACAGAGAAAACGTAATATTAAGTCACTCTGTTCCATTTTTACCTCATTCAAGATTATCAACAATTCTAAATAAATCATAATTTAAGTAAAAACTCACTTTGCATTACATCATTCCCTAATCTCGAAATCAAGGGCTGAGCTAAGATAAAGTTTTTCAGACGATCCCCACATATAGCTGAGACGATAAGACCACAGAAAACAACTGATGCGTGAATATCGGCGACTTGAGTGTAGGCATTGATTTATTTGTGAAAGCCAGGATGGTACCTTCGAATAAATGGACAAAGTTTAGCCTTTTCTATATTTAGATCGGGGTTGTTATTTTGATTATTGAAAAAAAAAAAATCAGCTTCACGCTGTATCTCGCACACAGCTATTCAGGCAGAGGAAACCTAGTGTTAAGACACTCCGTTTCCCACTTACTGCCGAATTTTGTAGGCATTGCGTGTGTTGAGTGGCGTAACTCTACGCTTCGCTTTGCCTCGACACCAGAGCGAAGGAATGGAAATATACATTTAAATAAATATTTCATTTCCTTGAGTGGGGATCGAACCCACAACCAGTCGCGATGACAGTCACAGTTTGTGCCCTTCGTAAATATGTTATTATAGCATTTGCCGTTGACTTTGTCTGTTTGTATAACGTCGCGTTTTTTCTGGTTATCAAAGCAAATAAATGAATGATTTATTTCTCCGACTGGGAATCGAACCCACAATTGTCAGTGTAGTAGATACAAATCTTATAACTTTTGACTATATTACCATAAGTGTTCAGTCAATCCGCAAAAATTTCCGACAATCAATTTCAATATAGCGAAGTCATCTCCTTAACATAAACAATTTTGTGTAAATTAATGTGATCAAATGCTTGATAACAAATATAGATTAATGGTCCTATTGGTTCAGTGTAAAGGTTTTTATTTGGTTGAACCTACCAATCTCAGTAACTACTAAGTACGCTTTGAAAAATATAAATATTATTTTTAAGGGAAACATACCAATCACGTTATATCACAATTTTTAGTATTGTATACTTAACCGCGCGAGTTTTGGATTCGATTTCCAGTCGGCTGAATGAATTATTTCATATTTTCCTGGTAAAACGATAAAGCGTGGCGTTAAGTTACGCCAATTAACAGGCAATGATTCGAAATTTTAATGGAAAGTGGGGAACGTAGAATCTTAATACTTAAATAATTACATATAAATATATCATCACACATACATACATACATACATATTACATACAAAAATTCGTAGCTCTTATCGCTTACATAGCGAACTCGTACAATCTCGCTTTTAGTATCAGTATATCTTTGGGTCGTGTTGCGTAGCCTCAAAGGATCCTCTTGGGAGCGATGGGGGTCAAGACCCCCGTGATTGTATTACATTACGTATATGCTGTATAATATTTGTGGCCAATGTAGCGCAGCAGCACGGTGATTGATATGTGTCGATTTTGGGTTCGCTTCCCATTAGGGACTATCAATTTTTAAATTTTTTCATTTCCTTGCTCTGGTATCATGATTTTTTTTTGTCATATAATTAAAATGGAAGGACAGTGATTGTAGATTCGAATTTATGTTTTCTATCTGCAATCTTACATTTATATTTTCAATTCTTCGCTCTGGTGTCGAGGCAAAGTGCTGTATGGCGTTGAGTTCCGCCACTCAACACGCAATGCCTCCAGAACTCGGCAGAAAGTGGGGAACGATGTATCTTAACACTGGGTTCCCTCTGCCTACCCTGCTGCGTGCGAGATACAGCGTGAAGCTGATTTAATTTTAATTCAATTTAATATATTTGATAAAAATCAAACATTTCATACATATTTCTTGTACATGTATCGTATACAAATACCACCTTTACTATTTTTACTTGAAACTTAATAACAAAATAAAATAATTTAAGTGAAAATTGAGGCCGTCGTGGCGCAGAAACACCAACGTGGATCTGTTAGCGAGACGGTTGCGGGTTCCATTTTAACTCAGATGAATAAAATATTTAATATTTCATTTCCTCCCTCTGGTATCTGAAAGTGGGGAACGGAAGTATTTTAATGGAAAGTGTCTTAAGATTAAGTTCTCAGGTTCCCTATACCTACCCTGTAATATGCGGCAAATAGCGTAAAGCTAAAAAAAAATATTTTTAACTTAAAAAAAATTACCGCATCGTTTCTATAAAATATAATCCAAGAAAGTAGAAATTAGCCAAATCCGACTTCCTCACGTGGATTTCAAGCGAGCATTTATTCCATCACTTTACCGTGAAATTTCTACACCTGAATATTCTACAGAGAACTAGCTTTTTCAGCTGCACTAGGTTTCGTAAAAGTTTTCTCTATATTTATTCTAAGAGATATAAGTTGCAATATTATTAGTATAAATGCGGTGTTAAGTTCTGTCACTAAACACATATTATCTCTATTTCGGACGAAAAGCGAAGAACGTGTCTCGAAGTTAGGTACTCTTCGTATATCCAATTACCGGCATATATTATTTCTATGTATTTGTATAGAATTAATATTTATTGCGTTTTTTTCTGTAAATAATGAATGTGAAATTTTTCAACCTTTTCAAAATTCCTTATATTTATGTACAAAAATATTTTCGTGATTTTAGTTTCATTTCTTCGCTCTGGCACGAAGCCATGAGCTCGGCGCTGAGTTTCGCCACTTAACACGCAATGAGTCTTAAAATCGGCGGAAAGAGAGGAACGGAGTGTCTTATCACTATGTTCCCTCTGCCTACATTGCTGTGTGCGGGATAAAAAAAATAGTATTGTTGTTGAGGTCATTATTCATCGTTGTCGGTTGAGGGTTCCCAGTTGAGGAAATGAATTATTTATTATTTTCACTTTCCTCGTACTACTTCTAGAATTCAGCAGCAAATGGAGAATGGAGTGTCCTAAAACTAGCGTCCATCTGCCTTCCCTGCTATCTGCAGGATACAGCATAAAGTAGAAAAAAAATGTAATATTATTTTAGTTCTGATCGGATGATCTTAACGCTATGTAAATTAAAAAAAAAGCTTTACACCATTACCCTCATAACAGAACAGCTAGAGAGAACTAAGTATTAAAACACTCCGTTTAAAACTTTCCGCCCAATTTTCCAGACACTGCGTTCGTGGCCGAACTTAAAGCTCCATTTTCATCTTAAATTTTAAAATATATATTATTATATAAATTGCATTCCGTTGTTCTTTACTATACGTGGAATTCTATAGGTTAGTGGGTGTGACCGTATCTCGCAAACGTAGGACACAGAAGGGGACGCGCCCAGATGTCGGGTGAATTATTTACTACCGCTCCTTACCATCTGTGATATTGCGAATACGTATTTAACGTGTTTGTTTATTTCAATATTTAAATATTATGTGAAATTGAACGGAATACGATTAAATTTGGTTTTTAAAGCAAATGTATGGTTATTTTCATACTTATTTAGAAAACGTATAAAAATTTGAACGTAGCGGGACTCGAACCCGCGCCTCCTGTAAACCGACCAGGTCCAGGAAATAAGTATTTTTCTTTCCTAAGTGTGGATTAACACTTCAAAAAAATGTTAAAAAAGGTTATTTTCATGTTTTAAGCGATTTCAAGAAAAAAAGAAAGTTGTTTTCCATTGATAATATATATACAAAAAAGATCTGGGGTATGTGATGGATAATTGTATCACTACGAAACCAGTTGGAGCGTAGAGGCACAAACGTGCAACTAACTGTGAGTGTGACTGGTTTTGGGTTCGATTACAACTCGAGGAAATTAAATATTTTAATCTCGCTCTGGTAAGGACGCAAAGCGCAGCGTTGAGTTCCGCCACTCGACACGCAATGCCTCCAGAATTTTACAGAAATTAGGCAACGGAAATGTCTTAATTGAAACAGAGTGTCTTAAAAATGTCGTCTTAGCAAAAGTTGTTTAGTATGGTCTTTGGTTTAGTATGGTTTAGTTGTGGTCAAATAAAGAAAATAAGATAATAATATAGCGCTTTACTATAATTGCGATGGTTATGAATTGAAATAATTATATTTTGTATTACTTACTCATAGAAAAATATATATATATTTCCCCGTTCTTTTAACACAAACGGCGTAAGATTTGACCCTTGTATGATTGATCACAACGTTGTGTGATTAAACAAGGGAAATGAAATCCACGCAAATAACGTTTCAGACAGCCACTAGTTATTAAGAAATACGTTACGTTTCGCCTCTCACTAAGGGAGACACTAGGTTCCCTCTATCTATCTTACAATGCTCGAAAAAACGTGAAACTACTATAAACATTATATCGATGAAAGCTAAATTGCAAAACGTGTACAAAAAGCGCAATAAACACAATACACGAACAATATCAAAACAATCGACAATAAATAGTGAGGCGACAAAACAAAAAGTGCTGTTGAATTAAAAGTTCAGAATTTTTCCACCGATATTAATAGCATATGTTTGGAAGGCTCTATCCAGAAGAGGCGTTTGATACGCTATATGGTAGGAAATAATACTCTGTTTTTCACTTTTTATATTTTGCTTCACGCTGTATTGCGCTTGTACCAGGGCAGGCTGAAGGAACCTAGTGTTTAGACACACCGTTCCCTTTTTGCACCCAATTATTGAGACATTACGCGAATCTCAATACCGAGCATCTTGTTACCAAAGAGTAAGTAATTTATTCCCTCATTTTGGAATTGAAATCATAGACGTCGTGTTTATAATAATTGCTACCACAATGATCTCATTTTTTTGTGTTAAACTGAAAATGTGACGACTAATGGATTTCATTGATATATTTTATGAAATTAAAAATTAATTTCTATATTTTGTCAAATTTCTATATTTGTTTTTGACATGCTTCTTTCGCAGCTGCAGGGGGCCCTAAATATTAGGTTTATATTTTATGCCTAAAAATTGTATTAATTAGAGAAGAACTTAGTTCTGTAATCCAAACTCATATCCTATTAGTTCAAATTAATAGATTAGATCGCACCTTTCTGATAAAGTCTGATGTTTGACAATCAATGGCTGAAATGCCTTTGCGTAGTAACATTACTATTTTGCGTAAGACTACCACCAACCACAATCATCAGTCATGATGGATAGTCGTATCCTAAAAGAAGTAGAACGTAGTGTTTCAACACTACAACACTGCCAGCCTATCCTGCTACGTGCAGCAAAGTAAAAAATAAGTTGATAGTACAAATAAAGCCTTAGTCCAAACGAACACCATAAAAAAGTCCTGAACATATGTTGTTCGGGCATCGACCGCATCCCAGCGTCTAATAACACGGCTTGTTAGCTTTAATGGAAATTCTATCTGTACCTAAGTTACAATCTAGAATTAGTAATTGATTTTTTTTAATTTTAATAGTCTTGTGTTGTCACATTTTTTAAGCTTCACGCTGCACCCCATGTATATAGCTGTGCTGTGCATATAGCAGAGTCGGCACAATAAACCTTAAGATACTCCATCCCCCATCTTCATGTTTTGTTTCTGAAGCGAGGAAATGAAAATATTAAATAATTTATTACATCGAGTGGGAATCAAACCCAGAACCATTACGTTTTCAGTAATACGCCGCACAACTACGCCACGATGACCTGAAAAGCCTCAATTATGGTGACAAAATAGACCTTAGCCGGTACATGGTAATCAGCAGTATGTTTGCTATGATCCCGAACTGTGATAAATTGAAAACAAACACAGTATGTTTAGAAGATGAGGGCCACATTTGCAAATTAAATTGCTTTACTGAATAGAAATAGTTTCATTGTGTAATTTTGAACTGGAATTTAGCGTTGATGCTGTCGTGGTGCAGTGGCACAAGGGTGTTAATGTAGCGCGAGGGTTGTGGGTTGGATCCGAGGGAATGCATTATTATTTATAAATAAATATTTTCTTTTCTTCACTCAGACAAGACCCGGCGTTGAGTTCCGCCACTCAACTTAAAATATTAAATATTTAATTCCACCGAGTGGAAATCGAATTCACAACCATTGCGTTTACAGTTCCACCTTACAGTAGTGCCCCTGTGCTACTTTTGCCTCCTGATAAGATTGCTTATAATTATTTTATAATCGTTGCCGTTATTAATACTGAAACCTTTTGTATTTTTTTTTTCACTGCATGCATGTCATTAGCGTGGAAGGCATGAACTTAAATCTAGATTGTAACATAATTTATGAGCCGTGTTTTATGCAAATTTTACTTTATTTCTAAATGTTTTTTTTATAAGCTTCCATTTATAATATGGCCGTTTGTCCTTTTGTTCTCTTTATATTTTTCATATATCTCATCTATTTCAGAGTTATAAGCAGAAAGAAGTTAACCTTAAAACAGTCTGTTTTTCACCTTTTACCAGATTTGTAGATACTGTTTATGAAATGGCGGTAGATAACGCTGCAATTGGGTTCAGCACTATGGGACAAAACACAAACATCTTTCAAATATAAATTTATTCAGGTAAAAATCGAATTCACAACTATATATAAAGCGTATCTCAACTTTAGTATTGTAAAAGAACTTTAATTTATTTAATACAATATTTATTACTTAAAAAAATATACAGTCACGTACCATTTATAAGTCCTTTAAGGGCCACTCAAGTAGCTATTGTTTGTTTAGATTTTTTGAGCTTTACGCTATATTACGCATATAGTAGGCATTAAGGCATATCCACTTCGACGTTTCCCACTTTCCGGCAATTTTTCAAGACATTACGTGTTGAGTGGCGGAACTCAACGTCGAGCCTTATCTTTTTATCGGAGCGAGGAAATGAAGATATAATTAATATAATTCATACCCCAGAGTGAAAATCGAACCCACAACTGTCATTTACTACCACAGTGCCACGACAACCAGATTTCCCAGAAATGCGTGAAAATAAAACAAAATGTATAAATTAAGCGCATTAGAATTCAAAGCACGATAAACAAAGTTAATGAACGGACGAGCGGGTTATTTGGTGAACGTGTATCAGGTACGTGGAGCACGGGGTATAATGATTTAAAATAGAAACATTCTGAACGAGTTTTCTCTTTATTTGTTTTTTTAATATATGTATTTTAGACTATATTTGAAGCCAGTCGTGGCGCAGGGGCGCGAAGTGTGACTGTAAAACCGACTGGTTGTGGGTTCGATCGCCACTCGAGGAGATGAAATATTTACTTACATTTATATTTCCATTTTTTCGCTCTGGTGTCGAGGCTAAGCGCGGCGTTGAGTTCTGCCACTCAACACGCGATGCCTATAGAATTCGGCAGAAAGTGAGGAACGGGGTGCCTTAACATTAGGTTTATTTATTTTTAATAAATAATTTAGAAAATTAATAACTAATTTAAAAAATATATTTAATAACGTAATAACAAATTTTACAAGTATATAAATAAATTCAATAACAGAGGCCAGTCGTGGTGCACAAGCATTTGACTGTAAACGCGAAGGTTGTGGATTCAATTCTACAATCTTGTGAGTGTTTTAACACTAGGTTCCCAGTACGAGATTCAGCATGAAGCTAATAAAAAATCAGTGACACTTGGACAAAATCAAAACATTTTCAATTTACCATTATCAAGCACCTCTAGAACTAACTCAAAATGGCTTAAATTGGCACAATTCATTTCAAAACTTCGATTTCCGTGTGAAATACTCTTTGCGGGAAACAGAATAATACTGTTTTGTGGCTTTTTAAATATAAACCTTATATTTTTGGGATAAGAACTAAAATCATTTGTTTTTTCCCATAGCAGACCATCGCTAGTGCCAAAATGTTTAGAACAAATATTCATTGTATGCAAATCCGGTCGATTGGGATTAGACACGTTATTGGGATAAATTCTTTAATATTTACCAAATTAGTTTTTATTTACACCCTGTAGTTAAGTAGTTAAGTTTGATGGTTGTGGGTTTGATTCTTGATTGATAGGATATTTATATTTCTAGTAAAAATGACGGTATAGTTACGTAGTGGGACAATATCGGTTTTCTATATACGATGTTTTGTTGTATCTTTGTAGCAAGCACGGTAGGCAGAGAGAACCTATCTATCTATACTATCAAGATACCATTTTCAAAATTTTTGTCTTGTAGCAGCAGAGCTAGGATGAAAATAATTTATACGGATTGAACCTACAACCGTCGCGTTAACAATCAGACATTATCACACTTCGCTTCCTCTGCCTCTATCATACGTATATCTCAGACATTTTAAGATAAAAGCTGCGCCTAAGGCATCAAATAGTCATTGTCGGCGTTGTGCCCCGTCACTCAACACACAATGCCTCCAGAATTAATCTTAATATTCTAACTATCTTAATACTAGGTTCCAAGGTTTCCTCTGTCTACCCTGCTATGTGCGGGATACAGCGTGAAGCTAGAAAAAATATCCTGTCCTCTTACCATAACATGGAAACGAATATTGGTATACGTGATAAATGTAATATTTAAAAAAAATCACAAATTCATAATATTATTACCATATAATATAATAATAATAATAATTTATAATACAATAGTACCTATAATAAGGTTAATACGTAGCTAGCTTCAGATTTATTACATGCAGTATATTACCTCACGTCTCTCTGTCGCGACACACAGACAAACTTGCTAAATAGTTTATGTTAGATAATCTCAGGTAGGTACTTACTGTACGTATCTTGTAAATAACTTATATGTAAATCGCTAGAATGCCTACCTTTGTATGGGAAAGGCGGAATGGTAATGAATGCAGGTTCACGCTTAGCAGGATGTCTTTAAGATACTGAGATCTGTGCCCCACTTTCCGCCCAATATTCGAGATCATTGCGTGTTGATTTGTGGAGCTTAACGCCGGGTTTGTCTGCCAGAGCAAAGCAACGTAGGTAACTTAAATATAATTATTGGGGTTCGACGCCGCAATCCTTGTTTTTATAATCAAGAGTTATCTCACTGACCTACAACGTCCACATATCTTTGTAATAAGAAAGATATTTTATTTTTTTTAATATTATTGGGAGAATATTAACTTGGTACCTGGGTCCAATTTTAATACAATAGCAAATTTCTAAAGAAGCACCAAAAAATTTAACAATTTTTTAAGGACTTCAGGTTTTATTAGTCTGAGTAAACAGTTTCTACCGTATAAGAGGTAATGCCATATTTACACATTTTTGTGTAGATAACTACAATTTTTCTTTAATTTTATAAAAAAAACGCGCTACATATTTATTTTATTATAATTTTTTTTCTCTTCTTTCTCTCTTTTTTATTTTTTTCTCTACACAGCATGTAGCTATAAAAGTGACAGTTGTGGGTTTGATTGCCGCTCTAAGGAATGAGCGGAGAGTGCAAACGAGAGTGACTTAACACTGGGTTTTCTCTGCCTACCGTGCTCATATCCAGAATAAAAAGTGAAGCTATAAAAAAATCATTATTTTAATAGCTATATAATATCTAAAATCGAACTGAAAACCCCTTTTAACATTAAATAAAGCTGTCACAAGCTACATGTTATACTCATTTAAACTTGTAATTAAGCGTGTAAAGCACGTGAAGTTGCCTGTTTCGTTTAACAATATAGATTAATCTTTATTTTAAGTATATGTTGTGTACTTTGGTAGTATTATTATCGTAGCACAATTGTTGATTTGTACGAGTGTTTGCGATGGTTATTGACTTTAAATTTCATGATAATGTTCATAATAAAATATAGTATATAGTATCTTTTAACTCCACTCTCTCTTATATAGAGCGAGTGTCTACGGCTGTCGTGGTGCAGCAGCACAGCTTCTGACTTTGAACGGTTGTTGGTTCGTTTTCCAATCATTATTTATTATCATTTTCTTGCTCTGATAACAAGATAAAACGCAACGCTAAAGTCTATCTTAACACATTGTGCCTCAAAAAATCGTTGAAAATATGGAATGGAGCATCTTAACATTTGGTCCTCTGTAACTACACTATTATATATATAGTTAGTATAAATAATATAACTTATATAAAACACAAACACAAATAATATTTTTTACCATCACTTTTGATGATCATGTAATATCTCAAAATTTAGGCGGAAAGTGGGGGAAGGAATGTCTTAACATTAGGTTCTCTTTATCCACCCTCATATATGCAAGATGCGTTATTTTTAATAATAAAATTCGTTAAAGTTACATAATATTAAACTCAAGAAGCAACATTTGATATGCAAGGTTCGGACTGTCTGTAACTCAACGCGAAGTATGTCAGGTTACTCCTACTAATTTCACGCAATAAATTTCATCTTAGCCGCAGCCACATGCTATGAATAACCTACAAACCCCGTTTATATTAGATATAATATGCAAGTATATTTATTATATAATTAGGTTGTGTTGCCGTCGTGGTACAGTGTTGGTGTAGGTTTGATATCATTCTGAGGGTATATTGATAATTATGATAAACAACTACAGGATATTAATTGAGTTATTATTTATTTGTATTTTTATTTCTTCGCATGGGTAATAATACAATGCGCGGCGTTAATTTCAGCCACTCAACACACAATACCTCGAAAAGAAGATAACAGAGTGCCTTAATATTATGTTTCCGCTGCCTACCCGCTGTATGCGTCATACAGCGTGAAGTTGAAAAAAAAATCTTCACGTTTTATCCTTTACAGGTTAGCAAATAGCACCCGTTTTGTTAAAAAAAACTCCATTTCCCAAGTACCGTTATATTTTCCACGTTGAGACGAAACCAGGAAAACCCTCGGCCTACCATTGTAGGTGCGGAATACAGCCTGAAACTAAAAAAAATCCACTATCAATATTATCACATAGTGCAACTCATGTAAAGCAACGTACGGAAATTTATGTGCACAAACTCTCCTCTCTTTATCGGGAAAATCAATACAAAACTAAATAAAACTAAACACAGAAACACTTGAACTATTACATATCTGCGACCGTAACATATTAATCACAAAAGTTAAAAAGGAACACAAAAGATATAGAGCGATTAAAACATATTGTGGTCAAAGTGTTGTTTGAACTTAGTTTTATAATAAAGTTTTGAATTGAAATATCTATAGATTTTTTTTCAGCTTCATACTGTTAAGACACTCCGTTTCCTATTAAGACACTTCCGTTTGCCATTTTCCGCCGAATTCTTCAGACAATGATTGTTGGAACTTAACGCCTCCAGCGCAGAGTACAAGCGTGCGACAGAAACGCGACGGTTGAGAGTTCGATTTTCACTAAGGAAAATGAAATGCTTAATATTTAATTTCTTAACACTAGCTGCCTAGGTTCCCTCTGATTATCCTTCTATGTTTCGGATATAGCGTGAAATTTAAAAAAAAAACAAATATTACCATAGTAGCATACAATAACTACTATAATTACCAAAAATCCTTTCAATTACCAATTCAATTATAGCATAATGAATAACACACATTTTTCAACACCACCGCACTTCGATCGTTATTGTTTATTTACAATTACCGCGACGCCAATATAAATATATAATTAGCACAACCGACCGCGGCGTCCACCGAACGTGCGACGCGAGTGTGTGCGAGTGCTCCCGGATGTGAACCTGTGACCGCAGTAATAAATAGATTATGGAGTTTTAATAACTTTAAACTTATTTATTTTTGCTAGCTTCACGGTGTATCCCGCACATAGCAGGGTAGACAGAGGGAATCTGGGAACCTAGTGTTACAAAATTCCCCACTTTCGACTGAATTCTGGATTGTTTTGGCATTGCGTGTTAAGTGATTCGACAACGATTATTTATAATTTACGTATACATACATTCATATATTTTTTTGATCATAATAGAATTATTCAAAGTAACTGTCAGCAGGTGATGGTCGTGAGTTCCATTCTCTCGCAAGCAAATACTAAAGTTAATATATTTTATTTTATTATTCTTTAGAAATTAATATAATAAAAATATTATAATTATTGATTTCGGGTTCCAGGTTCCTTATAAAAATACAAATTTAATTAAGTTGTCATGGTCATTGTTGGAGAAAAATCTAAACATAAAAAAAAAATAACATGTATATGTAGCTTCACATAAGTATATGTATATTGTACAGAGGATTTTGCACTATAACGTCTTAGATAAATTATACGAAGCTCCCGAAGGATTTTGTATCAAATTTTCGATGTTACAAAATAGACGAAGGACAACAATATCTGATAATACAAACAACTATCTTCGTCTACCTTTGGTTATGTGATCAAATAAGTAAATACCTCCGGAATTCGGTGGAAGGCAAATGGGGAACAGAGTGTCTTAATACTACGTTTCCTCTGTCTACCCTCCTGTCTGCGAGATACAGCGTGAAGCTAAAAAAATACACAAATGTAAAAATAAGTGTTAATACTGTGCATAATTTTCCATTACCACTACATAGATATTTATGATTTTAACGAATGACAAATTCTGTAGATAGTCCTGCATCTTATTCACATATTCGTGATTTTTTTTTTAAATCGTCACGTAATAACATGTCATTTTTTTTTTTTTAACTACAAATTGAAACACTTATAAGGTCAGTAAGTATGTCATTAAGATGAAAGTAATAAAAAATTAAAATCAAAATCAAATCAGCTTCACGCTGTATTCTGTAGCAAGGTAAAAAAAGGGAACCTAAGGTTAAGACTTTTCACTTTCCACCGAATTCTGAAAAGACTGAGAAAATTGCAATATTTAGTTAACCAACTAGAAATACCTACAAAATACTTTTATTATATTTTATTTTTATTATATTTTATTTAATTATATTTAATATATTTTATTATATTTTACTTAATATCTAGAGAATATACAGTGTCCTTAACCATATTAAATTCAAATGATGTTGTTTTCACAATACAACAACGACAACAACAAAAAGATGATCCACTACTAACCTTAAAAACTTCGCTTCGTAAAAAACAATTTTATAAACCATACAATTTAACCTAGTACAGTACAGCGGCGTATAGTACGAAACTTTTAATATAGGCATTATCCAAGATAAACAGCGCGTATAAAAGTCACATGTAAAAATGGGCGGGAAGGGGTTGGGGGTTGAACGTTTTCAGTTTCAGTTTTTTCCATGTGGGTAGTAAAAACGAGCGTTTTATTGTTTCCTCGGCAAGAGTTAAGAGATTATCGCGGAAGCCTATAACTGTGGCCGTAAAAAGTGTCTCTCATATATGTATATTTTCACTTGGTTTTTTATACCAAAAATTTTACTTTTCCATTTGAAAAGATACAGTTTATTCATTTATTCGGCTACATCAGCCTGGCAGCTTTATGTGTTCCGTCCGCGTACGGAACAAAAGGTTCAAATGCTTGTGTCGCGAATTACGACTGAATGTACTCGTAGGTTTAGTTTTGCATTTTTTTTTATTTTTGCCAAGAACTTTACGTTTTGGTGAGCTTTTTTGACTCTATTTTGTTGTTTGGCTTGGACTTCGTTACCTCCACTATCTGAGGTTTTGTTTTTACGGTGATAAATGTGGTTTCAGATTTTGTTTTATAATTTTATATGATGAATGTTTCACGAGATGTAAGGTTTGGGCTTCTAAATTCTAAATAATATGTTTTCTTGACTTTTCCTGCACATAGCAGGGTAGCTAGAGAGCACCTGGGAATCTAGTGTTAAGTAATTCCGTTTCCATTAAAATATTTCCGTTCCCCACTTTCCGACGAATTCTGCAGTAAATGTTGAGATTACATAAAATAATGTCTGAAAAAGGGTTTTATTGTAATGGATGTAAATAATAATTTGTGTTTATCTTTTAAAGCATAACTTAATATGGTTTATATTTTCAGTTTTTGTGGAAATATATTATTGAGTGATGATGATGCATGAACTAGACCTAGAAATGAATACATAGCGTAGCGGCACAGCCTGTAACTGTAGATGCGACGATTATGAGTTTGATGTCCTCTCAGAGGTATTAATATAATGTTATATGGTAACTAGACAAAGCGTGGCGTTGATTTCAGTTACTCAAAACGCAGTACATTGAAAATGAGGTGGAAGTGGGGAACACAGTGTATTGACATTCGGTTCCATGTTGTTTAAATAAATAAATAAATAGAATTATAGTCCACAACCATCCAAGAGGATCACAGGCAACTGCCCCACACCGGTTCTGATATAAGTCACTATAACTTATATAAGTATAGCTATAAAACATTATTACTTTAATATACACATATAATTAAGTTTCAAATTATACAGCAAGGTATATCAAAATTTTCATTGTTAAAAGTTTTCCATCTTCTCTCATTTCCAGCACAATTGGTCCAAGTAAAGGAGTTTCTCAAAGTAAAGCGTAACGACTGTATCATCCTGCCCGCAATGCAGGTAGACTGTAGAGTTAGCTGTCAGTAGCTGTAAACTTGTAATTACTGGGTAATAAACGATTTATAATTTATTACCGTGGTAATATTTGTTTTTTTTTTAGCTTCACGCTGTATGCCGCATGTAGCAGGGTAGGTAGAGGGAACGTAGTGTTAAGACACTTCGATCCCCGTGATATATATTTTTTATTTTTAAATATCTACAATGCAATGCAATGTAGACGATGATAATCAAAATTTAAAAATGTCATTTTTCCGTATTTTGAAACGTAGCATGTCAAATAATAAAAAAATTATATATATTATAATAAAAATAATAATATATAAAAGCCTCACGCTGTATCCCGCACTCAGCAGGGTAGGCAGATGGAGCCTAGTGTTAAGATACTCCGTTCCCCACTTTCTGCCGAATTCTGGAGGCATTGCGTATTGAGTGGCAGAACTCAACACCGCGCTTAACCTCGACACCGCAAGCGAAATGGAAATATAAATGTAAGTAAGTATTTCATCTCCTCGAGTGGGGATCAAACCCACAACCAGTCACACTTTTTACAGTCACACTTTGTGCTCCTGCGCCACGACTGGCCTCATATATATTATAATAAAAATAAATTTTAATTTTAATATAAAAGAGATTGTCCAAATCAATAAAAAGTCTTCTTCTGCATAGCAAAGTAATATAAAAATTTCAATTCATATTTTAAAGTAGTAATTTTAAATTATTTGAAATACAAGCGGGACTCGCTTTACTCGAACTCTGTGAAATTTATACAAACACAAATACACTATTTCTTTTGAAAATATTCGGTCTCGATTGGGCGTAACCAGACGGCATGTCAATTTAGAATATAGGTATCCATTTGATTCGACATTCGATGGAGATGCCATTTTAAAATTTGGTATAAATACGAATTTTTGCCTAAACATTGACAAAATATTTTTCTTTGGCTTCAGGCTGTATCTACAGCAGGGTAGACCTACTGTTAAGACATTGTTCTCCACAAACCGGCCAATATTATAGACATAGTGACGATATTTAACGCGTTTATCTTATTATCATCAGAGCAAGGAAATAACAATCATAAATTTCCTTAAATAAGAATCAAATCCACAACCGTCAGGTTTTTTTTATTTTAATTCTTACTTACACTACAGGCTTCTGGTCCGTAGCTTTTGTTATTTTCACATTTCTTTTAATACTTTTTTCTATAGATATTACCTAGAACTAGACTTATGTTATTACATACATACCTATATTAATACAATATCTGCTTAAGACAGTCCAGTTATTAACTTCAGTTGCCACTTACTAACTTAATCTAATACTATAATCTAAATCTACATGCATAAAAATAAACATTATAATTAAATTTAACTTAAATGATTACAATAGGATAAAATGTTCATTACGGATTACAAGATAAATTTTATACATCCATACAAATATTTCTTACGATTAGGGAAAGTGGGAAGTGGATGGCATTACCGCCAAGATGGAGGACATGACCGTCAGGTTAACAGTCACACGCCGTGCGACGACCTCAATGATATTGAAAAAATAGCCTTTTATAAATAAAACCAATTATTAGACAATTAACTTAACTTAACTTAACTTAGCTTCATGCTTTATCCCTAGCGGAGTAGTCAGAGAGAACGGAGCGCCAAACGCTGCGGTAAAAACGTTAGACAATTAAAAACTCCATAATCTATTTATTATTGCGGTCACAGGTTCACATCCGCTCGCTCGATGACGACACACGTCCGGAGCACTCGCACACACGTGGCACGTTCGGTGGACGCTGCGGTCGGTTGTGCTAATTATATATTTATATTGGCGTCGCGGTAATTGTAAATAAACAATAACGATCGAAGTGCGGTGGTGTTGAAAAATGTGTATTATTCATTATGCTATAATTGAATTGGTAATTGAAAGGATTTTTGGTAATTATAGTAGTTGTTGCATTTTATTCTTATTCCGTAGCTGTGGTGAGATAGTTACGGCGTTAGGTTACGCTACTTAAATTTGCGATGAAATTATGCGAAATCTGCTTGCGGTAAATGTCAGGAAAAGTACTAAATTATATTTATTTTGGTGAAACTCGTGAAACTTAATTGAGATATATCATCCCCATTGCTGAGATTAATATACTTGTTAACATTAATTTACTATACTGTTAGTGAACTCGTCTAAAAGAGGGCAGATGTTGGTGAAAAAGATTATAAAAGCAGTGGAATTGTGTCAATCGGGGGCAGTTGCTTGTAGACAACGGCCCTTATGGGAAGGAAACTAGTGTGAAGTATTGTTAGTAGGTGATACATATCACTTATTGCAATTACATAGTATCCCTTTCCAAATTGTTTAGAATCATATAGACAATATGAGTTTTATAGTGTTTTTTAAAGAAAACGTTAACCGCTTCCGATTCCTAACAATACCTATAATATACTTATTTAGAAAACGTCCTCCTGGCCTCCTGGCCCTGGTCGGTTTCCAGGAGGCGCGGGATCGAGTCCCTCTACGTTTAAATTTTTATGCCTTTTCTAAATAAATATTTTTGGATGGATATGGATTAACACTTTAAAAATGTTTAAAATAATACCCATAATAACCATAACATCTATAATAAGATAAGGGAAAAAAAATACACAAACGTATTTGTATATGTTTTTTTTTATTTAATGTTTAGAGCTCAATACTTTTTCAAAAGTTCCATTTATCCGAATGCTTAAGCATAATAATAAGTCCGATTAATCGGATTTCACTGTATTGGTATAGTAAATTTATCACAAGACCAGAAAATCTCAAAGCACATCTAAAAATCTCTTTTTTCTTTTCTTTTGAGAAAGTGACAAGAACGGAGAGTCTTAACACTAGGTTCCATCTGTCTACCATGCTGTGTGCGGGATACAGCATAAAGCTGAAGAAATCTCGTTTAAAATACAAACATATGTATGTATAGGCATCTAAAAAAATCTGCATAGCACTAGCAAAAGCAAAATCGCGTTGTTTACTCAGTTTTTCGTAGCCAAATTGCTTACTGTAACCTAGTAGTATGTCCATCGGAAAAACGCGCGAAGAGTAATTGAATGCGTGAGGTTTACGTGAGATTCGTTTTGGCTACTGTCGGCCTGTACGATCATTTATTCCCTGGATTCACTATACGCAACGGTTTTACCTAAAATTTCTATATTTATTTTACATTGCTGGTTTCCTTTCTTGAAAGATTTGGACAGAAAAACAAAAACCGCCATGTATGTTATACAAATTTGGTTGAACATGGTCAGTAAACGTGGTTTTCAATAGTAATCAAAGGGTGGGATGTGTAAAAATCTGAAATAGACCGGCAACGCGTGCAATTCTAAATCCCCGAAGCCTGGTGACCGTTAGAGTTGTGGGGTTACTAAATTTTTGCACTAGCGACTGTTACGTATGTATATATTTCTTGATAAAATTATATTTAAATTGTATATTTAAGCATAGTGATATATCACTACGTTTTTTTTTCTTTCAGTGAACCAGAGAAACTTGACTTTGACTGTTAAGTTACATACGTAAGTCACATAAGTATGTATGTTCTAAAAATCGATAATATTTTTAAATTACAAATTTGCGTTCAATCTTTTTATATTTTCTTACGCAAAAAAAATTTTTATATAATATTTCGAATGTCCATCGTAACACTAAATAACGGTATTTACCTATATCAAACAGTAATGAAAAAATCAACAATGTTTGTGTCAAAGGACTATCCTTTGATGTTCACCAAATAACTGATGATTCAATATTATATTACAGAAACTGTACACATTTAATTTTCAGCATTTATAAAAGAATTTATAAAATTTCTACATATTATAGTGATTTTTAGCTTAACGCTGAATTCTGTAATAATAACAGAGTGGGCAGAGGTAACGTAGTGTTAAGACACTCCGTTCCCTAGTTTACAAATTTATATTGATATTTACGAGTATCTCATTCATCGGCTTTGCCCGCTAGGCAACAAAAACATGCATGTGGGTTACAGGCATGCATTACGTCATATAACATACACCTTCTTATACTTTTTTCTCTACTAAAAAGAAAAAGCTTTTTGCATCACCCCGTCTGTAAAACATTTAGAAAACGCAATTATACCTAAAAATACATATTTTTCATAGATAAAACTGTACCTAGGTGGCATTTTAAAATTTTTCTTCAATTTTAAACACCTGAAAAGGCTGATGGTTCAAAATATCCAATTTTCTGCACGTAAATGACGATCTGGGAGGGACAGGCTTATTTGCAGCAAAACGATTTTTCAATATTCCACCTAAAATATAAAGTTTAATATTTACCGCTTTTGCCCGAACAAAAGATATGGAAATGATAGATTTTTATACAAAGGCAGTCGTCGCGCAGCGGCACAGACTCATATTATAGACGTAACGACTGTGGGTTCGTTTCCCACTGGATTGAATAAATTATTTTCATTTCCTCGCTCTGCTATCAAAACAAAGCACAGCGTTCAGCTCCGCTACTCAGCACGCAACGTATTCAAAATTAGTAGGAATATCTGGAAGGGAGTATCTTAACACTAAGATCATTCTGCCTACTCTGCTGTATGCGGGATACAACAAGAAACTTTTTTTGTATAAAATTTTACATTTAATGTTTATTTTTACTCGGCTGCGACGAAGCAAAAATGGAGAGTTATGTTTTGAGCGCGAATATATGTATGAATGTCCTTTGTTCCCTTGTGACTATTAAACCAGTGAACCGATTTTGAGTGATCTGTATTGATGGCGTGAGTGTTACTGATTACATTAATTTAATTTATGCTCATCACTTATTTGTTTAGAACTATTATCACTTCTAAGTGTAAACGCAATGGTTGTAAGTTCGATCCACTCGGTGGTATGAACGATTATCATTTCTTCGCTCTGGTAAAAAGAGAAAGATTGACATTGTTTTTCGCCTTCCAACATGCAATACTTCCAAAATTGGACGGAGCGTTAAAAGAACGGAGTGTCTTAACACTAGGCTTCCTCTGCCCACCCTGCTATGCTCTGTATCTATCTGTATTAACTAAATACTAAAATTCCTTGGGTGAAACTCCTAAGAAATAACACAATTTTGTACACAAAATTACTTTTAACAACGTTTCAAGGCAAGCACCTACAATTTGCATCATAAATAATATCGTATCTTAGTTCCCTTCGCAATCGAACTCGCAATTAATTCAAGATGGAGAGGAAAGCTTTGAACAGAACAAACGTGCGGAAGAGACCGACTTCGGCGAATTTTAAATGGCGCGAGAAATAAATGAGTGTTTATTTCGCATTGTTTTTTAAGTTTTAAAAAGTGTTTGTGACTTTTTTGTGTTGGATGGTTTTTATTCATTGTCTGAAGAGAGGAATAGTGTTGATATTGTATTTTGGAAAATCAGATTGGAAAATTGTTGGTTTATTTAAAAAAGATTATCATAAGTTTTTTCTATCTAGAGAGGCTGTTACGGTGTATTGAGACAGCGTATAAATGTAAATACCCCACATTTACAGCTGCAGCTGTTAGCTTGATTTTTTCTCGTGGGAATGATTAAATTGAATATATTTTAAAGCAGAAAACAGAGTCTTTTAAACATTAGGATCCCTCTGTCTATCCCTCTGTCGGAATACAGGTTGGATCCTCTTTTACCAGTCTTTTTCTTCAACTTTGTTATAGTTAGAGTAGTGTTTATAAGTATTATTAAAACATTTTTCAAGAATATATCCCTTACTACTTAAAAGTTTTTATATTAAAAGTATAACATTTTAAAATATATACTTTTTTGAGAAAAGAACTCAAAGCCATTCGTCATACATTTTCCAAACACGCAGTTCCGCCAACGAATATATGTATTTTTTGCAGATATTTGAAAAAATATTAAAAAATATATTATCATCCTCATACGTTTGACTTACCAGCCATACATACACATTCATAATATAAGATAGATGAAACACTCCCTGTACTAAAACCGAAATCTCAACGGATTAAGGGCATAACACAATATCAGTCGAAATGGAGTAGCCCGAGCATCGAACCTCGTAAATCTGGTGAACTATCTACGATACACTGGTTGTCTGGAGAGCACTTACGCCGTCCTCGAGTTTGCGTGTGGTACAAGCATAGCAAATTCATGAAATAATTGCCAATATTATAATATTATATACACTTTTGTGGCCAACGTGACGCAGGGGCTTAAACGTGCGACTATAAATGAGACAGTTGTAGGTTCGATTCTCATTTGGAGGAATTAAATACATACATGTATATACTTAGCACATTTTGAAATAATCAACAAACATAAATTAAATATATGTTTTCACCTATTTACTACAAGTCGTTTTTTAATATATTTTTTTAGTTTTTAAATTGCCTTCTTTTCGATTATTCCAACTTCGTATTTTGTGCACATTTTGCAAAATAAGAAAAGATATTTTATTATTACGATACTCCCTTCTATATTAGACAGATCGTTTAATGCAACTTAATATATTCTCTTTTGTCTTCTAGTCAATTTCTTAGAATTTGTTACTCTCCATCATACAACACACAATGTTCTCAAATCAGGAGGAAAGTCAACATAAACTTTTTTTTAATTCATATTATGTTATTAGGTAGTACGAGGCCAGTCGTGGCGCAGGAGCACAAGGTGTGACTGTGAAATTGACTGGTTATGGGTTCGATCCCCACTCGAGGAAATGAAGTGTCTATTTACATTTATATTTTATTCTTTTCCTTCTGGTGTCAAGCAAAACGCGGCGTTAAGTTCCGCCACTCTACGATTCCAGAACTTGGCGGAAAGTGGAGAACGGAGTGTCTTAATACTAGGTTCCCTCTGTTTACCCTGCTGTTTGCGGGATACGGCACAAGTTAACTAGATTCTCTTTTGACTACCTTGTCAGATATTTTTTTTTTCTTCCGTCATACTCTTGTAACTTATACGGATTGTAACAATCGGCTATACCGGTTTATGCGCTTTTTAGCGCTTGTGAAAGAGAAAACGTCTCAGCAGCAGCTGTGAGCCCTCGTGAGAGAAACAGAAGTGAATTATACTTATAGTCGACGAAATACATTTTTAATACATTTTACCACGCCGTATTCTCCAGAATACGGCGGAAAGTGGGAAATATAGGTTCTAGGTTCCCTCTGCCTACCCTGCCATTTGCGAGATTGTAATTTCACGCCTATTTAAAAAATCCTTTAGAACTCCTCTTCTGAAACAACTATAATGTAAAAAAATATATTACAGTGCTTTTATAAACTTGATATAAAAACGTTTCATATAAACTAGTCTTAACTAGTTCTCTCTGTTATTATTATTTAGATTCACTTGTATTCTGCACATAATAGAGTAGGCAGAGGTCACCTGGGATCCTAGCTTTAACATAATGTGTTCCCATTAAGGCACTTTCTTTTAGAACTCAAGGCCGCGCCACCTCGTTACCGGAGCGACAAAATGAAAATATTAAATATTTCATTTCTCCGAGTGGGAATCGTATCAACAACCGTCGCGTGTACAGTCACACCCGTGTGCCACCGGGCCACGACAGCCTCATCTAAAAGCAGTTGTAACTGTAATTTTTATAAATAAACATTATAAACTAGACGGTTTTGCTATGGATCTTTGACATTTCAATAAGTTTTACTTAAAAGGGGACGTTCTAAATAAGTTTATTTGTTGCTTGCTATATTCCGTAAATCCCCAATGTATCTAGAATGCTCGGAGAGTGGTCATTCTTTCTAATATTCCTTTAATGTCGCCAACTGGGGACACTTGGATGCACTTTTAACATTTTAAAATTTTGCCTATTTTAGCTTTTAAATAGAATTATAGATTATTTAGCTTCCCGCTGTGTCCTGCAAATAAAAGGGTAGGTAAAGGGAAAAGGAAAAAATGGTAGAGCTTAAACACTCTGCTATACACATCGCTTGATGACACGCTCGATGACACGCTTTGTTTTGTTATCAAAACGAGGAAAATAGTTAATTAACTATATATTTAGTTTCAGAAAAATTACATCTAACAACACCACAACCGTCACGATTACATGAGATGCTGTGTCACAACGGAATTATAAAAAAAATTGAAATTTTAAGAAATATAATGTCATTTTGGCACATAGAGTCCGTCGTGGCGCAGTTGGACAAGCTACAGAGCGATTTATGTAAAAACTTTTAATCTCTAAACAAGGAAAGCCGCGTCTTTGGGGACCATCACTAAATCAAAGAGTGTCTTATCACATGATCCGTCTTCCTTTGATATACTAATAAAAAAATGGAAAAACTACTCAAAAATATTAATCGAACCTACTACCTAACCTACATAACAATATGCTGCACTCTAACATTCTAAATATTAAAACTTATACCATGTTATATTGAAATCTCAAGACGTCGCCCTGTTTAAAATTACAAATGACAGTGTTATGTTTTATTCATCGTCTGAAAGTTGGACCAATATCCGCGGTTAACGGAACTGAGGCCGATAGGTGTAATTTGCATTTTGATTCTCTCCAAGCCGCTCATTTACAGGATTAATTATTTTGTGCTATATTGGAAACAAAATTACAATAATAAAATCAATAAATCAGCTTCACGCTGTATCCCGCACACAGCAGGATAGGCAGAAGGAACCTAGTGTTAAGACACTCCATTCCCCACTTTCCGCCGAATTCTGGAGGCATTCCGTGCTGAGTAGCGGAGCTCAATGCCGAGTTTTGCCTCTACACCAGAGCGAAGAAATGAAAATATAAATGTAAATAAATATTTCACTTCCTCGAGGGGGGATTGAACCTAGAACCAGTCGATTTTACAGTCACACTTTGTGTCTCTGCACCACGACCGGCCTCAATAATTATTACATTTATTTTGAAAAATAAATTAATAAAATGGATTTTTTAAAAATTTTTAGTGTTATTATTAAGCGGCAGAGCTTTCTGGCTGTAAGCGCGACGGTTGTGGATTCAATTTTTGTTAAAGATTATTACTGATTTTTAATTTCTTTTTATATTTCTTCGTCATGGTAACAAGGTAATGTGCGGCGTTCAGTTTCGTATCTCTAAAATTGGGCATAAAAGGAGGACTCTTAACTCTAGATATATTCTACTTACCTTCTAGCTCAACATTCATGTGATAGATGAATGTACTACTATGTAATGTTTGCGACGTTTAGGACGTTTCTATTAGGTATATAGCCTTTTCTGAGTATATAACCGATTAATAAGAATTTACATATAATTTATACGTACATTAAGCGGTGGCAGTAAATAAAAATAAATATATTTTCTGCATATAGCAAGAGGCTAGGGAAAACTGTATCATCATACTCCGTTCGTAACTTTCCACCAGCAACAGAACTTAACGCCACGTTTTACCTTGCCAATGCGATAGGAAAAATGAAAATAATTCACAACCCCGAGTGAGATTCGAACCCACAACCTCAATATCCTGTATAATAAAATACATTGACAAAGTTCCTTTAACTAACACAGCGTATATACCTTCATACATAGTATTAGGCATCTTTCACACTATTGATTGAATATTCAGTAGTTCCACGCCTCGCTCAATATGCCCCAATTGTCTACCTCGCGCCGTACACGTTTGTATGTAGGCGGTAAATATCTAACTGGCGTAGGTACTTGCGGAGAGATTTTTTTTTATTTTATTAGAGATAAATGTTGTTTTTTTTTATTTATATAAAAAATGTTAATTATTTATAATATAGTATTTATATTAAAAAAAACATAGGTAGACATAGGGGGAGAGGCCATTCGTGGCGAGCGGCACGAGGTGTGACTGTAAAACCGACTGGTTGTGGGTTCGATCCCCACTCGAGGAGATGAAATATTTACTTAAATTTATATTTCCATTTCTTCGCTCTGGTGTCGAGGTTAAGCGCGGCGTTGAGTACTGCCACTCAACACGCAATACCTCCAGAATTCGGCAGAAAGTGGGGAACGGAGTGTCTTAACACTAGGTTCCCTCTGCCTACCCTGCTGTGTGTGGGATACAGCGTGAAGCTGATTTTAATTTTAAAAAACATAGGTTAAATTACTTTTTGTAAATATAATTTATAAAAATATAAATAGTTTTGTTTTTGCAAACTTATTTTATAAATAAATGAAATAGAGAACAGCATAATGATAATATTACCAGTTCGTCCTCATATCAAGTTAAACATAATGATTATATGTGAAATTATTGGTTTTGTCATTTTTACTTATAAGCGACGTAACTTTGCAGCGCGTTTTGTCAAAAAAAATAAAATATAATATAATACCAGGCTGTCGTAGAGCAGGGGCACAAAGATGTGACTGTAACGCGACGATTGTGGGTTCGATCCCCACTCGAGGAAATCTCTTATTTATTAATATATTTATTTCTTCGCTTTGACACCAAGACAGAAGCTGATATTTTTGTTGTTTTTTTTTTAAATAAAATAGATTAAATATTGTATTAACTTTGCAACAAATTTGAACCCGACATATTAAATCATAAGGGTATTTTGATTTGACCCTGAAATGGGTAAATATGACAAAATTATACATTTCACATTTATGGATGTGTAGTTTACGAGTAGGTTCCCCATAAATAAGTCATACAAGATGTAATACCGTCGTTCACAAATGACCGGCGGCAACCCCTCGACGTTCTTAATAGCTTATGTACCTACTGAATTTTGAACTAAACTTGGATTGTAACGATACAATATACATTATAAAGCAATAGGTTAGTGAAAATATTAGTTAAAAAATCGTAGAAAGAAAGAATAAAGTGATAAAATACTACATTCTCGTTCATAAGTTATATCAAAGACATACAAACATACACCATACCGTAGACGTTATAATAATTTATCACTGTAATTTATCTTTTCTTATTGGGGAAAGTAAAATATTTTGAACACACAAATGATATCAAATATTTATAAATATTCATAGTATTTGTATTTACTTGATTTCACTCTGTATCTCCCATATTACAGAGTATCCCTGTAGTTTCCTTTGAAACCTATTGTTAACATAATCCGTTCTCCTTTACGAAACACACATCAATTTTCGAGACATTGTGTGTTGAGTGGCAGAACTCAACGCCACGATTTGCCTGATTAAAGAAATGAAAATAATTAATTACCTCTAGTGCAAATCGAATCCACAAGCATCATCGTCAAAGATAAAGACGTAGAAAGATGTTAAACAAAAATATTCTATCATATAACATACATACATACAAACATTTGATACAAAAAACAGCCATCAACAACATCTTCAACTCCAGAGCATCATATTTAAATTATTTTCCGCATTCTTAAGCTGTAGGAAGTTTATGTAAAATACATGAGTAATAATCTAATAGCGGAATGTCACAATGTTTGGCGTTTGCCCAAACCAGTGCAGTGCGATGTGTCAATTGCACACTCTTGTTCTTTCGGATGGTGGAATACATACAATATTGTTTATTGTTTTCTTATTGAAATTAATGTAGAATTACATGAAGTGAGGTATTAGTGGCGCAACGACACAGCGTGTGGCTGTAAACGCAATGGTTGCGGGAGCCTACTCGAGAGAATCAATTATAATGTTAATTTTCTGGTAACAAGACAAAGGGCGGCGTTGAGTTCACCATGAGCACGCAATATTTCCAAAATTGAGTTAAGAGCGGAAAACAGAGTGCTTTGATGCTAGGTTAAGAGGAATAGCGGAGAAAATTCCCTCTACTTAGGATTTATTGTGAAGCTAAAAAAGGGTAAATGAAGACCAATGTTAACACATAAATGGTTTCCTTTCTTTGGTCTGATTTACAAGAATGCTAGCATTTATGTTCCGATAGCCAATATATAATAGCTCTACATATATAGGTGGGAATGTCTTAACTTCCCTTAATAACCGAGTAAAGAAATAAAATATTAATTGCATTCTTTTTATATCCTTTAGAGTTATGAAAAATTTTGTAGAGAATGATGTACCTTAATAGTAACTTGAATCTGCCGACCGTTTTCTCTATCATTTTAACTATAATATGATAACTATAAATATTTGTACATAGGAATCGAATCCACTACACTCCCACTCACTACTACTATATAAAAGATAGTTGTGCTATTATGACTTTCCTAAAAACAAAACCCATTTAAAAAAAGGAGCACAACCACACCTCACATCCAAGTTCTCCGAACAGGTACTAAAAGATTCTAGCCTTGTTCACGAGTAATCGTGTCCCCGATATTGAGTCTGCAAGTTTCGGCGTGGCGTTATCCGATTTGTTCGGGCACGCGTTCGGAATGCTTCAAAATTTCAGCCCATTCCACGATTCAATGGAATCTTTCTTTGAGATTCGGTTTGAAACGTCAAACCTGATGGATAGTTTCAGACGTTACTGGTGTAAGGCATATTTATATCTTTTACTTATCTTTTTTAGTGCTATTTCACATTTGGAAAAATCGTTTTGTTTTCTTGTTATTGAGAAACACGCAGAATAAATAATTTTCAAATCACTGAAATAGTATGAATTGTTCACAATTTAGTGCAGTTTCCACTAAAAATAAAAATCTTGTTAGACCACATTGCAGGTTCAATAAAATACAGTGCAAGGACTATGATTAATTATAAATTAAAAATATATCATAAAATGTAAAAAAAACATTTGTACATAATATGTACAAATGCTATATATATAAATTTAAAATTAAAAAAAAAAATATATTTAATTTCCCATTTAATTGAATTAGAACATTTATTGGTTGCTATATATATATTATAAAAAAATCGATCAAATGTCAAAATGAATAAGAGATTGTTGATTTCAATATATTAATATTAAAATTAATTCCTCTACGCGATTTTGAGATCAATCGTCTTGACAGACAGAGAACAAAGTGATCTTAGAAAGATTTTTTATTTTCCTGTAGTGATACAGAACCCTAAATCTTAGAGGTCGTTGTAGCGCAGTGACACAGCACCTGACTATAAACGTGACCATTGTGGGTTCCCACACGGGCAAATGAATTATTTAATATTTTGATTTCCTCGCTCTGGTAAAAAGACGGCGCTCTAACAAGGCGCGGAGTTAAATTGCGTCAACGGAGTGTCTTAACAATAGCTTCCCGCAGACGATCCTCTTATATACAGGAAATAGCATAAAGATACACAAAAAATATAAAAGGATTTTTTTGATATTTCCTTCAGCAAATCCAAATCAATTAAGTTACCAGTACAGAACACTGTTTGTCGTCCAATCGGAACAAATTGTGGGTATAGCTTATTTACGTTAGCGTTTGCACCTGGTTACGATATGACGTCGTATATTGTAGTTTTATTTACACAGCCATTCTGAGGTACAATTTTATTTTTATCAGATATTTGCTGAGCAATATATAAATCAACTCTTTACTGCGTCAATAACCAGTTTCTGAGATTAAGACGTTCAGTCATTGATTATCATTTACTATAATAATCAATAGTCATCCCCAATATATAGGGTTTTCACTATAAATTCATAATTATAGGCATCAATTTTTCAATCTTACACAAATTCATCATTAAATTCGCCCTTTTTGACTTTAAATTCTTTGCTGATCACATACATGCTCACAACTCTTGATTTTCCTTCTATGGAGAACTCACTGCGTTATTGTGTAGGTTCATACATGTAGGAACCTACTATGTATGTTCTCTATTTTCCGCCGAATTCTAAGGCGTTGCATATTGAGAGGCGGAACTCTACGCCGCGCTTTACTTCGACACCAGAACGAAAAAATGAAAATATTACATATTTAATTTCCCCTAGTGGGAATCCAATCCACAACCGTCCCCATTACAGTCACACGCTTGTACCACCAGGGCACGACCAAATAACTCAAAACTCTTTCTTCACCAATATTTGTATGAACACAAAATACCCAAATAAATTTATCAACCCAACACTGTCACAAAATGACAAAAGCCTGAATTAAATCCGCATACATGCCAGTGGTGGAATAAGCTGCGCGATTTGTAATCTCACTATTAAGGGAATGTATCGTGCTTGGCAGCTGAAGCCAACTGTTGGCACGTACTGACCACATACAGACATCTCTATTCTTAGTAGTGTTATAACGAAATTGAGAAATTTATAAGATTGAGGTAAAGTGGTATCTTTAGAATTTATTTTTGTTGTTATTTTATTTCATTGTGGGTCAAAGAATTGGGATTATGATGTAATCCAGAAGGGGTAATATTAACGTTTCTAGGCATAAATTTGGATTGAAATAAAAAAAATACAAATTATATAGACTAATTTATAGTTTTTAAATATTGTATAATATAGAGTTTAGCAAAATAAATGATCTTAATATCTCAATTTAACTTAAGTGAAACGATATCCGAAATTTCTCCGAATCACTACCAAGATTCAAAAACTTTAAAACATTAAGCTAAATAAAACACGACATAATTTCACCAAAATATATTTCTTACTTCGCCAGTTGTTACCGCCAAATGTCGCAACAACACGGCGAGGGGGGGAGGGGGGCAATTAGGACCACAATTAGAGGACAGTATGTTGCAGATTACCAAGCTGAGATTCGCATCCTGGTCGGCAGAGTAGCATAGCTTGCCAAATAACTATTAAGACGTTCAAGTTACTATTTATGTTGTGAAATGTGATCGTTCTTGGTGTGATTCTCCATTTTTTCCTTTAATTTTATTATGTTGGCGTTAAAAAAATTATTAATTTATAACTTAAAAATAAGTTTGACGATATTGAGTGATACAGATTGCACAGTCGATAATACGCGGCGTAAAACGCTGAAATTCGGTACGTAGGATCCTTCGACAGTGTGGGAAAGCATTAAGAGAAGATAACTAAACAATTCTACGGAAAACCATTTTCCAGTCTTAAATTTAATCCAAACAATGGGTCTTAGAGTCCACCCAAAGAATGTTGCAGACGACGATCAGTAAGTATACAATAAGAAGATATTTGTCATTTTATTCTGTTTTATCTCTCAACTTCACTATGCACAATATTCATTATCAAAATGTCATATTTTAACAAAAATCACTAAAAATTGCGGAAGCAACATGTTTCCACTTACATATTTAGAAAACCTATATCGAGAGGCAAATGGAACACGATTTGGTACTCCAATATATTTTATTACGTGGTTTAGACGTACAGTTTGAATTTGAAAAGCATCCTTTTGCTGAACGCGGAATATTATTTCGTATACATTTTAGATTCCTTAGTGAATGATATATAAATATTGATATGCTTTAACCGAAACTTTCAAATAGAATTACACAGACTAATGTATTAAAATTGTATGTTTTATTATATTACTGGCTTTTACCACAAGGTTGAGGCCGGTCGTGGCGCAGAGACACAAAGTGTGACTGCAAAATCGACTGGTTGTGGGTTCGATTCCCACTCGAGGAAGTGAAATATTTATTTACATTGATATTATCATTTCTTTGCTCTGGTGCCGAGGTCTAGAATTCGACTCGATTCGAGAAAGTGGGGAACGGAATTTCTTAACACCAGGTTACCTCTGCCTACCCTTCTGTGTGCGGGTTACAGCGTGAAGCTGATTTTTTTTTACCACAAGGTCAAATGGCAATGCGACCAAAAATTGTACGACCACAGGTGTAGTGGGTTACATTTAAATGATTAACGTTATACAGCCTCTTTTTGATGACTAGACTATCCCAGACAAAAAATAGCTTTATTTTGTACAAGTAGTTCCGGAGAATAAAGCGTTCAACCAAACGAATTCTTCACATTCATAAAAATGATATAGAAATAGATGATGTGAAGTAGTAGAAAATGATCGAAGTGTAATTAGAGAACTTGTAATTACACGCATTGATTGTATATACGAATCCAAGGTGGGGGATAATTTGCGTGGTTGGTCCGTTAAAAAGAAGATCGCTAGATTTTTCCATTTCAAATTGTTCTTTTGTAAGGAACTGTTCTTTTGAAGGCCCTGTACTGTACTGTACAGTACAGAACAGCATTATGTAGTAGTATTTTTATATAGTTTAGACTTATTAATTTGGTAGTAAATATTGTAATTTCAAATGTTTTTTTCCAAACTTGGATGAATTTGAAGTGTAAAAATGCAAATTTATAGTAAAAAGTACGAATTTGAGGATTAAAACTCGATTTGATGCGTAAAATGATGAATTAGAAGTAGGAAGATTTTTATACATAAAAGTATGAATTTGAATGTAAAACCAATATAAATTTACATATATAACCTATTTAGACTAACGTCTATGTGTATGATAGAGAGAGTCATTAGTAGAACAGAAGGACAGACCTTCGTTATTTTATAAAGCCTGTTTTGGTTTTAGTTTCTGTGCGCATACATACCGTTAAGTACTATTACGGTATATATAGATCTTGGGTGATGGTAACTTTGGCAGTTATTAAATAACTAAAATGCATAAAATAGTAGTTTAACTTTCGTTAAACTACTATTCGTTACGTTTCGTTTCTAGGGAATAATATTGAAAGTGACATTGTCCATTGCCAGACACTTAGAATGGTTATAACGCCAAAAATTGGCATGTAGGTTTCATAGGGAGTCTAGGGGAGCACCCTCTAGACTCTCTAAGGAACCTTGCCACATCCAAGCTTAGGGAGTCTAGGGGAGCGTCTTCTAGACTGCTCCATGCCAAGTTTTAGCGTTCAACGCCGCGTAAGGTTGGCTTTGCGTTACTTATCTGTCACTCAGAGACGTAAGTTTTTTATTAACATACATAGACATGCTTACCTCCAAGTTATTTGAACTTGCACCCTTCACTTACAATCCTAAACGACTATAAATACAATATTTTCACAAATTAAAAGTCATAGCCCCACCAAATATAACACAGCCTAGCCAGTAGCCAGTAGCCGTAGTATAAACGTTCAATAAAACTCAATAACACATAGCTGGAGGAAATTAAAGCGGATAACATTTTTTACACTGTGTTTGCGTTTTACAGATTCAACTTTAAATGTGGTCTACCATTTTCATTTCGCTCGTGTAGATTTTTATTATGGAAGTTTAATAGAAATTTAGTTTTTGGCTTTTTAATGCTTTGAAGTTTTATTTGTTTTTTTTTTTGCTTCACGCTGTACTGCACGCATATGACAGGAGAGACAGAGGGAACCTAGTGCTAAGACAGGAGTGTCTTACTAATGGAGATAAAAAATTCTGGAGATATTACGTGTAAAGCTCAACTCAACGCTGCGCTTTATCTCGTTACTAGAGCGAAGAAACTCAAAATATTAAATATTTCACAATCAAACACTTTTACATCTTTGTGTTATTGCACCATGACTGGCCTGTTATTTGTAGATTGAGAAAAAACAGATAAATCTTTTCTTTTTCTTGTGACAGGTAAGTAAAGAGATAATAGTGTTAAGATACTCCGTTCCCCACTTTTCGCCCAATTTTAAGATATTGTCTTTAGAGTGGGGGAAATCCAGGCCACGCTTTATCTTTTTACGTTAACATCATTCGTTCCTCGAAGTAGTCGCTTTAATAGTTAGAAAAACTACGTATTAATATACTGTATATATGTTATTAAAAAAATCAGCTTCACGCTGTACCCGCACACATCAGGGTAGGCAGAGGGAACCTAGTATAGGACACTCCGTTCCCCACTTTCTGTCGAATTCTGGAGGCATTGTGTGTTAAATGGCAAAACTCAACGCCGCGCTTAACCTCGACGCCGGAACACAGAAATGAAAATATAAATTTAAGTAAATATTTCATCTCCTCGAGTGGGGATCGAACCCACAACCAGTCGGTTTTACAGTCACACTTTGTGCCGCTGCGCCACAACTGGCGTCACATATGTTGTAAATGAACAATTTTTATTTTCGAAGTCCACTCATATGATAGAGCGGGACATTGTCCTCTGTCACTTTACATGCAATATGTTGAAATTGAGCTAAAACTGAAGAAAGGAATGCTTTAGCACCAGGTTGTCTCTGCCTGCCCTGTTATATGGAGATGATTGATGAAACTATAAAAAATAGAAAATTCTTTTTTTTTTATTTTTCATTTCATTGTTACCAAAAAGTCAGATGTAAACGGATTTGAATGTTTATCTTTTAGACATCACACATATTTGAGTTGTAGATTTAAATGTGAATAAGTTTTAATTTATTTTCAGTAAAGAAAAAAATTAAGCGACTTCCCACAATTATTTCCTCTTATTCTATAAAATTGTGAACATGCTTATAGGTATAATATAAGGTACAAAAACCAAAAGATATAGCAAATATCTCTTTCAACAGAATTTTTCATTTCTTAGGTAGACATTTTAAATGTAGACTTTCTTCTATATGTTTCTAGAAAACACAAACAAATACACAAAAGTAATTTTCAGTCTTTAAAAACGGTGCCTAATTGGCACAGATTTTGAAAACTTTCCTCTTAGTCTACCTTCCTACATTTTCCTACAATATCTTGCGAGTAATTTCGCTCCTTCCCGCAATGTGTAACGCATCGGCTATCATGAACAGTAGTTTTAATTTCCACACTCAAGGCTATTTACTGCTACGGCCCCTAAGTACGGTACGGTACGGTAAATCTACCTTACTTTATGACGTATGTACGTAAATACATACATACATATATATGTATATATGTGATGTTTGTTTATAAAGTATGGGAGATTTAAATGGTTTTAAAATTTTCTAAGTGTTCCATAATAAGGATGGAAAATATTAAACAAAATTTTACGTAACTGGAGTCAAATCCGCGCTTTTTAGAAACCGAAATATTTTTTTCTGTTTAAAAGTAGTAATACGTTGCTTCTATATGACAAAATATAATAATTATAACTTAACTTAACTTAACTTAGCTTCACGCTTTATCCCTTACGGGGTAGTCAGAGAGAACGGAGCGCCAAACGCTACGGTCTCTACATACCTCTTTCGCCTCGTCCACTGTCATCAACCTCTTCATACATGCCCTTCGGGGGGTCCTCATGCTTTTTACGTGACCTTCCTCCAGTATCTCTGATACTGTGTTTTCGAAGGTTGACCTTCCGAGGTCTCCCCCTACCTCTCTTACCGCTCACTTTTCCACCATAAATCTTTTTTGCCATTCTTTCATCAATCATTCGTTCGACGTGCCCAAACCAGCTGAGCACGTTCTTCTTCATTCTCACCGTGACATCCTCGCTAGTACCTGCCATTCTGTGTACCTTTTCATTGCGGATTCGATCAGCTAAGCTGACTCCGCATATCCTACGAAGAGATCGCATCTCCACAGCATTCATCTTTCTTTCATTCTTCTTCTGTGATACCCACGTTTCGCTGCCGTATAACGGAGTCGGTACCAAAACTGCTTTGTGTACGGCCAAACGCGCAGCTGTGCTGATGTTTCGCCGTCTCATCAATGCAGCTAAGGCTCCGTTAACCTTGTTACCGGCAGCAATACGTCTTTCCACATCCATCTCGTATCTTCCATCTCTACTGAACATACTTCCCAAGTATACCACTTCATTCACTTGTTCTTATTGTTATATAATAATTATAGGTAATATTAAATGGATTTGATAAATTTCAATCGTTTCATTGTAGTACTCCTTATCAGAACACATTCATCACGAAATAGTGCTCATAATTTTAACTTCATCTAGATTACTTGAAAAATCGAATACGATTGTGACGCAGTGGAACCTCAACTGAATGTAAAATGGTTGTAGGTTCGATTCTCACTCGGAGAAGTAGTTATATTTGAATTATTTCAACATACTCTTTTTAATTTTACAATTACAAATTCTATCCTGCAGTGTATCCTATTTTTCAAGCTACAAATATTATTGAGGCCAGTCGTGGCGCAGAGCCACAAAGCGTGCCTGTAAAATCGACTGTTTGTGGGTTCGATCCGCACTCGAGGAAACGAAATATTTATTTTATTGTTATAAAAAATATTATAAACTGCATGATTATTATTTCGATGGCCAGCTTCGCTTTTTCCCCGGCATTGCAAAATAGATAAAGGAAACCTAAGTTGAGGTACAGAAGTCAAAGCTGCGCTTTATTTTGTTACCAGAGCAAGTAAATGAATCATCACGAATTGCCTACAAGCGGCGAATATATGTATATTTATATATTTTATTCCACCACCATCACTTCAATCTCAATACGAACGATACAGAAACTGTAAATATAACGAAAAAATATTCGCAAACATTTCCTAAAACTCAACCAGGAAATAAAAGAAGACCGAATCTTTTTTATTCTATAGCGCGCGCCACGAAAATTTTTCGCAATAGCCGAAAATTTAACAAGTGAAATCTTAAAAATGGCGTGCAAATTCTTTTCATTTTCATAGAAATGTTCTTGTTCTGTTTCTGTCGGTACGTTGGTCCGTGAAGAGTGTGGATACAGTGTTCTGGTGCGACGCATTTGCGATAAATTTTAATTCTCTAAGCCTATTGTTGTATTTACATGTAACGATTTTCTTTAGTTTGTCACTGTATACCGCATATAGCAGGGTAGGTAGAGGGAACCTGGGAATCTAGTGTTAAGACACTCCGTTTTACAAGAGCAAGGACATAAAAATATAAAATATTGTATTCCCCAAGTGGGAATCGAACGCACAACTGTCACGCTTACAGCCACACCCTTGTAACACCAGACTACGACCGCCTCAAAATAGAAAAAATCATAATAATTACATATGAATAAAAGCTTTAATTAAATCGTATGGATTAAATTTTCAACTTTTTTCATACACTACGCGCGAAGTGGTCTGTTCCATACAGATTTGCATTTACTTTGTCCCAATGCTTGCTTGTGGCGTTTAATTTCGCAATGCTACTTCTATTTAGATTCGATTTCTTTATCAGTGTTCAAGTAATTATATTTCTCGATTTTATTTACTTTTTTCAAACATTAAAATTATTAATTTAATATGTCGATAGATTTGAACAGGTTATTGGGTGCGATTCTCACTCGAGAAAATGTATATTAATTTAATAAGCGGAAGAGTTTGTTTGTTTAAACGCTAAGATCTCTGGACCTACTAGTCCGATTTATTTTGTTTTTACTTTATATAAAAGCTACATTTATCCTATATAAAATTACGCTGTAAGTCTTAGTTCGCAGTAATAATGAACGCCATCGAATTGTTTTAATCGCGTGCCTTGTAGTCATAGTTAAATATACTCGTATGTAAGTACATTGTATGAAAAAAATATTATATTTTATTATTTTTTTAAAAAAGTCTGCGGCACAGTACATTTATTTCTTATAAATAATTAAGCCTCCGTAATTCGGAAAAGTGAGGAACGTAAGGGTCGTAATAGAAAGACAGTATTTTAACACTAGGTTCCCAGATTCCTACTGACTGACTATCCTTGTAAGTGAGTACTTTCACTTTTTTTACTTTTTAAATGTTTTAAAAAGTAGGTATGGTATATATACCTTACTTCAAGAACATAAAAGATAAAGAAAGCGGATCCAGCCAATTTAATATGACTAACTGATGTAAAATGAAGGGCAGGCGAGGAAATTCCCAGTTTTAAGACATGCCAATCATTCTATCATCGAATCATCGATTTTATAGAAAAAATAATAATTTTATAGACATTTAGCACTTTAAACCACATAACTTACCTGAAAACTAATCGATTTCACCATAAATCTGAACACGCTGAACTATCTGTGGAACAAAAGTCATAAATTTCTACTTCCTATACCGAAGAATAGTTTGTTACAAGTGTCAATTGTTTTGCCTCCAATATCCGGGCTTTTTGCTGGCCGGAGCTTTACCTATTACTATTACATAGGACTGTTTCTATTATTTTAAATCAAGCTTTTAATTTAAGTTATAGCCATATGCAGGATATAGCTTCACGCTGTATCCTGCATATGGCTTCATAAGCCATAGGGTATAAACCGAAGGAACCTAATTTTGAGTCCATTCCCGACTTTCCGGCCCAACTTTGCAGACATTGCCATTTCAACGTTGCGTTTTATGTTGATACCAGAACGAGGAAAACTATTTATTGTACGAGTGAGAATTGAACCCACAACCGTCACGTTTAGTTGCAATCAGACACTACCATGAGGAATACAACCAAGGAAAATAATTAAATTTATTAATAAAATATTTTCTGTATTGTTAAGATATAGAATACGTCCGTCGATTATTACCGCCGGCGAAGTTGCTCCGTACGACCCTGTGTTATGACAACTCACAGTTTTCCAAACTTTCCAACGATCAAGGTGTCTAAAGTTTCTAAACTGATCCACAATTTGCTGTAAAACAAATATTTGTTGGTACTTCCGGACACTAAAACCTATATCAGTGTTCTATTATACCAATATATGAAACTAATATTGATAGTTTTATAGGTATAGTTTTGTATCAGGTAAGTTGATTATATCAATATTAAATAAATCAGTTTCACGCTGTGTCCCACACACAGCAGGGTAGGTAGAGGGAACCTCGTGCTAAGACGCTCTGTTCTCCATTTTCCGCCGAATTCTGAAGACATTGTGTGTTGAATGGCGGAATTTAACGACGAGCTTTGATTCGACACTAGAGCGGAGAAACTAAAAATTTAATATTATATTTTTTTTGATTCTGAACTTATTTTTGACTTGCATGTTACGTAATACCAAAGGCAGTACTCTGATGTATAAATAGGGAAACTAAATGGATTATGTTACAGTTTTGTACTGCACACGCCATACATAGTTCATATCATAGATAGTCATAGTTTAGTACTATTCATTTTTACTTTCACGCTATATCTTCTCGAACACATCACAGGGTAGGTAGAGAAAACATTGGAACGTAGTGTTCAGCCCGATCCTATTAAGACACTTCCATTCTACACTTTCTCTCAAATTCTAGAGGCGTTGCGTGCTTATTAGCGGAACTTAACGCCGCGCTTTGCCTTTACCAAAGCGAGGTAAACTAAAATAATAATGACTTCATTTCTTCGAATGGAAATCGAGCCCATAACCTGTCGCTTTTGCAGTCGTTTGCTTGTACCAATGCGAACCTACTAGTCTCGATAAGAAATAATAAATAAATCAAAAAATCTTAACAAACTTAGCTAAGCTACAAGAATGTACACGAAAATATTGAAAGTCTAATACAGTATGATATTTTTTTTTACTTCACTCAATTTTCTGCATTCTCCATAATATTTTGTAGCTAAATAGCATCTCACAAAAAACGAGAACAGCGCAGCGGACCAAGACAACGAATGAACGTGACGGTTGTAGGTTCCATTCTTACTTGAAAAATAAAAATAATTATTTTTCTCTCTATGATCACAAAACAAAGCGCGGCGTTAAGTTCCATCTTGAAAATTGAGTAGTGCCTGGGGAACGGAGTATCTAAACATTAGGTTCCCTCTAATACCCTAATTCTAACCCTGACACAAGCGTAATATACGCATAAAGCCAAAAGCAATCCCAAAAAAAAATATCGCTTAAATTTCAACGTCCATAATGATATTCCTTAATTAGGTATTATAAATAGACTTAAAGCTCTAGACAACGCCCAACAATGGTAGAGTCGTTTAAATGCAAACTTGGGAAGGTAATTTCGCTAACAATGACGTATTTTGTTCCAGTCGTAAAAGCGTCAGGACTTATAAACTTTGGCCCGTCCCTGTCCCCATGACAAAAGTTACTCACTTTATTTCTACATCTCGAATGCTGATTAAATCTAAAGTACACGTTTGGCTAGCGCTGTTTCGTGTTTTTAATGAATATTTTCGATTTTATTTTTTATTAGCATTGTATTTGTTTTTTTTTTGGATAAAGCAGCATCACGCGTTTACCGCATAAGAGTAGGCAGAGGATTCCTAGTAATACGACATTTTACACACTAATACTTTACCCTATATTTTACAAAACTTATCTTGTTAACGGATCGAAGAAATTAATGTAATTCATTTGCCCAAGTAGAAAACGAACCGTTTACAGTCAGTTGTGAAACTTATAAAATTATATAACACATAAAACTATTCTTCTGAAATTTAATATTTTTTTTACAGCTTGACGATGCATACCCCATGTAACAAAGTAGGTAAAGGTAGCCTAGTATTAAGATTTAAACCTTAAGTTTGTCACGACACCAGAGCGAAGAAATAACAATATTAAATATTTAATTTCCTTGAGTAAGAATCAAACCAACAACCTGTCGCATTTACAGTCACACGCTTGTGCCACTGCGCCACGACTGGCCTCATATAACTTAAAACTACTAATTAAATCCACGTAACAGATAATTACATAATAATTAACCTATATAAGCTAAACGGCAATAACATTCTGGTCAATCGATTAGAACGCTCCCGTGTAGAGGCATCGGCATGAAGACTATGGCACTTCAGATATGTCAGAGCCGCTCGGTTATATTGAACGGTGGAATGCTGGGTTTAATTATATCTGTGTAAATTGTGATATTTAATTTTATAGTAGAAGGCATAGATAATGTAGTGTAAGGACACTCTGTTTTCTGCGTGGCTTAGTTCAGTTATTCGTTTTGTTAATACAAATTATGGAATAATCTACTCTCTGGCTATATTTTTCTAAAGCCGTCGTGACGCAGAGACACATCAGGTGACAGTAAACATGATTGTTGTGGGCTTGATTCCCACACGAAGAGATGAATTATTTTAGTTTCCATTTCCTCTGGTAAGTAGACAAACTCGGCGTTGAGTGCCGCTACTTAACTTGAAATGGTGCATCTAGTTTCAACATTAGGTTCCTCCTCTAGGCCTCTCCAACCGCATATCACTAAGGTCAATCAAAATATTTCGCTCGAATTTGAAACTCAACCACGCACCATCAGAATAAAATAATTAGAAATAGGTTATTTTTTAAAATCAGCTTCACGCTGTATCCCGCACAGAGCAGGGTAGGCAGAGGGAACCTAGTGTTGAAACACTTCGTTCCTCACTTTTATTTTTTACAACATATATCAAAATTTTACCGTAGCAGGTTAAAATTTTTTACGTATTTAAAAAATAATTTTACTTTTCTTAATATTTAACAAAACTTTAAAATGTAAAAAATAACAGGATATTATAATTATAGAGTAATAATCGAAGTCAAGTATCAGCGCCATTCTACACGGCTGAGATGGTTTCATGCTTGCTGTGAAACTACAGTTTCCTTTCTCCATGTATCCACCGCTGGAAGCTGGATGGATGACTTTTTTATTTCAACTTCTGAGCTGTCAAAGTGCTTTTTTCACAAGTCACGCGACTATAACATTTTACTGCCAGCTCTTACTAACGTTTAGTTATGTAAGAAATGTATTTTCGTTATTCATCGATTTAAATAGAGATATGTGTATAGGTAAGTGCTGTTAAGATCTAACTTAACAGCGCCAGACTGTAAACATCATGGTAGTGAGTTCGACATTCTCACTAGGGAGAATGTTGTTTTTTTTTTTCATTTCCTTTTTCTAGTAACAAAATAAAGCTTTGAAATTCCGACATAAGCATACAATGTCTGAAAAGTCTGAAATAGGGATGCGGAGTTTTACAACGCTAGATTTCCTCTGCCAACGTTGCCTAGCTCTTTGCTTTTTTAGATTATAAAGTTTGTCAGGTCGAGTTTCTGTCTAGTAACAAGGGTAGCCACAACTAGCTCTTCAGAGATACACACGAGTTGGGTTTTACGATCGGCGACAGTGATAAGAATTGTTAATTTTATATATGAGTACGTAGAACATGTCAGCGTGGTGATGTGTCCGTCAAATTCAGTGTTCACTAACGACTTATTTCAGCAATTCTATGACTTTTCACCCCACTGCGCGACGCAACAGAGGTAATGTATTTGTCACTTTATGTACATCGTTTATGTTTGTACGTAAATCATCATCATCGTTTATATATATACGCCAATCGATTTGTTCTAGCGTTGCGAATATCAATATAGACAATACAATTCATAAAAGGATTTTCACAATTTTTCCATATCAAAGCACAACAAAAGTCTTAATTAAAACTCTTAGAACGTATTTATCGTGGATATTTCGATTTATGCTTTTGGAAACTCTATATTTTGTGTATCTCTTTACAATAATCCTTGTTGACGGACTAATGTGGCATTGGTTACTTTGTTGACATAATTATTATAATAATATATGGCGTACCATTCAAAATTCTTGCAAAAAGAGCCACTAGTGCCAGTTCTACAGGAAACTACAAACAGCTTTGAAGGCAGTTCTGCTGAGACTAAATTGCTATTAAAATTTTAATAATATATATAAAAATGTACTTTCACTTTCATGATTTTTCCACATTCATACTAACACTTGCCATGTAAATAAAGGTGCGAGTTTTTGCGAACATTTACAACTTACCGGGTAGGTCACATCATAAGCGCGGTAGCCGAAAAAAGGACTAAAAGACCGCCGGTACTTTAAGTTCTCTGAAGTGAAAGACTCCACCAAATCATTAGGCAAGTGAACTGACGTTTTTGCTTAAATTAGAAATTTTAAGTGAAATATGTGAAGAATATTCTAATATCTATTTTTATATACAAGATTTTTATAAAAAAATATAATGTAACCGGATTTGAACATGACGACTTCAATGGAAATTAGAACTTATATTGGCTTATTTTATTTTCATTTCGTGTTGAGAAACAAAACTGGTCAAGTACGATCGGCCCGTGGTACTGAGGGTTCGGTACCAATTTCAGGATTGTATCAGAAGTACATCTTATAAAAGATGACAAACTTAAGTTTACAACCGTATGCACTCATTTTGTATGAATTAAAATACGTATCTGTAATATATTTTTTTTCTACAAAATATGCATAAATTTTTACTGTTTTGATTTTTTTCTTTATTTGTGTTGTTTAAACTAAACTAAACTAAACTAGCTTCACGCTTTATCCCTAGCAGGTTAGTCAGAGAAAACGGAGCGCCAAGCGCTACGGTCTCTACATTAAACTTTCTGCTTTATTTCAAATTTCATAACTGTAGGTTTACGGGAAGTACTCTATAAATTTTGATAACTAGTTAAATTTCATACAAAATGAAGCATAAACGATACATAAATATTTTTAACATTTTTTAAGTATAATGTGTTATTCTAAATTGAGAAAACTGCGATTTCATTGCGTTGTTGACTTAATAGCTAGATTTTTTCTGTGCTTCAAGAAAGTTTAGATCTGAATGTTTAATATTAGTTTGGTTAATGTACCTCCACGCTATCTTGACATAAGTAACAGACGGACAAATGGACAACAAAATGATTCTATAAGGGTTCCTTTTTTCGACTTCACGTACAAAACCCCAAAAATAATTCATCTCCCAAACACACGCCAAATTATGGCGTAATATGGTAAAATTTAATAAAATTAATGGATAATAGATGGATAATAAGCCTTGAATCAAAACATGTTAAATATTTCGTTAAGAAAACGTAGTTTTTAAACACTTCACTTACTAATGTGATGATTAAATTTTTTTTTATCCTCACGCTGTACTACGCGTGTATATGTATTATATCAAAATTTGGAATAATAATAATATGAAAAAGGATGCGGACCGGTTAAATAATACAGAACATGTTTGTTGATAACACACATACAGCGCTGAGTTACTTTATCATCTCGCAGTATCTTCAAACGTGTAGAAAGTATACAGAGAGTCTTACCACTACATTCTCCGTGCCTGCCCTATACACAGAAGACATATTATAAAACCCAAATATTATCACCAAGTGAAATCGAACTCACTATCCGTCTAAACTGGATTACTATAATATTAAAATGACTATTTCTCTATAAACTCTATACAGTAATACTACGCTTCAATTGTTAGTAGTTAATTATTCAAAATGACAATTAATTAGATAAGCCAGTTAAGGACAGTGATGGGGTAATTATTATGCTAATAGGAATTGTAACTTCTATGACATGATGTTGACTATGATAGAATATTACAATATTCTATTCAAACGGAGAATTAATTCTGGAGTGATTGGACACTACGTTAAGATTAGTTCTTTTAACTATACAGTAAAAAAAGCAAGGTTAAACATAAAAGAAATAAAAAGGAATTAAATTGAGAACTTCTTTCGGTTTTTTCCAAAAAAATATATTTATGTACTAGAATAAAATAAACGAATCAGTTTCACGCTGTATCCCGCATACATCACCTAATGTTGAAACACTCCGTTCTCCAATTTCCAGAGGCTTTACGTTTTGAGTCGTAGAATTCAACGGCACGCTTTGCCTCGACGCCAGAGCGAAGACATAAAAATATTAATATAAATAAATATTTCATTTCCCTGAGTGCGGATCGAACCCACAACCAGTCACGTTTACAGTCACGTACTTGTGCCCCTGCGCCACCACTGGTACTAAAGAATAAGTAAAATTAACTTAAAAGCCACCCGCGACAACCCGTCCTTTACAATTACATAATTTAATTCGTAAATATGCAAATCGCGCCCTCTTTATGATGACCTCACGCAAAATCTGCTTTTTAGCGTCCACCCTAAGCTGTGGATAAATGTTATTTTTTTGTTTTTGCGCGACAAAATCTCTGAAGTCCATTGTTTTAATTAAAAAGCCGAATTACTTCATTTTGCTTTTTATTTTTTTTATTTTTTTTATTAGTAACTACTTAACTATGTTTTAAAATCTAAGAATGATAAATAAGTGAATTGGAATCACTCGTAACAATTGTAACATCGTGAAACTTGTCAGTAGCTTAGATGGCATTATAATAATATTAAGTTATCATCATGAAACCAGGGACAATATAGTGGAACTCTTCAGGAGTTACTAATAAACCACTCTATTTTAAGAAAACGAAAATAATTTAAATACTCTTATCCTCTGTGAGGAAATCGAACCCACAACTATCATAAAGCTCTTCTTTTACTTAGTGATTGACTGAAAAGAAACTAGTATCTATAACCTATCTAAAGTTACAGAGTGCAAAAGCATATTAAATATATTTTTTATAGGAACGTGTAAAAAAAAACTATTTTAGGTCGTAAAGTCACACAAAGTTGCTGGCGACGACTATTTCGATATAAAACTCAACATCAGCAAGGCAAAATCCTTTTTAACAACGTATAGGCCCGATGACTGTTATCCTTTTCTACAATACACGAACTAATCTGTATTTTTCATATAACAAACATAATCGGATTGTTGTAGAGCTAAAAACGTTAAGGAAAAAGAATATTCAAATATATTTTGTACATTGTTTATTATTTCTATGTACGTGTATGAATTCAAAGGTAATGGTCGCGGGTTCAATCCCAACTTGGAGGAATGATTATATTTAAATTATTTACATTTCACACACATACAAAGTGTTAACACTGGGTTAGGTGGGCCTGCACAGCCACACACAGCCAGCGAGACACAAAGTGAAGCAAAAAAATTAAAAAGATACACTATACAACTTTTACCATAATTATGAAAAATCACATTTTTACATAAACTTGATTGTTCAAAAATTGAAATTTCCAAAGAAATATTAAGATGAAAAGTATAAAAATTTCCAGAATAAATTCGCAATCGTTTCCATTTCCGTTCAGACCGTCGACAAAATCCGCCGAGGCCGGGGACTTTAATTACTTTTTATTTGGCACCGTACAAAAATATTAGAGTATTTTGACACTTCTTTAAGCGATTTAATTGTTAAATTTTTAGCTTTTTCGCATTTAGTAGGGCAGGCAGAGTTAGTGCTTAGATAATTCGTTCTCCATTTTTTGCTATCTTACAAATATCGTGTGATCAATAATGGAACTCAACGTTGCATTATGCCCTAACATAATAGGGTAGCCAAAAAGAATTTGGGAATCTAGTGTTTAAATACTCTGTTATTAAGCTACTCGTTACCAGAAGAAATGAAAATATTTAATAATTTAATTCCCCCGCGTGGCAATCGAACCCCCAACCGTTCCTTAAAGTCGCACATATGTTCTTCTGCGCCATAACGGCCATATTATATTGATTTATATATGAGATATGAGATATGAACGGCCATATTTTATAATGATTGAAAATATTCCTTTGAACATAAATTATTTAATAAATACGAGTACGTTCAAACAATGCGCGATAGGACCCACTTGCCAGCATTACATTGTCAAGTCTAGAGTGTAAACAAACTAGTGAATTAAATTCGGCGGATAATTTCATCTGAATTTGGTAATGTAATTCTATATGTTTTTATATTTTAGTATTATATATTATACTATTTTTTTTTTGGGGCCAGTTGCGCGACAGATTTTTACTGTAGTGTATGTATACTCCTATTTAAGTAAGGATATAAAGGATTATTCGTGAAGAGCAGACTTTCTTTAGACGTCTCGAACGCCCAACCCTTACTTTTTGCCACTCACTTGATTCCCACTCAAAATGAATATTTTCGATTTAATATGTTCATATTGCTTTAAGAAAAAAGATTTATTCTAATTTCTTATAACTGTATTTAAAATGTCGCACGTTATTAACTTGTCTTTGTAAAATATCCATAAAATCTGTAGCTGTCACTATATCCTGCATATAGCAATGTCAGAAAGAACTTAGATTTAAGTATCTTTTCACCAAATTTTCCAGATATTATATGTTAAATGTCATAGTTCAATGGTACAAACAATAACATTAACATGCTCAAAAAGAGGTTCAAATATTTAGAGGATTCTACTCAAAACTTGTTTAATTCTTTTTTATATAACGATGCGATTGTTATGTTACCAGAGCAAGAAACTGAAAAAAACATTTACAGAATAAAAACAGAACCAAGTTTACTGTGCCGGTGCCGTCATAATTGTGATGTATTTCTTTATAAATGTATATATTTATAGCACTTGAATCACCTTGGATTAACAACAATAATATATATCTTGCTAAGCCCTCTTACCTCTTAAGACGGCCTAAGCAAATACTATCTCCCTTCCAAGTCAGAGAGAACGTTTATTACACAAATTAATTACATATATAGAAAACTTAATTAAAGATATATTAATTACTATTTTCCCTTGAAATTATTATAAAAATCGTGAATTGAATAATTTTATAAAAAAACTAAATGATGTCAACTTAACATAATTAGTAAATTCTTTCATTTTCATAATTTAATACAATAAATCTTTATTTATACTGTCTATTTTATTATATACTAGAGGGCGCGCGCGGCTTCGCCCGCTTATTAGGAGTGAATTCTAAAAAAACCACGAAACACGTGTTCAATAAAATACTTTTAACAGTCTGATTTAATTTTTTATAAAAATCGGTGGCAATTTAAAGATTTTTCCATATAAACTTTCAACCCCTTATTTGAACCCTTAGGGGGTGAATTCTTAAAAACTATGAAACGTGTGTTCAATGAAATATTTTAAAGAGTCTGAATTTCAAATTTTATAAAAATCGGTACAGATTAATTTTTTTTTCCATACAAACTTTCAACCCTTATTTCATCCCTTTAGGGTTAAAATTTTTCAAATTCCCTTCTTAGTGGATGTCCAGAATATGAAAATAAACATTTGCCCAAATTCCACGTTTCTACGCACAGCGGTTACGGCTCTGCGTGCATCTTACCTCAGTCAGTCAGCACAAGTCCTTTTATATATATAGATATTATATATATTAGTATATTTATTTTATTATAACTAAATCGAACTAAATACTACTTTGCTATTAGATAATCCATAATCGATACGATGTCACCTACCGTACCTGAGAGTCACAGTCAATTCGGCCTCTTAAAATGTGGTATACGCCAGATGTTTCCATTTGGTAACGGGAGCGAAGCCGCGGATAAACGCTAGCTACGTATGAAAGTTGCCTACAAATATTATACAATCATGTACAGTCCACGAGTTCTAAGCTGAACTTTGCATTTGTGTTAGTGTTCAATATGTAATCTACGCTTTGCTTCGCCTGAACCACATTATAGTACTGCTTTTTCACAACCGATATGGGTATGCCAGTTCGGTAACAGAGGTCCTCTTGTACTAATAGGAGCGTCATATATTTATTTCTCTTACTTTTGTTTCGATTTATTAAAAATGAAGGATAAAGTTGGCACTATCACTATACAAGAATGATAAAATGTAAGTAACCAAGCAACAACAAAAAAAAATATTGAGTTCCGCCACTCAACACGCAATGGCTTGAAAATCTTGCGGAAAGCGGAATATCAACGGAGTGAGTTAACACTAACTTCCCAGGTTTTCCCTGCCTACCCTGCTATGTGAGGGATACAGCGTGAAGCGGTAAAAAAATGAAATAAAATATACATAAATCTAGTCAAACTTACATTTTTGTATGAAATAAAGGGGTTTCAATACTTTTCAATGTATTGTTTTTATATTTCGCTGTTGCTGGGAGATTTGAATGGCGTCCTTTGTTAAAACAAAGTTAGACAGACTCGTATAGAAAAAATTGTAACTATAACCGCATTGAAGCTAAGGGCACCAGTAGTCTTTTTTGTATAATAAATAGAAAGAATCTTCTATATAAAAATATAAATCACAATGTAGGTACGTAGTGGTGCAGCGGTGTAGCGTCTGACCGTTAACGCGACAGTTGCGGATGCGATTTCCATTCGGGACTATTAATTATTTTCATTTACTCATATAGAAATTTTGTAACGACCGAAGACAATAAGTAGCGAATTAGTTACTGGCTTAGTGAGTTACACTGTACCTCACAAATAATCTTAATAATTAAATGTATGGGTACATGTATATATATATATATATATATATATATAGTTTCGTCCTCCACGTCCCGACGTTTCAGACATGGCGTGGTGGGTGACGGTCTTCAATCCGCATTCCTCTCCACTTATAACACCAGCAGGGATACGCTAGTCCGCGTAGCTTGGAGGGACGCCCTAACGTTGAGCGTCTGTATGGTACTTGTAGTGGATGGTATGTCTGCTAATGATTCCTGGATGGATCCATTCCTGGATATGGCAGGGATCAATACAAGCAAGTCTTCCGTCACCGACCCAGTAAGGCAAAATGAAAGTGATATACACAGAGCGTCGCCCCTAACTAAAAACACGATGCAAAAAAATAATAATATTCATAATCAATTTAGTAGTTTGTTCTGTTCTAAGCTATTAAAAGTACTTGAAATTATATACTCAATATAAGAATATAATCATTCAAGTACTAATAAAAATTACTTAAATAACACTCTTCAAAGAGAATTAAGTTAAAATAAGTTTTTTCAGCCCGTCTAAAGACACCTCGAAAGGAAGCTGACACACGGACATTTTGTAGAAAATTATAAATATAGAATAAATTAATTTAAAAAAATATGTTTTCTAGATTCCTTCGTAGCGTTGTGGGTCGATCTCGGCTGAGAAAAATAATTTTATGTAGCTTAACATACATTCACTTACCAATGATTAAATGCAGTGTTAGGCTAGTTTGATATTATAATATCTCGAATTTTGTGAGAAATAATATCGTGTATTTTTTTGCGGATTTTGTTACGTTTTAATTTTGTTTAAGTTTTATTCCACACATTTGAAAAATAAAAATACTTTTTCAGTACACATATAGACTTCAGAGAGGCAACGGAAACCAAACCTTAAGACTCTTTGTTCTCCACTTTCTTCAACGCCGCACTTAGCCTCGCTACCGAGAGAGAGCGAGAAAATGAAAACATTGAATATTTAATTACCACAATTGGGAATCGAACATACAACCTGTTATGCTTGCAGTCGCACGTCATGCTATATTACACAAAAAAGGACTTTTTCCAAACCCCAGCCCGCTCGACGATTGTAAGCCGAGGTTCGAGCCCCGCAGGGGGCGCCCTTACAGTCGTCGACTCCTCTCAAGCAGCCATGTAGTGCTTGCATTTCTTCTGGGACAGAGTACCCTCTTCCCTACCCACCCGGTGTCGCTGTAAAGGCCAAAAGGGCTAACAGCAATTACCTCAAGTTCGAAAAAAAAAAAAAACTTTTTCCAAAAACATCAAAAATTTATTTAAAAAATCAGTTAAAAGAATGAGACAGTGTGTCCACAAGGCGGTGGGTTTTACTCGAAACCAGCGAGTGCTTGATCCCCGGCTCTCTTTTTTAATTAATACTACTTCGAACACTACCAAAAGAATGCTCTCCTCATTAAAACTTTTAATGGCATTTGACTTCAGAATGGAAACAAATTTTAGTTACGTTAGCTCTTAGTTTTTTGACTTATAAAGAAATAGTCCTGAATTCGAAAGTTTGTTCGAGTAAATTTATGATTTTATAGCAAAAATTGAGTTATAATGACAGATTGAGAGTTATTGATAATTTGATGGTATATATTTTAATGAACTTACGTCTCTCAAAAGTTAATATCAAAAATATTTGATATATTTGAAATAACATTATATACCCAACTAAGTAAAGATTATAGACTTTTATTATAGAATGAAAGAATTTGACAGAAATTACTAGTACTACTATAAATACATAGACAAATAAATCCTCCTGAGAATTGAACCTGCATGAAGCGCCGAAGTCGTAATCGTAATAAAACAAAGCGCTGCGTTAAGTTTCGTTACTCAACACGCAATAACTCAAAATTAGGTGTAAATTGGGACACAGTATCGTAGCTATAAGTTTCTTCTGTAAGAAAAATAAAAAACCTTAAAAACATACAATTACTTTTTTACATTTATATTTCTTATTTCTTATATTATATTGCCACCGTAGCTGTCTCGATGGTAGCATATAGTTGGATTTTATCCGTGCTTGCTTCAATTATTTACTTTTTGGTTTCTTTAGACGTGTCAACCAACACACAATATTACTAAAATGAGAGAACGGAGTATCCTAGCACTACAACATCTCTCCGCCCGGTCATATAACGGCCAACATATTAAAAAAAATATCAATGTCAAACGAATAGTCTCGTAAGTAGCGGCTATTCTCATTTGTATAGACCGCCTTTAAATCGAAAACCAATTATGGGAAAAACTGAACATAAATATAGCCACGCATTGTCCCCTTGTGTAGATGTGTACGGGAGGATATGGATGTACAACAACTAGATGTATCTTTCCCTTAGAATATTATTAAAAGTTAATTAATAATAAATAAAATATTTACCTACTACTGTCAAAATGTCAGGAGTAGAAATAAAAGGTAGCACTTTATGATCACAATTTATCGTAACACTGTCACAAATACGCGTTTCATACGCTCCACACAGCACACTTTACACTGTCTTTGTATTATACTTTACACTGTTTACGCATTACACTTTTACTTGTAAACTTATTTTAAGACACAGTAACGTAAAAAGTTTACACCTTACGAGAGGCAAAATAACGACGTACTGACTATCCATCCATCAAAAACGTCACTTAATATAGCCATTCCCTCCTCTTCTATAAACAATTATGTGGGTATTATTATTTTTATATTTTATAAATTACCCTCACACTGACAAGTCTCTTACACTGCATACAATTTTGAGACAATTGTGACACATTGAAGAGTAAATACGATGACTGTTGCCTCGATATCCACTCAGGGAAATGAGTTTTTTTTTTAATCCTGACAAAGTGAGATGACAACTAACGACTAGGCATATGTAATGTATGCATCTGTAATTCCAGCACAAAATCCTGTTCTATAAGTTACCTAAATACTTTCAGGTTACTTTTAAAGGTTTAAAAACACTCTACAAAGAATAAAATACTGTAAAAGTTACGATTATATCCTTAATTTTTTGTTATATCTTTGGCAGAATAAATTTTCGAAATTTTTTTTGCTTGTGATGCAGAAGTATATATACACTACGCTTTCGGTTTAAATATAAATAACTCAGAGACAATATTATACCTGTAGAAGATTGGTTTAAATTAGTTTTCAGTTTAGCGTTCAGCGTTAGGTTCCGTATCTTAATGTTCTTAAACTCTAACTTATTTTTAACTATAAAATTAACTTCATTATTCATTTGTAAAATGTATAAATTTCCAAAAAAAAATTAATTAATTATATATTTACCGGTAAATCTCATCATACAATTTGTCAGTACAATTTATTTTGTCTAGCTCACAAGCGAAAAATCTTGATGTAGTTATCATTTTTTTTATCGTTACGTAACGTTATGATCAAAATATGTCACAAATAAATTTAATATCGAACAAATCTTAGTAAAAAGAACCTGCTCCATATTTACCAAAATATAAATAAAAAAATATCACTTATGCCCACATCCAGTGCGTCTGTATCTTCTGTAAAAACGTTTAATTAACACGACTGACAGCGCGATGTGAGTCGACACACCAACGCCATACATTGCGACATAACATGTACTACACACATACATACGTACATACATACACAAACTCGTACATACAAAGCTGTCATGGGATTGTAATGCAAAATCTATAGGTCGATCTGTGTTCACCCACTTTTAGATTGAAGTTTGGAATTATTAGCCTCAGTTGTAATTTAGGCTGGTTTTGGATTAAAATTGAGTATTCGCTTTGATGAAATGTGAAGTTCATAAAGGTTCCGGTGGACCTTTATATGTCTTCATCTTACTTAAATTGTATGTTTGGTCTGTATCCCGCACAACACAGGATACGCAGAGGGAAGTCAGGGACCCAGTATTAAGACACTCCGTTCCCATTAGGACAGTACAATAAAAGCTAATCATTTGGAAAAAGTTCAAAAATGTTTGGATCACGCGTCTGTACTGTTTTGTACGCATAGCAGGGTAGGTTAAGAATATCTATTAGGTGCTAAAAAATTCTTCTCTTTCCGACCAAATTCGAGACATCAAGCCACGGTAGGCACGTGACGAAACTATAAAAAACAGCTTTATCTAAACAGTGCAATATAATGAAAATATATTTTGTAGGCATTTAGGTATCATTATCTCTCTCGAACAGGGATCAATTATTTAACCATTTTTTGAATAACTGTGATCTGGATAGGAGAGCAATTCAATGAAAACGTCAAAATTATTCATTATTAAAAATTATTGTTAAATCATTATTTTATAATATTTTAAGGCCAGACAATGCGAGTTGAATATATCAAATATGAGGAGGAAAGGGAAAAATTGAGTGTTTGAACACTAGGTTCTCTCTTCCTATCCTACTAAATTCAGGATATAGTGAGAAACTAAAAAAATGCTGTATGTATATTGATTCATGCACAGTTTTTAACTGTCAGAAATAATTAAAATTTACCCAAAAGATTTTTGTTCTCATTGAACTTATCCATCATTAAAATCAACTTGTTTATTAATTTATTTATTTATTTATTTATAGAACACCAACACAGCTTACACTAACAAGATTATATCTATATTTTGACATATTTGTTTATTAATATATATATATTAATAAACAAATATGTCAAAATATATCTAAATGGTAGTGCTTCTAACAAAAAACTTTAAAAAACCTGACAAATACGTAACATTAATATAAAAAACTCTTTCTAAAAGACCACCTACAATGACGATAATACTGTTACTTCAATATAACCTCTATAGGCAACCTTCATAATTATATTAGCCTTTGTTCTAGAAACTCATAATATTTTCCTCCGGCGCAGGCTTAGCGCGGCTCAATTTTCGTTTTTAATCCCGACTTTTTTGCACCCGACGCCTATAACAATGTAAAAATTCTAATTCGCACGTTAAACCTCTGGCCATTCGCCGGGTGAATATGAAATGATGCATTTTCGTCTATATGTATATTATGGAGATATTCTAGAAATAATATTCTTAATCGCAGAAAATTATTTAATAATTGAGTTTATTTTATAAAATTATCTTGTTCTCATTTGATAATAGGATCCAGGTCCTGGCTCCATCATTAGACCAGTTCGACGACACTATAATTATTGTATTACCATCTAAGCTATGTAAAACTGAGTATATTAAACATCTCTACTCTTATATTTATAACAATGACAATATGAATTCTTATTCTCAACTTTTATTAAGCACGCGTAAGCAAAAAAATAAAAAAATACAAAAACAAAGAAAAAAAATTACTTAGCTTTATAACATAGCTTGACTAGATTTAGTATGTCGTGGCCCAGGGTCACAAAGGTGCAAGTAAACGACGGTTGTGGGTTCGATTCCCACTCGAGGGAATTGCATATTTAATATTTTCATTTCATCGCTCTGGTAACGAGGCAAAACGCGGTGTTCAGGACTTCCACTTAACACGCAATGCCTCAAGAATTCGGTGCAAGGAAACGGACTTGTGTTAAGTGGGAATAACGTGTCTTAACCCTAGGTTCCTAAGTTCCCTCTACCTACCCTGTTATATACGGGAGACAGCGTAAAGTAGATAATGAGTAAAATCCAATATTCATCCAATACTCTTTTCCTTTTTGAGTCCTTGCATACTAAATGACTATTCATAATTCAACGCTGTACTTTGTTTAACAGCAACCAAAATAAAAATAATTCAATGAACTTAACTCGACAATAGGTCAAAATGTAATCAACTACAGTAGGCCAGCGATCTACTGAGCCACAACGACCCCAATATTATATTGAAATTTCAGCAAATTTCACCCCGTACATAGATTGAGGCAGAATTTTTTACAAAATAAATTGGATAACCGCTTCAAAATTAATTGTCCACGGATTCATTGGGGCAGTGCATTTACTTAATTACTTAACTGCAAATTTTAACGATCGCCCGATTGGTAGCACTCACTGTGATTGCGATACACCTTTATACTCGTAGATCATGTCTCGACGTTTTCAAGGCGAGTCGAAAATTTTAAATACGGTTTTGAGCTTATTAAAAAGCCTTTTTTAGTAGTTTCCTTCACATAAAAAATGTGTGTTGTTTGAGGCTAGTCGTGGCGCAGGGACGCAAGTGTGTGACTGTTAGTGCGATAGGTTGTGTTCGATTCCCAGTCGAGGAAATTATATATTTAATATTTTAATTTGTTCTCTCCGGTAACGAGCTCCGTCACTCAATACACAATGCCTCCAGAATTTTGTGAAAATTGGGGAACGGAAGTGTCTTAACACTAAATTCCCACTACGCGTGCTGGATACATCCTGAAACTGAAAAAAAAATTAAAAAGTCGTCGTGGTACAGCTGCACAACATTTGCTTGCAAACGCGATGATTGTGAATTCGGTTACCATTCGATGGAATAATTTATTTTTATTTTGTCACTAAAACTCTGGTAAACTCTGGTCACAAGAAATAGGGCGGCGTTGATTTTAGCTGCTCAACATGGAATGTCTTAAAAATTAGATAGTTAGCGGGAAACGGAGTGTTTTAACAAGGGCTTCCACTGCCTAGCCTGCTAAGCCTGAAAAGTCGCGAAGCTAAGAAAATTCAGTAAATATATGTACAAAAAAATTAATTTTATAATTAACAAATTTTCTATAAAATTACTTATATTGCTAATATTTTTATACTAAACAAAAAATAAACATAACAATTTTCATGTTATATTTCAGAATGTTAACCAAAATGCTCATTAAACCTTTCAATTAGGAGATTCATTATTTATGTAAAATTCTTTATGTTTATATTAATTAATTAATTATGCTTTAAGCTCATTAAAAGCTAGAGTGTTATTAACTTATTATTCAATCAATATTATGTTATAATAAATATTTTGGTTAACAATATGTCAACCAAATTAGTATTACAATAATATTATTAAGTAGATAAAACACGATGTTGAGTAAAGATAAAGAAAAGTGGAGAACGGAGTGTCTTAACACAAGGAGGATCCCTCTATCGGATACGGAAATAGATGCGATATTGTTTTTTATACGCTATTATTTATAAAATTAGCTTCACGCTGTATCCCGCACACAGCAGGGTAGGCAGAGGGAACCTAGTGTTATGACACTCCGTTCCCCACTTTCTGCCGAATTCTGGAGGCATTGCGTGTTGAGTGGCAGAACTCAACGCAAATGCAAATATAAATGGAACGCACGAAATGGAAATATAAATTTAAGTAAATATTTCATCTCCTCGAGTGGGGATCGAACCCACAACCAGTCGGTTTTGCAGTCACACCTCGTGCCGCTGCGCCACGACCGGCCTCAAGACTTCATATTTCATATTTATAGATGTATGAATATGAAGTCAAAAATCAATCATGGTGAATGGTTATCCTTCATTCTTATATTTTACAAGGCAGTTTGGTGGAGGCTCTATTCTTGTCTTTGGTCTTTTTAAGAATTTCTAAACTCGCTACTGAAAATGGCAAAGTTCGTTTGACCACATTAAAGAAATATTTATAATGCAGTAGAATTTTGACATAAGCTTTTTAATTTTTTTTTTAATTTAACTTGTTTAATCTATTGTAATTATATTATGTCCCGACCCTATTTGAAGAAACCCTAACGGAACTACATACAAAATTTCAGCATTCTACACCGCATAGTTTCAGCTATAGACACATTATCTTTCATTCGCACAGTAAAAAAAAACAAACGCGTCTACCTTTCAAAAACTTAAAACCCAATTTACTTCTCACCATCATCTATAAAATCCGAACAAAATAAAAACACCAAAACACAATTACATCGATTGCGAAAGACATTCCCTTTTAATATTAGCAAGATTATACCCGATAGCTATCATATGAGCCGTGAATCGAGTCGGCCGACGATGAGTAATATACCACGCTCGATGGCACGCAGATTACAGTCTATAAATTATTATGAAGCAATCAGTGTATGGCAAAAGTTTCCATACGATATGACGGTTTTTACATATGACGGACACGACAACGATATTTTTAATCTGTTTTTCGTCTATTTTGTGTTCAGTGTTTTACGTTTTGTTAATTCATTAACTCAAACAAAATTGCGATCTATTACAAGTGTCTTATACGAAAATATTGAGCTCCGAACTCCTCGCATGCAATAGCAGACTTCTATGATATACAGAAGATGCGTATATCTCATACATCCAGTTTTACACTGTTGAGTATAAGACACTGTTTTCTCCGATTTCTGCGATTTTAACATTACGTAACCTAGCGCAGCACTTAAGCATTTTAGAGAATTTACTAAAAAAAAAAACAAAAATACATTTTTTATATTAAAAACAAACTCTTATATTGAACTTGATTCTAATTACACTATTATATTTTTGATAGGACTAATTTTGCTTATTAATTTGACTCATAACATATTATTACTCCATACAAACTTTCACAATACGATTTATTTATCGCGATTACATCGCAAAGTGTAAACAACTTGCCTACAGCATGAGTTTCCGTAGATTTATTGGTAATATAATTTTGATTGATCGACACGAACCGACGAGGTGCCGCTGAGAACTTTAAAACGAAGCTTACCTTATATCTTAGAATATTTTTGTATAAATTCTAAAAGACGTTTTATATAAGGAATAGAAAGTGACAAAGTTTGTCTGGATATTTCTAGAAAGATTTTTTTACGTGTTTTTTTTAGCTTATGGCTATATAGCAGAGTAACCAGAGAGAACCTACAGTTGAGACACTCAGTTTATGCCCTTTTTTCCAAATTTTTGAGACTGCATGTCGAGCAGCAGAATTAAACGCCGTGCTTTGGTTTTGGGATTAAAAACTAGGAACTTAAAATAATGATGATAATTGATGTAATAAGTAAGAGGAATGTATAAATAAGCGCAATGATTCTGATTTCAATTTCGGTTTCAGTGAATATATATTTTTTAAAATAAATGTTCAGAAGGTCGTGCACGGTGGATCGGCACAGTACCTGACTGTAAAAACGACATCTGTGGATTCGATTCCCACTCGAAGGAATTTAAAATACATTCATTTCTTTAATAAGAAGTGCGGCGTTGCCACCACAGTTCTGCCACTCAATACGCAACGTCTCAAAAATTAAGCATAAAGGAATGGAGGAATTGCGCTTATTAACATTAGGTTCCATCTGCTTATTATGCAGAGGACAGCGTGAAGCAAAAAAAGGAAAAAACCTTTTTTTTTTATACACTAGTATATTAGTATATAATATTATATAGATATAGACACAAAAAAACATCGAAAACATGTGTAATTCGCGGCAACTGCGGGATGTAAAGTTTCATTACTGTGGACGCGGCGCGGCAATTACTTTAGTTCACTTCACAAAATTAATTTATAGATTAATTAACGGGAAAACCCGTCACGTGGTCTTATAGATATTACCAGTATTTATATATTATAACAGGTCATTTTGTATCATATTTTTATATATAAGAAAATATTGAGTAACAAAATATACAATCGAGGCCCGTCGAGGCGCAGGGCAGAACCGCGCGACTTCGTGGCAGGTTATGAAATATTTTTTATTTTCATTTTATATCATTCCAGAGGGTAACGAGGCAAAGCGCGGTTAAGTTCCGTCACTCAATCCACAATGTCTCCAGAATTTGACAAAATGTGAGGAACAGAAGGAAGTGGGTAAGAGTGTCTTTATACTAGGTTCCCAAGTCCTGACTATCCGACTATATGCGGAACGTAGAGCAAAAATTTTTCTATAAACCCCAATTCGAGCAAAATTTCAAAACAAAACAGACAAAACTTACAAAGCAAACTAAGCGAAAAAATGTATTAAACGTATCCACAATCTACATATTACAATATTGGCCATCTCTCTCCTCAACTCGCTCGCTGACTTGGCGCTTGTAATATAATTTGAATTTTCAGTCATAATTAAAATTTTCCAACGCGAAAGATCCAATTATGCAATTTAGCACTTCGTCTTTTAGGCGTGAAGTAATATAGCGGGGGTTTCTCCGCGCTATGTGTTATAACCACGTTCGAAAAAGTGAAATTCTTCTCTTATGTATAATTTTTTACTTGACGCTAGTTTTTTCTGTATATTTTAATAAAAATTAAAAGAAAAATTATAAAATAGAAAGGAAAAATGTATTCATAAACATTTTTCATTTTGATCATAAAAAGCTTAGTTTACCAAAAGTAACTATAACTAAGTTACTCAATTCGTATTTGAAATTCTTAGTACTGACTAAGTGATAATGCAAGTGAAACATTGAAGGGTGGGTGCAAGAAAGTGCTGTTTAGCAATTCCCTGGATTCGAGGTGCCTATCACCTTCCAAGGCTTATAGCAGTAAGTGGGACTTGTGACATACCGCTCACGTCCACTATCCGAGCACCAATCCCTTGCTAATCAAATAAAATAAGAAATTTCTAAATACAAATCTATGTAAAAATAATAAATTTCCAACATATTTATAATAAAATGTACCTTTAAAACAATTGAAACGTAAATAAACTTTATTTAACTCAAATGAAATCTTTCGAAAAATATACCCAAAAACATATAAAAAAAGTATCAATTTCAATAAACATTTCACGTCCACAGTCACAGTTACGAATCAGAACAATATATCTAGCATAAAATGAACAAACCGCCAATAAAAAAACTCTACATACGCAAAAGTTGAAATTTTAAAGGCAATTTTATTCAACGCTCCACAGTCAACCAAACTTAATTAAATCCGGAATCCATATTTCGATACCGAATCAAAGGTTTGCGGAGAAAAATGGAAAACGTCCAAGTCTTGTAATTAGGTGGGGAAATAAAACCGTTATGAATATTCAGAAACGCTATTTGTCGAAGGTACGTAGCTTGAATTATTAATGTCGTGATTATAGGCCGGGGGGCGCATGCGATAACAATATTTGTAACGTATATATGATTAATATTTTTTTTTTTATTTTGCAGCTTAGTATTAGGATACTTCGCTTCGCTTCTTCACTTTTTGCTGACTTTTGGAGACATTACGTGTTGTGGCGGAACTTAACGCCGTGCTTTGCCTCGACACTAGAACGATGAGAATGTTAAATATTTAATTTCCTCGAGTGGGAATAGAATCTGTCGCGTTTACAGTTACACGCAAGTACCACTGCGCCACGACAGCCTTCTAGTATTTGCAGCGTATATATTATTAAATTTATGAGATTTTAGATTAATTTCACTGTAATGTAAGGAATTTTACTTTATGTTACCTACATCGTTTGTGTCGGCATATATGACTATATACTTTTAGCAATATTGTATAAAATATAACGTAATATCTAAAAAAATCGTTCAATCAATCAATCAATCTTGCTATATTAATGATATAAATTTCTCAAAAACAATTACATTTTCTTTTATCATCACACACCTTTTACACTATACAAGGCATTAGTATATATTTGTGTATATTATTATATTTGTTTGGCAATGAGTGGACTGCTTTAACGCTTTTCGCATAATGCTCATTGCATCTAATTCTACCCCAGATACAATAAAAAACTTTTTTCCTCGATCATATCCCCACACAAAACCAAGAAAAATGAGATGATGGAAAACGGAGTGTCTAAGCATTCACGTATACATTCCGTTGTCCGTACTCGTTCAACAGAACATAGGTTCCTTTTTCTAAATTGGTAAAAATAAAAAAAGTATATACAACCCTCCAATGTCGACCAAAAGTAATAAAACACGAAACACAATAAAATTAACTCATCGTTTTTTACCCCCAGCCCTTCGATCTATTCGCATCAGTACTCAGTAGCCAATACCGTATACTGTCTGTGGTTTTGGAGCGACGCTATAAACGATCAGATACATTCCTGCCTTATTAGTTTCTTATATTATTTACTTTGTTTGATGGATTTTTTTTATTATTATTGGTTAACCTTTCTACGAAAAGCTATGTTTAAAAATTGGAGGTTTCGAGCTTTTTCTGAAATTCAAGCTTAGCTTAGCCAGAGCCCTTTCGTCTGACACCTCACTTGAACTAGCAGATTTAATATGAAATTTTACTCCCCTTTGAGGAATATTATTTTGTAGAATTTAACCACAGATGTAGTTTCAAATAACTAGACCAACCTGTAGATGCATGCAAATTTCATAATTTTAGGTCAACCAAATTAAGGGAGCGTAGATTTGAGTACATGATTTAAATTTCAACTCAATATCTCCAAGCGTTCCTGAGGCAAAGGCTTTTGAAAGACGGACAAAGTTATATAAGTAAATTCCGACATGTTATCTCGTGGCAAAACTCAATGCGGTACTCTGAAATAAAAATATTATTAATCCGTTCCCCCGAACGTAAAATCGAACCAACAACATCCTGTTTACAGTCGCACGCTTGTGCCCCTGCGCCACATCGGTCTCAATATAGGTAAATAAACCTTATGTATATACTATAGTAAGAAAGCACAAGAGATGACCAAAAGAAACTTTCGACACAACTGAGCTTCAAACTACCAAGTTTCAAGACTTATCTGACGGTTGCCAACTTACTAAGCGCGTGATGGTAATTGCAGTATTGATTTTGAGTTAGTCTAATTTGATTTGTGGCCGTATGTTAGTCAACTTATATAACATGTCTAAGTCGATATACGTATGTCTTATCGTTGCCCGCAACTTTGCTTGCCTTGGACTTGAGGATGTGTTATGAAAAACCTCGAATTTTCCCGTTTTCGTAAGAATTCAATTTCGCGAAATTATTTTCCTAATCCTCCCCTACACTAGGGAGTGTAGGGGAGGATTAGGATTATCTTATCTACATAGCTTCATGCTGTATGTAGGCAGAGGGAACCTAGGGACGTGGTAGTTTGAATACACTTTAACGAGGAATAAAAATATGACATATTTCGCCGGAATGGGAATCGAACCCACAACTGTCACATATACTTGTGCCCCTGCGCTACGACATACATGTGAAATTTTAATTTTTTAAATCTAGTACGTCTATATAGATAAATATAAAATAAGCTTTTTTGTATATTTTTTATTTTATATTCATTTATCTTTATACGAGCATAAATAATAATACTTCTCTGCTAACTTTTTAGTAGCTTTTATGTGAAATTTGTACCTACACTCCTGCAGTAGACAGTGCCTGTTGAAAATGTCACCACAAACAATAAACCACAATGATTGCTTCGATTTAAATTCACAAACTACTTTGTTCAACAAAAACGAAGTTTAAAAAAACATTCTGAATATAAAGTTAATGGCACTGTACTTTTTTTATAGTATTCTTTTTTAGTTTCATGCATCTCATAACGAACCTGCTATTTATACTATTTTCAAAAATTGCGTTGAAAAATAGTTCAAAAATCACTCCTCTAATTCATTACATAGTTACTAATACAATTTAACCTAATAAAAATGTGTTAAAAAAAATCACTAAGTAGATATCGAACCCACAACCATCGCATTTCACAGTAATTTCTGCAGAAAACGGAGAACATGTCATGTTACTCCATTCTCCACTTTCCACCCAAATACAAAACATTGCTTGTTTATTAGCGGAGCTCAACGCCGCGCCGTGTCTAGACAGAGAGTAATCTATTATCACAAATTATAAGAACAACTAACGTAACTCCCAGAAGTCATCGGTTAACCAAATTGTATGTGTTTGTGTAAGTAATGGTCCGCCGTTTAGCAACTTGCAACTTGCAAAACAAGTGGTACGCGGAACTTACAAATTGTGAGATGTTCACGCTTGCCAAGTGTCTAACTGAGCGTGTGATGCTAATGCCCATTGTTTTTGTATTAGAATTTAGTGTATTCAATTTTAGAATGGATGTGCTTATAAACTTTGGCTTTTAGTATTAAATTTGCTTGAGTTGTATATTGAAACAACCGTCTTTATTTGGCACCAGAGACAGTATGCATTGTTGAATTCCGCCGTGCTTATCACGCATTGTCTCAAAAAATGGACGGAAAGTTGGAGACGAAATGTCTTAACGCTGAGTACAATCTGCTAATTTTTTACTAATTTGTTGTATGCGAGATTGTGAAGCTAAGAAAAACATTAAAATATTATTCCACACAAAGGATGAGAATGTATAAAAATAAGTAATAATTGATTTGAACCCGCACCTCTTGAACGGCAACCGTTACCCTAACAATTTTATACGTTTTCTTAAACATATAAAATTTTTACCGTAACAACGGTAAAACGGACTGGTGCTGTACATGTCTGTAATTGATATTTGTAACAGAACCAGACCGATATATGAATTTTCTTTTAATATTATAAGTTACATGTATTGTGGATGTGTCAATAAATAAATAAATAACAAGTTAATATTATAAAGTTCGTTAAACATTAGCTTCGGGTACATTAAAACGTTAAGGTTTTGGTTAATTTAAGTAGAAATTGGGAATTGTGCTTGTCATAACGTAGGTTCAATCTGCGTACCCTCATTCTTTGTTCTTGTAACAAGACAGTGCACTGCGTTGATTTCCGCCACACACAATGCTTTGAAAATTTAGCACTTCCTGTGGATTGCTGGAATAAAATAGCTTTTTTTTATGAAAAAAACACAAGAATAGGTCACTTCTGTATTTTGCTACACTCGTTCCGGTCTTAGCACCAAAATCCATCGATTATATTATCTGATTTGACATTATCTTTGTCATGACGAGGGTTTAAGCTGATTCATATAAACAGACGCTATGGGTATTAACTGATTTGACGCCTAAATACGTATCAGGTTGTGGGTTCGATTTCCACTCAAGGAAGTCAAATACACATTTAATACACATTTTCTTTTCCTGGCTCTAATATCATGACAAAGCGCTGCATTGAGATCCGCCATTCAACACACAATGCCTTTAGAATTCAGCGGAATGTAGGGTATGAAAATATCTTAATGGGGACGGAGTTAGTTAACACTAGGTCCCCAGGTTTCCTGTGCATCTATAGGACTATATGCTGTAGGGATATAGCGTGAAACTAAAGATAAAAAAATAATAAGTCTAGGAGACGACAGGTGCAGCGTCTAACAGTAAACTTGGTAGTTGCGCTTTAAATCCCCACTTAAAGAAACACATTATTTTCACATTTCCACTCAACACGCAAATTCTTGAACTTAAAGAGAGAGAGGAGAACGCACTGTTTTAATACTAAAATCTCTCCGTCTGTCACGCTAAGCGGGATAATACGTGAAAATACACAAAATACTATAATTATTTAAATATATACTCAAACATTATAATAGCTGACATTTACCCTTTGGGATCTAAGCTCAATTCTAAAGGTCAAATCTTATAAAGGCATAGGCTATAGACAAACATTATACTAAGAATATAATGTATTACTGGTGTACTTATGTCTAATATTTATAAACTTAAATTATTGATAAATATAGAAAAACTCATCCTTGTCCCATACGTCCGTCGTGGCGCAACGGAACGTTAAGGGTTCAACTCCCTCTTGGGGGAATGCATTATCTTCATTTTCTTACTCCGGTAACAAAACAAACTCGGCGTCTCGAGCATACAGTATGAAGCAAAAACCAATTCCTCGATGTACTATTAATCACCCGAAAATTCTATACAAAAAATAAATTATTGTCCCAAACGAGAATCGAACCTCGCTGCGCCACTAGAACGTCTACATTATCACAGACATATTTTATATGAAACTGGTAATAAGACACTGCTCCAACGCTCTGAAATAGACAAGTAGTAGTAATAGTACTAACAGCTCATCCTTTATGTGGAAATGGAAAATCATTTTCTATAAAAGTACTTAGTTAAATCGAGAATCGAATTCCATTTCTGAAGTTGTGTTAGTGTAACATTCGTTAGATTAAGCCACCCGGTAGCCTGTGATAGGAGTCCTTTGGGAGACGAACGCTTGCTTCGTCTCCTGTCCAAGTTGTAAGTTTTAGAGTTTATGGATGATAGAGATTTTTGGTATTTTTTTCTTTGCTCATACATCTTTCATTGTTGAACAAATTAGGAAGAGATAAATTTATGTTAACAGTTCTTTATTCATCCATTTTAGAGGTGGAAATGAAACCAAAGGGGTGGACTCTGCATTTTATCTATCGAGATCGAAGGAACAAAAATATTTCCTTCAATAAAGATGATACTTATAACAATATTATGCCATATTTATTTTTAATTATAACTACTACACATGTAAATAAGCTACATCAACATAGTCGTATTATTTTGGCTTCCTCTATCTAACCTGAAGCAAAGTAGGCAGAAAGAACCAAGTATAAGATACTCCGTTCCCCACTTTCCGCCAATTTTCCGAGGAATTGTATGTTGAGAGGCGGAACTCAACAGTGGAACTTAAAGCGCTCCTTGTCTTGTCTCTTGAGCGAGGAAATGAAAATATTAAATAACTAATTTAGGACTTGAACTACAGACACTGCTGCCATAACAGATTCAAGCATTTATTTCTTACTAATATTTACAAAAAAGTAAATTAAATATATATATATATATATATATATATATATATATATATATATATATATATATATATATATATATATATATATATATATATATATACATATATATATATATATATATATATATATATATATATATATATATATGGATAATCATCCATATTTTCACTCAATAAATATAAAACCGCGTTCTCTCATCACTTCCATTCGACTAAAAACGAAATTGGACTCGAAATGATTGAATGCAGTTGTAAAAGCGACTCGTCTGAAATATCCGGGACCTTTGTCTTACATTTATTTATTGTTCCCGTAATAAGGTGGAGCTAAATTCTAAATAAAGTCACAATTGCTGTGTTATTGAAAAATACCCTCAATTTATATTTCTATAATAACATTGGAGAAATACGGAAAAAGAAGATTTTCTTGTTTGTTTATTTCAAGTTCATAAATTTATTTATATTATAGTAAGATCTTTGATTTAAATTATTATTGCACATTTTAAATGAAACTATTTAAGCGGATTAATCGCGTATATACGTTGTATATTTTGGAAAATCCAACAATCCAAGTTTGCAGAGGTTGATTTATATATAAGGATCTTATATCTAAGATCCTTATATATAAATCATAATTTATAAGTATACACAATATATAAGTATACTATTTTATAATCGATATTTTATCAATTATCGATTATAAAATAGTATACTCGTATTTGCATAAAACAATCTAAGCGATCTAAACACGATTAATTACTTAAATACTTAAGAAGTAATCCTACAAAAATATTAAATGAAAAATACTACGAAGTTTTCTTTATAAGACGCGAAATTCGAATTGAAAAACGTAGCCAATTCAGAAGCGAAATGTATTCAAAGGTAGGCAAAGGCAGAACTTTTTAATAAAGACCAAGAATAATCGGTTTCCGCGGCTTAGACCTCTATGGAGCCACAAAGGTATATTTTAACATTAAAATTATCTATTGATGTACAAATTTTGTGGTTATTTTTCAAATTGAAAAGTAAAAAAGAAAAATCTTTTTCAAGTATTTTAGAGCAGGGTTTAGTGCTTATTTTTGTTATTAGTTTTAATAATGAGACACTGTTTTCTGAATCTCTCCGAATTGCGAGTTGAGTAGCGGAACTCTATGCTGCGTTTTGTTCCATGTTTAAAATTATACGTAGTTTGTAGTTGATAAATGCGTTATGTTAAAGAGTATTTATGGCAGGGTAAGCTGGGAGAACCTGTTATTTTATATCCAAGCAGAGAAATTATATATAAACAAAATATTTCCTTTATTTCGTCCCTCAAATGTGCAGAACTATTAATTATAATTTAACTATCAACTCTTAAATATATGATTTTATGATGTTTCATATGTTCAGCTTCACCATGTATCCTGCCCATGGCGGGATAGGCAGAAGAAACTAGGAAACCTAGTGTTAAAACACTCTGTTCTTATTAAGACACACTTCTGTTCTTCACTTTTCATAAAATTCTCGAAGCATTGTGTGTTACACAATACTGATCAACGGCGGAACTCAACGCTTTTCGCATTTTCCAAATATACCGTAATGTATTCTATTCAGAATTAATTATTTTATATAGAATATTATTTTTCAATTCAAACACTTAATAAATTAATACTATACAATAAAAACACATTAATCTAACACGATAATGATATGAAATTCTCAAAGAATTTTAATATTATTTCTCACCGCCATTTCGAATGGCAGATAGATTCCTTAGGGCGTACTTGAATCATCAAAATTCAGTAAACGAGGGCGAGGTGTCAACTATACCTTCAATTTGAGATATCCTCTAAATTACAAAGGTCTCCACATAAATTGTTCCAATATTCTGCGCCGCCGACGGCATGCTAAGCTTAAGTAGGGCATATTTTACACCCCCCTGTAATAGTAAGATTTACGTACAGAAATATAGCGGCTTCACGCTTTTTCTCGCGTAGCATGATACACAAAGGGAATCTAGTGGTTTCTATTTTTCGAAATATTGCTTATTGAGTGAGTGGCGATGTTAAACTCCGCGCATTGTCTACCTGAATAGGGAATTTAATTTTTCATCAATGTTTCTTATGATGTTATCAAGTAAACCAGTAAATTATTACAGACAACAAGTGTTTTTTCTACAAAACTATTTCTGCATTCTTAAACATTATGTATGCCCATAATATTCTAAAACTATAGTATATTTTTGTTAGAATCATGAAAGCGCGACGTTTAGTTCCAGTAATCATGAAAACCGGCCAAAAATGGAGAACATTTTGTCTCCTACTTTATAGGCTGTCTACCTAACCTAGATTGCACGGAAAAAAATTAAAGTACTACTTTTTGAAACTTAATAAGACAACAATCATAGAGATAACGTACTCTGATTATTGATTATTATAACATGTTTATTAGATTTGATTAAATGGCAATTTTGGACTCGATTCCACTCGGAGAAATGAAACATTCTCATTTCCACGCGCGGTGTTGATTTTCGCCAATAAACACGAAATTTCTCGAATATTGAGCGATTCATGTGGAATGGAGAGTTTTAACACCAAGTTTCCTCTAACTATTCTCTTATATAGGGAATACAACGTGAATCAAAAAATAAATATTATAATAAGACAACGGTGTGACAGACGTTCACAAAGTCACGTAACGTCGAAGATGCGTCAGCGGCGAAGGAATTCCAAGGCGTGCGTATTTTTCATTAGCGATGGAATATTCTCAAAGAGAAAGGAAAGGCATGCGATATTATATATTATTATAGTGATGATCGAGTCGCTAACAATTCGTGATTTGGAACCTATATGAAATTATTATGAGTTTTACTTTATGTGGGTGTTAAGTAGGTTTTGTGTGTTGTGTAGGTTTGTGATAATGATCACCATTATTAGGGAGGCTAGTGGTGGCGCAGGGGGATAAGCATGCGATTGTAAACGCCACAGGTTGTGACCTCGGTTCCTACGTATTTTGCCTATTTCCTTAACACAAGGTTCCCAGGTTAGTTCTTCCGCCGTATCCTGCCATATGCGATAGAGGTTACGGCGGGAAGCTTAATAAAAATATTTGATACTCTCTCTTTCTCTGTCTCTCGATAGATTCATATCTATTATGGAAATATACAAAGAGAACTAAATGGTGGATAGATAAATGAATCAAAGCCATTTATGTTACCTGTTCCTGGGAGCTACATTAAATTCTTACCTTTATAACTTTTGTTTATATCCCTCAAATAGAGTGGTCGGCAGAGAGAATCTAGTGTGTGTGTAGTGTGTACTGTTCTTCCATCTTCTTTTTCCAATACCTAATTGAAATCAAAACAGTGGGATGAATGGTGGAGCTGAACGCCGCATTTTGTTTACTATAATAATAATGAAAATAAATCATTCCCCCAAACAAAGATCACGAGACCTCAGTAGCATCCAATGGACAATATAATCTACAATCTACATACGTTCATCGATGCACACATTAAATCAACTCAATACATAACACTTAACTTAGAAATATACGATTATATTTCATAACCATTTCATCCAAAAGCTACTGGAAACGTCCATAATTTATGTTCTAATATCGCATGATTCAGAATATGCCCATCATAAATCTACGGAAAATATACAAATAATAACGTATTAGGTAAATCCGAAGCAAGCCGAACTCGATACCGATAACGGCCGCTCAGACAGATGGACAATACTGTGAGATATCAGTTCGTGGGGTGGCCACCGTTTTATTGGAATTATTTTGTTACTAAAATTAGGATAATGTTATTTTAGTTGCATAGGAACTATTGAAGTCTATATTTATGTGATATCCTCAAACTTTAAGCGTCGGTTAAGGATTCGATTGCCACTTGATGAAATGAAAAATATTCATCCTCACTCTGGTAAGGAGACAAAACTCGACAATGACAATCATATAAAGATATAAAGTAGGAAACGGTCTTTCTTAACACCTGGTCTTCTTTGTCTTATGCGGAAAAAGCTTGAAGCTGAAATTTTTAAAATATTTTCATTGACTCGCTCTGATACCACGTTTTTGCAACTCAACACGGATAGTCTCTAGAAATATGGCGCTGCTATAGGAATATGAGTAAAAAATAAAAAATCTAACCATGTTCCATTCCTGAGAAGGCCGTCACCGTGGACACCCTAACTATAGATCACGACTGACCAACTAACGATAGAGGCAGTGGTTTGTTACCACACAAAGCCACGATTTATCGAGCTGCTCCGTAATTGATAGGGTTTACACCGTAACAGAATGTACAAGTTGATTTGTATATTTTTCCTGCGTTTGAATTGTTGCTTTTAATATGTACGATGATAATTATTTTTCTTTTTTATTATAGATTTGAGAAATATTATATTATTTTATATTCATCTATATATGTATATCATATTTTGGGATAAGCAGAGGGAATCAAAAGATAAGACTCTTTTAAAATGTTTTAATCAACTTTTTTAATAAATTATTTATTTTTCAGTTGTAGCAGCAGCTGTAGCTGTAGAGTATCCAGAAGTAACCTAAGATTAATACACTCAGAATCCGACATTTTGCCCGACTTTCGATAAGTTGCATGTTCAGTGGCAAAATTCAACACTGCACTCTGTCGCGTTACCAGAGAAAATGAAAGTAATTCATTCAATCAACAGTTCCAGAGATTAGCTCGTTCAACCAAGCAAACTCTTCAGCTTCAGCTTCAGCATAAAATTAGTATATATAACAAAATAATTCGATAAAACTGACAAACAAACAAACTTTCGCTACACATTAGCAACGAAGGGCGAAGGTCTGAGACCTGACTTAAACCTGTTATTACGATAATATCCAGAACGATTTTCCTTGATTGGGAAGTTATCTTTTGGTGCGAGATGAATTATTCAAGCGGCATTACGCGCTGGAATAAGGGACTGGTGTATACGTAGTACTGATTACATTCTGTTTTGATGAGGGAAATTATTAATATGTATTTCTTTTTTATATTTTCACATCTGTTGGATATAATAAGACGAAGATAACCTAGTGTAACACCCGTTCTTCGTGTGACGAATAATGAAATAATAATGACAATATGAATAATGCAAATATCTCTATACATACAAATCCCATCAAATTATGATTGAACCCACTATCGTCGTGGTAACCGTACTACCCAAGTCTTCTAAGTCTCTAGTTATAGAGAAGATGATTAATTTACTATATGACTTACATGTAATCAATCTATAAGATATCTATAACAAAGAGCTACCTAACTAGGCGTGGAAGACACAAATCAGTAGCGTGACGTATAATAAAGTGCGAATTAATTATAAGGCCTGGCCGACAGTTGCTTCTAAGATTTATATGAAACAAGTTGTTGCCCGCTTTTTCATTTGCTTTGACTATAAAACTTATGTATTGTTTTTTCTAAATTCCGTATGATTTTCGGGAACTCTATTTATCAGTTCGACGTTGAGTTCCGTTACTTTACACCCAATGCCTCATCCGGCTGGAAGTGGAGAACGGAGTGTCATAGCACAAGGTGCCCTCTGCCAACCGTGCTATGTTTGCCCACCGCAGTGGGATACAGCGTGAAGCTGAAAAAAAATTACAGTGCTCCACTATACTCCCAAATGGTTTCTTTAGGCAGTAGTTTTGGTTGTGTATTGATTCAGACACTCAGCAGTGGAAAAGCTTTATATATGTACTTATTTATGTTATAGAATCCAGTAGTGGCGCAGCGGCACGATAAAACCGACTGACTATAAAACCGCCTGGTTGTGGGTTCGATCCCCACTCGAGGAGATGAAATATTTACTTAAATTTATATTTCCATTTCTTCGCTCTGGCGTCTAGGTTAAGCGTGGCGTTGAGTTCTGCTACTCAACACGCAATGCCTCCAGAATTCGGCAAAAAGGGGAATGGAGTGTCTTAACACTAGGTTCCCTCTGCCTACCCTACTGTGGGCGGGATACAGCGTGAAGCTGATTTAATTTATGTTATATTGTTAGTATTTACTTAACCAAGACTTATAAAAAGAAATATGTTATTATTGTTTCGTTTATCAAATCGTACGAAATGTCTCAAAAATAAGGAGAACATAGAGAATCGGGTATTCTAATAGTAGATTAGGTTTTCATATTCTCTTACCTTGCTTATAAGAGAGACAGCCAAAAGCCACAATACAAAGACAAAACCAAATAAAAACCTGTATTTGTTAGTTACGCTTTAAAAGTTATAAAGCTACAAAATAATACGGTTCAGCTAAAAAGTGAAAAGTCTTAAAACCATTTTTTCTAATATCCTTACTTAATGGAAGGGTGAAATACAACGTTGAAATATCCCAACAAGAATAATTACTTACCGCTTAATGAAAAAATACTGTAATATAAAAAAAATATGAAGAAACTCAGAAAAAAGTCGGAGCTTTCACAAAAAGCTTAGGTAAAAAACGATTTAAGCCTTTATTGCTACATTGACAAAAAGTGCGGATAACTTTGGTTACATAAGAAATTTAACTTAAACTTGCCTCCGACCAATAAATAAGAGTTATGTACAGACATGCTCTAAATTTAAATAGACTTGGAAACTCATCCTGTGCCAAATGAGGCATAAGCCACCCGGGGAAGTTTTACACAAGTTTTGTTTTGCAAAAGACCAGAGAGTTTGGAGTATCGGAGGGGGGAACGATAAAAGAATTACGTACAGTTGGCTAGCTATGGAGCTCTTTCAGGCTATTTTATGTAACGGTAATACCTATGTTAAAGTTTTTTAATACCGATCACTTATCTGCCTCAATTTTAAGAAGACTCTTAGAGACAGTCGTAACATATAGACTGAAACATGATTATTGTGGGTTCAATTCCTACTCTAAGGAATTAATTGTTTTTGTGTGTCCTCGCTCTAGTTACACTCTGGAATCTCTCTTTCAGAAATTGGGAAACAGAGCGATGAAACACTATGTTGCCTTTGCCTACCCTTATTTATGCGACCCATTTATTATCAAGAGTAAGAACAGAAAAAGTATATATATATATATATACATGACAAGATGAGTGAAAATATAACTTACTTAGTGTATTTTTATAAATATCTATAAAGTTCAAATTAAAACGACAAAAACCAAAAGCTCCGACGCAATTCAGTTAAGGACATACGAGTACCTACACATACAGTATTTGCTTTCCATCAGATATCTACAATAACACGAAAAGGGCAAATCTAACACGATTGGTATGAACGAAAAATGCTTGGCTAATAGAGCCGGCAGATAGGGCACGGCGCAAAATTGAATACGTCCCCGGCCAATCTCCGCGATAGATGCAATACTGTGGTATAAGATATGAGCGGTTTTCATTAATTTTAATTTAGCTTTACTATCTATACTGGTCCATACTAGTCTTCCTCTTCACTTGGTCGTATTCATCATAGTTCAAGAAGAGATATTCATGTTTATTTAGTTTGGAGACCAGCAGCACTAAAACACCACATTTAACGATATCAATGTGTTGATGCTCCTTGCTTTTGATGTTTTATGTTTCACCTCTATAAGTAAATATACTAAACACTACGGCTCAACTTGCATTCTAATGTCCCCGGTATTGCCTATTTATTAGTATTACCTGATTTTGTGCAAATTCCACGATACACATGGCATCTGTGGCCATCCATATGCGTCTGTTTACTTTAGAGTTTTTTTTATTATTATTTTCAAATAAAACGCACCACGAACCTTGCTGGTCCGTGCCCTTTTCTGTTCTGTTTCCTTTTGTTTTTTTTGTAATCTTGACTTTCTTGATTTTTATTTTAATATACTTCTTTACACAACTTGAAGAATTGAAGATTTAATATGTTTTGGTTTGCTATATTCCGGTTGCGTTGCCTTGTTTTGGATTCCATATTCTGCGTTTCCAGCTGCCCTCATTACATATCTTCAGGTCTTAATCCAGGTATATACATACGTTACGTAACTGCTATCAATCATTCATATGAGATAACAGTACCATTATCTGTCTTTAGATATCTATACTATCTATACTCTTTACTAATATTATAAAACAGAAGTTTGTTTGGTTGAACATCATAACTCCAAAAAACTACTGGAAGGAATGTTAATTGTTTTGGTATAAGTTTTTGAGGTCTATAGGCAGAGGTATATCAAGCACTAAGAAGGACTAGGAGGCTAAGAGGCCAGGCGTGGTGCAGGAGTACAAACGTGCGACTATAAACGAGCGAACGAGTATTTAATATTTTTATTTCAGGAAAAAATGTTGTCATTAAATATTGATACAATTTTGTAGTCTAGTTCCATTAAACCACGAAAGTGCATCCAAAGGCCCAAAGCTAGTCTATTATAAATAACTAAATTGCCTTTTATTATGACGCTCATAGCTTGGACAATCATAGTATATGTAAACCGTAACAGCGTAGCACGTACTCGAGCAAGATTGTAAATAGAAGTCCGATAATGCAACGAAGGAGTCCGATTGACGCGATATTAGCATGGAAAGTGGCTGTCTGTGTACGCAACGTTCGAGGTTCAATTCTTACTAGCGAGATGTATATATATTTAAAAATATTACCGTATTCCTACTTTGGCTGGATTCACGGCGTTGAGTTCTACAGCCGAACGCGCAATATTTTTAAATTTAGGAGAAAAATGGATCCTATCCTATCATTTTGCTAATTATAAAAGAAAAATATATACATAAAAAAATTATACCTTCAGTAAGGTATTATTTAATAATACCTTCGGTATAATCTTAGGTAGAAACCTTCCTGGCTTCTACTTAAGATACCAAGAGATTCTAAACAGACTACTTAAACGTCTCTCACTTTTTCTTCTATAATAATATTTCATTTTTAAATATAGCTGTTTTGCATTACAACAAAACAGTTATTATGTGTATGAAGAAACACACAGCGTTGATTGAAGAAGCAGTCTCTTAATTTCGCCTATTTGCATATATAAATGGTTGACTTACCAAATAATCCTCGAAATACTTTCCTCTTTCACTTCTGCAGTGACGTACGTCATCTATTCTCTGTGGCGACGTGCTGTCATCTGTCACTCATAGAAGTCTTCATAACTCACCAGCAAGAACCTTGCTGCAACGCTGTGTGTTTCTTCATACACATAATAACTGTTTTGTTGTAATGCAAAACAGCTATATTATGTTACTTCGAAACACACAGCGTTGATTGAAGACCTGTTTGTTTACTGCTGGTGAAAGAGAATGTATGCAGACAAAGGATGCAGACGCTATGTGATCTTAAAGAAAATTAACTTTATATACCTATATTAAAAGTGAATTTTTAATTTACCTATAAAACATTAAAGTTTTTCAAATAACTGAATACCCTTATTAAGACATTTCTTACCAATACTGTTTAACAAAGTTTTACTGGTGATCTTTCTTTAATTATTTCATCATAAAACCTTTATTTAATGGTATAAGCTCTTCTCTAAGTTAGAACAAAGTATCGTATAGTAATATCAAAATATCTTCTCAAATAATTTAGGATGTTTATATAATAAATCATATTGTATCAACTTAATAATAGATTATAACACATAATCATTTCATTATATATTAATAAACTTACTTCACAAAAAAAACCTCTTGAAATTATTAACTTATCTGAAATTTTTTATTCTTTCAATGAGTTTATTACTGTTTACTTATCTGAAACCTTTAATTCTTCCAGTATACCTGAAATATATCATTATTATATCTTTTTAAAATTTCCTCTTGTTGTCAAAGTTGTTGTCTCTTTGAATATTTAGACCATCATTTAATAAATTAATATATTTAATCATTATTATTATCAAATGCTGCTGCTGCTTTCTTGCTGACAAGAGAAATATGTCTCCTTCAAAATTAAGACCATTTAAGTGGCTGGTTTAATAAAATTCATTATTGATATAAAAATGCCTACATAAAAATCAAAACTGATTGGTCCTTCAAACATTTGAACCTAAAAATAAAATGAATACTGACTGATATATTAGATATTCTGATACATCACAATGTGAGAGTACAACAAAATAATATTATGGTGTGCCACAATTTCCTTGTGCTTTGCTTCCAGAAAGTTATAATTATAATGTATAGTAACCACTGTCTGTGTGTACTTTCAGTCTGTCACATTAGCACCTTGCCATCAGGTTATAATACATATACATTCAGTTTTACTTGTCTATATCAAGTCTGGTATCTTTTCCAATTTCTGTTTTAATAACAATAAAATATGGTATTTCTTTCAATTCCTAATATTTATTTATTATTTCAATTTCTGTTTAAATATTACCATTACAATCAAAAGTGTATCTTGATCATCTCACCTTCAGTTTTTATTATATTGTATCTTTCTGATTTTCCTAATCTTTAACAGACTTGTTTCATGGTTCTTCTATTTGAATGCACTAGTCTTCAGCTAGGTTTTCAATATGTAAGTCTCTTATATTGTGGCCTAGTGCTCAGTGACTAAGTATCTATAGTATAAAGTTTGTCCTCTGTTATATATGGTTTTGATAATTAGCTATGAATTATTAAGGTACCCACAACTTGTGTCACTTTTATAATAAAAGTAATATTAAAGTAGAGTAAGTTGATATAATGCTCTTGTCATGAACTTTTTGTTATTAAAGTAATTGAGAATAAATAATTATGTGTCTAAATATAATATCCTCCTAGATCTAGAACAATAGATGTTATTATGAGTCCCTTGTGACGTTTAGTCGTGCAACGGCCATTTGGACCAGCCCACTATCTGGACAGAGAATGGTCCACCACATCTTAGATCTCCATATTTTATAAGGCCTCCGGAGCCTGGAGCAACAGATGTTCTTTAGACATGACTTCCCTGAGTAGTGTATCCCAGTCTTTTGCGTCTCACCCATTTTTTGGAAATATAAGCTGTAAGTCCTTAGTGACGTTTAGTCGCACAACGGCCGACCATTTGGACAGAGAAAAATCCACGTCTAGGACGCTCCATATTAAATAAGGCCGCCGGAGCCTGGAGCAACAGATGCCATTCCGGCATGCAAATGGTGGTCAGCTTTATATCTCTCGATAGATATACCACCGTCAGAGTGATGATCAGACGATCTGCCAACTTTCAGATATATCATCAAGTTTACTACCTGGGTCTGTTCCTTAATTTTCAAATATACCATAAAATAAAATTACTTTCACACATTGATATAGTACTATATTCACACTCTGAAAGCTTATTTTCCTTATGCTTAGTGTTATATAAATATTGAACATTTCCATTAATCTGCATGCTATATATCACATCTGATTCATTCAGAACCTGCTTTCCTGAGATAACATAGCACATTCAGGTGGACTACTCAACCTACATACACTGCAGTTTTGTTGAGAAATAGAATTACAGGTGTTGTATAGAGACTATGGATACCCTTCTTATGATTTGACTTCCTACTAAGTCTGTTATTGGCAACTGTGTCAGGTAAACTACTCAACCCACATGTGCTGTGGTCTACTTGAGACAATTTGACTTTCCACTAAGTCAGTTATTGACTAATATAAGTATTGGTTAATTGGTTAATATGCATAAAGATCCACTTTTCCAACATCTGCCTAAAGAATCAAAGGCAATGGCAGAAGTAATTGTGCTCCATAACAACCCTCACACTCACACTCTTTTCTTTAGACGGTACACAACATAATTTCACACACAATTTAATTTGAGTGCTTCATTTAGACAACCAATAATACATAATCTCATGTATTTTATATGAATTGTGTTTACTGAAAGCAATCGTGGATTTGTAGCTGTATCAAAGATATTTCAATGTTTAATGATTAACTCAGCAGCCAAAATGTAGCATTAGTTTACTATTTCTAAAATATGAATTATTAATGTCAAATATGTCCTGATCAATTGCCATCATAAATCTGTTAGGATACACAACAACATATAAATGCCAGGTGATATGCCTGTGCTTTACTACCACAATCTACAATTGGTAACCATCGTAAATGTCTGGGAGGCTCCCAGCAAGTCAAAGAAGTTGAATATATGCTAATGCATCTCCTGGTTTTTAATGATCCTCAAAAAACAATTCTCTGGGTGTAGTATAACAATAAACATAGAAATAATAGAGGTTATGTCTACCTTTTTTCAACCAAGATGATTTAATTTGTAACTCTGTATGACTTTTACTAAATAAACTTGTTATTCTTTCAATTGCAATAATAATACATTTTATAAATATATTTATTTCTTTATTCTATTCATTTCTATCCAATTGAGTTTCCTTTTCTGTTCTATCATCTTCTTTATTTATTATTATTTTTGTATTTAAATAAATTTCTTATATGATCTATTTCCTTTTATCTATATTATACCTTTTTTTTTTTTTTTTTTTTAATGTATGCAAAAAACACATACACTACATTTCTAAACTTTTATTTATTAATTTAGGTTACAAACTCTTTAAGTAAGAAGATATTATGAGATCCAATGTATTACTGTCAATTTATTTATTTTAAACTTTGATTAAAACTCTGTTAATTTCACATATTACACTAAATATACAAAATTACACATTTTATATTCTATCATTAAATGATTTAATTCTTCCGAAGACCTGGATCCAAGTAATGTGGAATAGTCACAGTCAGCCAGTTTACCAAATTGTTTAGTTTCATTTTATTAAAGTTACACAACTCCTTGTTAACTACTAACTTTAAAAGCTGGAGTAAATTTGCACAACCATTACAGACTCCCAGTTCCTGTAGTCTGTAGTCACTTATTGACAGTAGTCAACCTCTTGTCTGTTTATCACAATACTACCATTCTTGTTCATACACATTTTCAGCGACAAGTTACATTCTTTTATGTCACTAAGCTATAGCTCTGTTATAGATAATACAGGATTATCATAATAAATTCCTATAAGAAATAAAATTAACACAAAATGTTGTTGTGTGTTGTTACAAATAAAGTTCAAATTCAAATTATACTGCATTTCAGTATTAAATAGACAGTTATTGTCAAAATGAATATAGAGCCACCACCGGCCCAAGGAGCAGTTCTGTTGCCTAAGAACTAAAAAACATAACTCTTTTCAATAAAAGTTACAATTTTAAAACAATGTAATTGCAGCTATGCTTCAAACTATTATTTACATAGGTACATGTTATTATTACAATCTGTAATGCAAGTAATTATATATAGAATAATAAGCTTTACTATTACTTTTTTATAGTTATCATAAACATTTTAGATCTAGGTCTGTATATAATGTACAGTAAAGTCACTTAATAAGTGTAAGGCTTAACCTAGCCCATGTTAAATAGAATGTTTTAAAAGACATTTTCGAAATAACCTTGAGTGTTGACATTTTTAATGTATAATATTTTGTCAAAATATCATATAGAAAATCTCTAATAAAATTCAGTAGCTATGTAATAGCTTATATGCTGAAATATAACTTACCAGTCTCAATTAGACTACTATTTTAATTTTCTAAGTATCAGAAGTTTGTACTTTACTTTTGAACTCTTATATAGTAAAGGGGGCTTACAATTTTTTCTTCTCATTTTTAGTAAGCTAGGAAAAATAGCTAAAAACTTCAAGGGATCGTTGGCCATTTTGAATTCTGAAAACAGCAACTTTCCTTTACCTGTACTTCTGAAATATATACACTCATTTTGCGAGACACACAACAAATATAAACTAAACTCCTTTATATAAAAATATTTAACACAAAATTAATCTAAATGATTAATGATTTTCGAGAAAAATTTTGTTATTTATAAATTTTTCATCCGATCGCGGCAAAATTATAAGACGCTATGAGTGACAGATGACAGCACGTCGCCACAGAGAATAGATGACGTACGTCACTGCAGAAGTGAAAGAGGAAAGTATTTCGAGGATTATTTGGTAAGTCAACCATTTATATATGCAAATAGGCGAAATTAAGAGACTGCTTCTTCAATCAACGCTGTGTGTTTCGAAGTAACATAATGACTTGTTTTTTCGAGAAGGGTTACGTTCGATATTCGTTAACTAAATATTTTTTATGTTTGACTATCGATTTCTTTGTTTTTTGTTTTGCATAATATTGTATTTTAATAAGGCAATGTCTTTTCATCATTCTGACTAGATGGACTGTGGAGGGGCAGAAGCTCATTTACAAACTGGCACGTACTCGGGATAAAGCGACGCAAGATATCGCAAAATGTCTTTACGTCAGAGATTCCCAGGGCGCGCTGCTCGGTAGTCATGCTTCTGTACAGGAGAGATAGAGAAGCTACTTCCGAGAGCTGCTGACGAAACTCGTAATTGCCATCACGCATGAAGAACGGAAAAGCGGTAGGACCTGACGATATTTCGATCGAAGCGTGGTAGAACACTGGAAAGATGCCACACAGTCTCAGTGGCGTCTTAGTTTCATTACCCCTATTTGAAAGGGAAGGGGCAGTCTTCAAGATTGTATTAGTTATAGGGGTATTAGGCTTATGAGTCATACCATGAAGCTCTACGAGCGCATAATCGACCTCAGGCTCCACCGAGAGTGTACTGTCGCTGAGTCTCAATACAGATTTCGGCCAGGATCAGGCACTATGGACACAATTTTTGCCCACAGAACTTTGATAGAGCGTACAGGGAAAAAGGTAGAGCTTTGAAAAACTAAAGGTCTATATTGAGATAATCAAAGACATATACCACGTCTCCGCTTTCATGGTTAGGACTTGTGCTTGCATACCAAACCTTTCCAGATTACAGTAGAGGTTCACCAGGGTTTGGCTCCTTTCTTATTCAATGTAGTGTAAATATTTAATAGAGGCAAAGTGCGGTGTTGAGTTCTGATATTTAACACGCAATACTTCATGGGAACGAAGTAAGTAAATACCTAAGGTTCCCTGGCTACACGCTCTGCTATTTGCGGGATACAGCGTAAAGCTAAACAAAACCTAACCCCGATTAATTGCACAAGAAAGCAGTATCACCCAAACTAATTTCAACTGCCTTACAACGACGTTATTTATTCATAACATATTACAAAAACTGTCACTCAACCTTCCCTAAAACTTTACTCTTGATTTTGACTTAGAAGTTCCTCTGAAAAGGGACGGTTGTTGTGTTTTTAGTTTGAAACTTCAGAAATTGTTTTATTAAATAAAACTAATATTTTCAAAAAGGCTATCGGGGCGTAATATGGCGGCATTTGTAGCCGTAATGGTTGTGGGTTCGATCACCATTAATTAACCTACTGTAATATAATATATAACCTCCCTCGAAGAACTGAACTATTTTCTACAAAAAGGTTTTTTCAAAAAAAAAATCATATCAGCTTCACACTGTATCCCGCACACAGCAGGGTAGGCAGAGGGAACCTAGTGTTAAGGCACTTCGTCCCCCACTTTCTGCCGAATTCTGGAGGCATTGCGTGTTGACTGGCAGAACTCAACGCCGCGCTTAGCCTCGACACCAGAGCGAAGAAATGGAAATATAAATTTAAGTAAATATTTCATCTCCTCGGGTGGGGATTGAACCCACAACCAGTCGGTTTTACAGTCACAACTCGCGCCGCTGCACTACGACTGGCCTTAAAGCTAAGGTTTTTTCAGTTCCAACCAATACTTCTTGAGATTAGCCCGTTCATCCAAATAAACTCCTCAGTCTCAATTATATTAGATTAGAACTCTGACCTCATAACTAGCCCAGGCCTCACAATAACATGTTAAAATTTATGGAAATGAAAGATCTTGGCAAGGCGTGTCGTGTTCAAACATTAGAGTAAGCAATTAAACAAATCCAATTATTAAATACCCGTCGGCGCCACGCATCTCGTAAAGACGGCGCCGGCTGTTTATGTGCGACAGTTACTGACGTACCTTTATATTATATGTACACTAGTGGTATACCCTGGCTATTTCTTGACTTTTTTCTCTTTTGCGTTTAAAATTATTTGTGAGGGACCGAAGAGCTTCAGGTCTTTTATAGAAATCTAAACTATACTTTATCATAGTCAAGGTCATAATAATTTTCGTGACCTACCTACCGACAGATTTGATATATAAGTTTTTTTGTAGCTTCTCGCTGTATCCCGCACATAGCAAAGTAGGCTGAAATTTAGAAATGTAGTGTAACACTTCATTCACCATTGAAACACTTTCTTTTCCACTTTCCGCGGAGTTCTGGCATTTAATGTCATGTGGCAGAACTGAACGCCGCTATAAATTAAATTAAATAATATACATAAAATACTGTTTCATTAGTATCTATAATTCTGAAAAATAAACAAGAGCACTGTCAGCAAATAGATTAACTATTTTATGTATTAGATGGTAAAATCTTTTACTGTATACAAAATAATCATGAAAAAACAAAAAATATCTTACCAATAAAAAAAATCGACAACCACCACGACTCTTCCAAACCATATAACAATAGCGTCAGTAAGGACACGTGTAGGTATGTATAATATAAAAGAATAGAAAAAACGAAGTCACTATTCTAATTCCAATTCTGTCATAAAGGCATAAATGGATAGGTATATTTTGGGGCCATTTTGCCAAACTTGCAAAGTTGGAAATTCCTTTGACACATGAACGTTGGAAACTGACTCAACTTTATTGAGTTCGCTAGTCACATACTATCCGTAAGTTCGTTCCGATAGTTAGGCCTAAATGTGTTTGTATGTAGAGCTCATATAACTAGTGTATTTTTTTTGAGGCCATTCGTGGCGCAGAGGAACAAGCGTGCGATTATTTTTGTGACATTGCGTGTTAATGGACAGAACTTAACGCCGTGCTTTGTCATGTGCGAGAATATGAATAGAAATTGAATCCAAAACCATCGCGTTCACTGTTACATAAGGCACGACGGCCTCAGTAAGAACCAGAAACTAATTTTTTTGACTATACGCTGTACACCGCCCAAAGCAAGGTAGACAGAGGGAACCTGAGAACATAGTAGTAAGACAATCGGTTTCGAATAATAAGCTTGAGGATGTCGTAACGCAGTAGAACAGCCTCTGTATGTTAACACGATTATTATTGGTTCGATCCCCATTGTAGAAAATGAATATTGTGAAATTATTCTTATTTTTCGCTCTCGTAGACTAAGCGGCCTCGAGTTCCTCCAATCAACATCCATCTCAAAAACTTCTTCTTGACACTAGGCCACTCTACCTACTCTGTTGGTAAAAACGTGAAGCTGCTTTTCATTTTAGAAAAAGTTAAATTTCACAAAGTAGAGAAAAAAAATCAATTCACTCGTACGTAATGCGCTTAATTTTTTTTTTAATTCACATAAACACGATATACGGTAAAACAATATGTGCTGGTTGAATTCAGGTAGGCTTGTAAGTTTCGTTATAAATCGCGGCGAGTGGCCCGCCTAGATAGCTAGGCAGAAATTTTGGCAAAGGCACCCAATAACGGTTACTGCAGACATAAGCTTAAAATGATGTAATAAATTTTATTTTATTTATATAATTATTTGTTTTACTTTATTAGCTAGATATCAGGGTAGTAAAGAGAAATTTGTGTTAGAACTCTCCGTTCCTCCTTTTCCACTCTATATTTGAGACATTGAGTGTTGAATGACATGGTATCCACCTCTGCAAATGGGAATCGAATCCAATATTGTTACGTTTATAGTCAGAGGTTGTGATGCAACGCTAAGACGGCCTCTTTATTTTATTTACAGTTAATTTTTAGTTAAAATTTTGATATTAAGACAGAAATTTTAAAAAAAATTAACGTTATACAAAAGCGTGTCAACAAAGACGCTACTGTGTTCAAAATAAATAATTTAGTTTTACCTGCTCCTGGTTAATCAACGTGGGATCCGCGATAAAATAGACAACAATTAGAGAATCAGAAATCATAACACTAGGTTCTGTCTCCGTAGAGGATCTTACTTTTATTGGCATGTGAGGGTGCGAGAGATTCCCGTTTACGCATGCCGTAGGGACCGCATGCTGTAACCGTTTTCATTAGTTAGACCCGCATACGAGGTACGGGAGATTCTCGTTCACGAACCAACCGATATTTTTTTTAGATGTTAGACTACGTGCGAGTGGCAAACCGTATATAGATAGCCAATTTTTTATATATTGGACTCGCTTAATGCATATGCGGAATACAGCAGCGTAAAATAAAATAAAAATTGACAAAAAATCTCAAGTCTACACAGACCATAAGAGATCCTAGCGAAACAATGTCGTAAGAGTGGCTACAACTTACGGATCGTGGTTTAAGTCCAGCTTGATTTCGGAATTTAATTTACTGGCTGCTGTTTATCTGATAGACACTGGTAGAATTTAAACAAAGCGAAATACTTCTTACTTCTTACGATATGTGTTAGGTACACTTATCGTATACGATATTTTTTTTTCTATAGCTGTACGCGGTAACTTCGACAATTTCTGCCCAATTTTGATTCCCCTGCGTGGTAAACGATACAGCAACTATCACGTTTATAGTTACACCCTGTGTCGCTGGACAGACGGACGTGGGAACCTGGGATCATGGGAAGACACACCATTCCACACTTTCCGCCGAATTCTTGAAGCATTGCCTATTGAGTGTCGGATCTCAACTCCGCACATTGTCTCGTTAGCAGAGCGAAAAAATAAAAATAATAAATATTTCATTGTTTCAAATGGGAATCAAATCCAATAGCGGCACTTTTACAATGACACGTTTGTACCCTTACAACATGATGCCTCAATAAATTTTCTTTCTATTATAAAATTTTCCTTGCTAATATGATAAATAGGTCACAGTTTTATTTATAGCCTAGCTTACATTGTTGCTAGGTCTTCCATCTGAGGTATTTGTGCTTGAATTTTATCAATTTATATTTCTAGGACCCACGCCACATGTGTGATACATACGTTTTTTGGGTTAGAGACGGATGAAGCTTACGTGATTCTAGTAGTTGAATTGAAATGTAGATCGATTCTATCTAAAATACTTTAGCAGACATTTAAGGTTTGAATGTTTTTTTTTTGTAATATTCAGAATATTTTTTATTTTGTTTCAGGTTTTTTCTTTAATTTTATACCGTATCCTATATTAAGCACAATAGACAGCTGGTAGAAACCTAGAATTAAGACACTCTGTTCCCCACTTTTATCCTAATTTTCCCAATCTCAAATCAGATCAACTGATGTCAGAGCTCAACATTGCACTTTGTCTTGTCACCAGAGCGAAGTATAAAATTAATTTAACCTTTTCCGAAGCAATGATTAAACACACAATCGTTTCGTTTACAGCCATACTGTGAGGCTACGTCATATCAGCCAAAATAACATCAGCCAAGCCAAAATTTAGTAAAAATACTTTGAAACATCACTCAAAAGTAACCTATCATAACCAAACACAGGATTCTATGATCGATAGCAACCAAAACTAGCACTTCGCTCGAACGCGTGAAGTATCCTAGACGAAGCCATTAGAGTGTCACCCGCTGCGGCCATGGCGGCCATGAATAATTCCACAGAGATTAAGCGGAGTGCCCCGAGACGCTCATTTATTGCAAATTCGCATTTGAAAATTCATCTGTGGAGTTTCTGCTTGGGGAAACAATGCATTTTCAATATCATGCTTGTTTCTTTTTCTAGGTTTCTTTTTTTAGGTGCATCATCTTGATGATGGTGTGTTATGTAATAAATCAGCTTCAGGTTGTATCCCGCACGCAGTAAGGTAGGCAGAGGGAACCTAGTGTTAAGACACTCCGTTCCTCACTTTCTGCCGAATTCTGGAGGCATTGCGTGTTGAGTGGAAGAATCCAACGCCGCGCTTAACCTCAATACCAGAGCGAAGAAATGGAAATATAAAGTTAAATAAATATTTCATCTCCTCAAGTGGGGATTGAACCCACAACCAGTCAGTTTTGCAGTCACACCTCGTGCCATTGCGCCACGACTAACCTGGTTTCTTTTCTAGGTTTCTCTTTTTAGATACATTATCTTGATGATGGTGTGTTATGTAATTTTATCGTATTTCTCTCGTATATCTCAGGAATACAATATTCAGAAACTGACTGTCTCTGGAGAATGTATTAGTTATTATAGTTTATGACTATAATAACTAATACATTCTCCAGATTCTTTAATTTTTGCCTACATAAAAATATTACAATGTAGACGGTTGTCTAACCCAATATCGTACTTTGTTGCCTTAAACTATAAACATTGTAAATAAATTATAAAAATAGATTCTTCCAACTTTAGTGGGATACGTGCTAGCCGCGCTGAGATGGCTTTGTCAGACTTACTTACTCATAAACTCTGTTGACTGAAATCTATGTATCTCTTTTTTGGCTTCACCATGTATCCCGTACATAGCAAGGTAGGCAGAGGGAACCTGGGAGTATAGGATTAAGACACTCTGTTTCCTTTATTATGATGAGTGGTGAAACCCGACGCCGCTTTTTTTTGCCTCGTTACGTGACCGAGGAAATGATGCCAACCAGAAATGCATCCTAAAATCTTTACAAAGTGACATATTCTATTCTAGGTTGTGTTGAATGATTCAACAACTCCTCAATTCACTTCCCTTCTATTTTTCAGTTCTCCTTATCGTAGGAATTCACCAATGTAGAACATTTAAAGAACAATATGTACTCCGTAATAGAAAACGTTATACTTATTAGACTTCGGAAAACCGAGTCATTTATAATTTATAAAATTTACTTTCTGAGAAATTTCTGGACAAATATATAAACATAAATATATATACTTAAAAATTTTTACTAATATCAGTAATTTCAAATGTACATACATAGTTCATGCCAAACTGATAGCACGCTTTTAACAAATAAAAAACATTTCAGTAGACTTAAACACATGTGACTAGATGAAATCTATTTCAATACGTAATCCGGTTTGAATAATTCCTGTAGAGGTGTCCCGAGATAGCGTTTAGGCCGACTTCTTGGCAAGCTCCCCCAATAACTGCCGGCGAGGCTGCACTCTGCCGGAACGCGATGGTATTGATATCTAGTAGTAGTTTAATTTAAATTTAGTCATGTGAATATATGTATATGTATATACGCGACGGTTGTGAGTTTGATTATCACTTCAGGGAATGAAATATTTAATATTTACATTTCCTCGCTCTGGTAACGAGGAAAATCGCGGCGTTGTATTCCGGCACTCAACACGCAAGGCCTCAAGAATTCGGTAGAAAGTTGGGAACAGAATTGGTTATTAATAGGGAACGAAGTATCTATTTAGACATTGTAAAACTATTAAAGTATTGATAAAGAATGTTGTTAGGATCTGTTCTAACTTTTATAGTGCCAGAAAAAAAATTGTTAGTTCCTGAGTGACTAGTGCGTTTAACCAAATAAACTATTTAGCCTTATAATATTAATATAGATACATATTAATCTAGATTCATATTTATCTATATCTATATTATTTCTAGAAGAGAAAGAAGCTGAAAAAATTGTTTGGTTAATAACACTAATCTCAAGAACTACTGCTTTAATTAGAATTTTCGTCCTTTATGTATTTAGTACACGTGTTTGTATAATATGTAGACCTTCTGATATATAATATGCATATTTAAAAAAATTGTATAGAAGTTATTGGAATTTTATTTCTACAATTTTTAACACAAGGCCAAAAGATGGAAAATGTAAATGGTTTTAGCAAAGCAGTGCCAACACGTGTAGACTAGAGACTTATAGGGTGCATTTTTGTTTGGAGGTTAGGTGTTGAAACATATAACGACAAGAATTTAATTTCTTTCAGTCTATACTAATATTATAAAGCTGAAAAGCTTGTTTGTTCGAATACACTAATCTTAGGAAGTACTGGTTCAAATTGAGAAAAAAAAGAATATTGGATACTTGAAATATCGAAGAAGGTATAATATCAAGTCAACCCAGTTACACAATGTGTCACAATTTTTAGTCCAATTGGCCACTTGGGTGAAACTACTTGTAAAACTATAAAGAATCTAACTCTACCGTGTAGTCATTACATACCATAGAATGACAAAGCTTTTTTTTAGCTTCACACCACATTCCGTTTCGTTCCCCACTTATCGCCAAATTCTCGAAGCATTACATATTGACTAGTGAAACTCACTGTGCCGTTACCGAAGCGAGGAAATAAAAATATTTCATTTCTTAAAGTAAGAATCGAACCAAAAAACTGTCGCTCTTACAGTCCCCAGTCTACCCTTGCGCTGCGTCTGGCTTCTATAACAAAGTTTAATACTTATATTGTATACCTACAAAATATATCGATCTAAGAAATATACTACAGGAGTTTGATAAAATCTTAATAATTATACTCTATTGTAATAAAATCACAAAAAATCCAAAAAAAAGGAAACAGAACGAAAATTTATGTAAATGTTGGCAGTTATATGCGTCAATATTACAATATTTTACTTTTCTTATACCTTCTTGGAATTTTCTTGCTCTAATTTTAGCTTTCTAGGACTGAACGTTTTCTATTCTATAGTTTTGCCACACGAGACCGTAAAATACGTTTATAACGTGTTCTTTTAGCTTCAAGCTGTATCCCGGACATACCAGGGTTAACAGAGGGAACCAGGGAAACTAAACGCCATGTTTTGCCTTGTTACTAGCGTGAAGACACGATAACAGGTAATTTCCTAAAGTAAGAATCGAACCTACAATTAATAATTACTTACAGGCATGTACTATGCCCCTGTACCAGAAGCTAGTACTCCGAGTCCAGTTGTAGCCCAGGGGCACAAAGTGTAACTGTGATGTCGACTGGTTGTGGGTTCGATCCCCACTCGAGGAAATGAAATGCTTATTTACATTTATATTATCATTTCTTCGCTCTGGTGTGGAGGCAAAGGACGGCGTTGAGTTCCGCCACTTAACCCTAATGCCTCCAGAATTCGGCGGAAAGTGGGGAACAGAGTGTCTTAGACTAGGTTCCCTCTGCCTTCCCTGCTGAACTCGGGATACAGTGTGATTTAAAAAAAATAACGTTATAAAAATGTTATAAATAGAAAAGTACTAAGAAAATGCACCATACAAAACTTTATACTTAATGGAACTAACTACAACCATCAGTTCTTCAAACACTGCATGTTGGATGAAATTAGTAATTAGTTAACATCAAAACTTGGCTCAAGATTGTTCCGGCGTTGGCTTCCCACGACCTGAAATGCTTAATACATACACTATATATTTACCTATATAGGTACATATATAGAACTCTACTTACTGACTGACAGACGACCCACAGACATTAGCATAAATGGTCTTTGGGGAGTGTAAGGGACCACTGAGAAAGAAACATTAGGAGTGTCATGTCACACTATATTCTTTCTTTCGTGCATAAGGCGATCTAGTGTGAAGACACTTCGTTTCTCCATACCGCCACATTTTTGAGGCATTGCGTGATGACTGATGAGTCGCGGAATTCAACGCCGCGCTCTATCTTATTGTTGCCCTTCAGAGCGAGGAAAATTGTAAATTCTCCCGAATTGGGATCGAAATCACAATAGTCAACGGAAACATTTGTTTGTGAAATCAAAATAAATCACAAAATCCTAACTAAGCTACTTTCTATCTAAAATAATCCTATTATAGAGGAAATCATTATTGGATTCGCTTTTAATGGCCGCATTAGGTTATAATGGAAAGTGAAATTAGGTATGAATTTATTGGGCTTAACAGACTTGCTTAGTGATCAGCATTAGTTATAGAATTACTCGCGGTTCAACGGATTCCGGAAAACGTAGAAGATAGCGGGAACGTTGTTAAATGACTGAAATGTATTAAAATTTAAGACAAAAAAAGTAATTCAAGAAAATATCGAAGGCAGAGAGAACGAAGTGTTAAGATACTTTGTTCCACGTGCCTCAATTTTCAAGAGATTGTGTGTTGAGTTTTAAAACCCGACGTCGCTCTTTGTGTTGTTATCAGAGAAGGAAAATAAAAATAATTTATTCCCCAGAGTGGGGATCGTACTCACAATCACTGACTTCATAGTCACACTCTGTGCCACTGCGCTTCAACAGCCTAAATGTTTCATGTGTTATACAATTCTCAATTATTTCCATTTGTCCACGGATTCGAAGTCTCAGGTTAAAGTTATATAACAAACTAACTAATTAAAACGAATTTTAATTTTAAACTTTAAATTGTATAATTAACACTTTCATTAAAAAACTTAAAAATATGCTTCTAATCTTTTATACATAGATCCCTTAAGTATGAGAGTCAAGGGACGCGGTACTTTCAAAGTTAAAATATGAAAGTTGGCATTTTAATTAAAGTTTAAAAAATTGCATTTGAATAAGTAACGATCTGGCACATCTTTTTAGTCTCGGAGCAATTATAAAGACGATTTTTATAAAAACTTTTGAATGTTGGTACCTTCTAATACTATGGTTGGAACAGCTTTCATGCATATTATAAAGTTGCTAAGTTTTGTCACATAATCAAAATAAAAAAATATTTTTCTTAAGCTTCATATTTCTTCCCGCATAGCAAGGTACTATAGAGATACTCCGTTCTTTACTTTCCGCTAGAATTGAATACATTACATTCAATAGCTTTATGGGTTCGATTCCTATTCGAAGAAGTGAAACATTTAATATTTCCAGTCTTCACTGTAGTAACCTTACCTACCTTGCTATGTGCGGGATGCAGCATAAAGCTTAAAAAAATCTTGAGAGGCGGAACTCAACGCCACGCTCTGTCTTGTCAAGGTGGATAATTTTACTTTCCATTACGTTAATCCTTATACTCTACAAAATGGAGTATTTTAATAAAAAAAACATATTACAATATTATGAAATATACTTTCCACAGGACGAGATCGCGGTTTTAATATATTACTATGCGTTAATTAGCATTACTTGATAGTGACAGAGGACCTTAATTACCTTGTATGGTGTATGTACTCGAAAAAATAGCGGCCGCTGGAACCGTTCTTTACAATAGAGGTTCAGTTAATTTTTATATATTTCACATTTAATGTAATATGAGAAATATTGTTTTGCTGAGATGAGGAATACCGGGTTACGGAAGTTTCCCTTGGCTCCCGTAGATTCGGTGCGTAGCGACCGAGACGGAGCACCGTGAGGATTAAGTGTATAGTATGGATGGTCTACGTGTAGAGTATCGTAACTCAACACTGTGTAGTCCACCAGAACGGGAAAATGAAAATAAAATAAGATTTTCCTTGCATACAAATCGTATCCACAAGCATTATTAGACAAAAAATATATTTTTAGAATAAATACTTCATTTATTACGCACCTTATCTACGATACTTCATCTATTATTTCGCATCATTTCCGGTTACTAATTCGTTCCAATCCACTATTGTTGCCTACGGCAGATATTTAAAGGAGTATTATAGACACTCCGTTGGATACATAGGCAACTAAAACTAGGTTTGTACATATACTTAGCCTTCAAAATACTAAACACAACAAAATATGTTAAAATAAAATTAAATCAGCTTAACGCTGTATCCCGCACACAGCAGGGTAGGCAGAGGGAACCTAGTGTTAGGACTCCGTTCCCCACTTTCTGCTGAATTCTGGAGGCATTGCATGTTGAATAGCAGATATCAACGCCGCGCTTAATCTCGATAACAGAACGAAGAAATGCGACTAGATAATATATTAAAATTGTACTAAAATATAGTAAAACGTAGTAATCAATGATCCCTAAAACATCGGACCGACAGCGTGACCGATATTGTGGGTAACTCCAACCCAGTATTGTTTCTGCACGCTACTGCCGCTAATTATCGTATTAACTGAAGAGCGTTTTAATTTATCAGTATAAAATATTATTTTAGCAGTTTTATACACATTTTACTATGTAAAAAGGCAGCATCACGCTGTAGTAGAAGAAACCTAGTGTGAAGACACTCCGTCCACCACGCACTGTTTTTTTTTTTTAATTAATGAGTGACGGAACTCAACGCCATGTGTTGTTTAGTAATCTATATAAAAATCAATTGTTATTATATTCTATAATAATATTTTAATTATTTTGTTACGTTTTGATACACATGGCAGCATAATATAATTTTCCGGCAAACTCTCGCGACATTGCGTGTTTAGCATCGGAACTCAACACCGCGCTATGCCTAGTTACTAGAACGCGAAAAGGAAGATATTAAATACTTCATTTTTCCGAGTGGGATTCGAGCCCACAACTGTCGCGTTTACAGTCGCACGCTTTTGTTCTTAAGCCACGACGGCCTCAAAAACGTAAAAGTTCTAGAAAATAAGATAAAATGGCTATTTTACCACTATTTTCAAATATATCGATTGGACGCGTCGCTATGACAAATGCATACTCTATTGCCCCGCGAACAGATGTATACGGTTTAAAGTAGATGAGTTATGGCCTTTCTTTGAACTGAACAATGTTTGAAAACTTTTTCTCATTGAAATTTTGCAAATTTTACAATAGATATGTATGTGAAGCTTATTTAAGTTTTATAACATTTATTTTAGGAGCTCTTTTTTATATTTTGTTAGGAAATTAGTAAATTTGTTCCTACATGACAGATATACTAACAACAAATAAGTTGTTACAAGCATATTAAAATTTCGATGTAGCTTGTTGAGAACGTATGGTCTATTAATCAGTCTTCATTAAAATTTTATACGTTTTCCAAAAAATGTGTTTTTCTCAAATGCACGTTAAAAATGCTAATATTACTAGCATTCTCTTATAGAGTCAGTCGTGGCGCAGGTGCACAAGCGTACGACTAAAAGCGTGATATATTGTGGGTTCGATTCCCTGCTGACGCTGACACACTGCGCCATAACGGCCTCTTTTGTTTGTTTCCCATATCAATATTAACATTTTATCCAAAATCACTAGAAATCACAAACAGTTTAGACAATTTCGCATCATAATATATATAAATAATATACAAAAGTATGGAAGTTCGCAGAAGTAATGGAGAGATGCCAACGATTCGCCGTACATCGTGCTGTGACTCACGAGTGTTTTCGTCTTGCCTAAAATATATTACTATTATTAGTCATAGCAATATTTTGTCCAAAATCTTTAACCTTTTTAAATAACATCTGCCTATAATAATATTAGCATCTGGATCTTGGATTTATTTTCCTACTGTAGCACCTCGGCGTTAAGTTCCACCATTCTATGAATTTAGAGGTACAGAACAGAGTATTTTATAATAATTTTAGCAATGGGTAATGCTTGAAGCTAAAAATAAATAAATAGTAAAAATAATGTCTAAATATCTTAAAAAATATTTACTGTAGCTGTTTCGTAGCCTGAAGCTACGATTCCGTAGCTACTAAATTGCTACGAATCTCTTTATGTGCATAGCATTTAATTATAGAATTATAACAAATCATTATAAACTAAATAGAGAGAGTTTATTGATGTGTATAGAAATTAAAAATACCTCTTATACTTATGTGATTCAATAGATAATACTTCTCAGCATATAGCTGTAGCATTATCAATAGTTTCTTTAATGTTTTCGTAGCTCAGTTTTTTGAGATCATCGTGGTGGAGGAGTGCAGTGTCTCTCTTCCGGAATGGTTATAGTTAAATTCTTTTTAATTCTACAGCTTGGAGGAAAGAGCGCGGCGTCTTTGAGCAGACTTTTAGGCAAAAGAAGCCTGGTGTTAAAACACTACGATTCCATTAAAACACTCCTGTTCCCCATTTTCATCTAAATTCTCAAGGTATTGCGTATTGAGTTCTACTATTCAATATGCAATAATTGTAGGAAAGTATAATATTATAACAATAGCTTCTTCTGTGTATCTAACACTTATGAGGCAAAAAATATGAAAATGCGATACTTCAATTAACCAGTAAAATATATGAGAAATATTCAATAAGTTTATAATACGTGTAACAGTATATACCTTGAGTATAAGTAAAAAATAAATAAATAAATAAAATAAAATATGCATGGCAATGCACATAAATAACATAGTTAATTATGAATAATACAAACTATATATTTTGAATAAAATATTAATCGAGACGTGTTCGTGTATTGTCGTCCCGAGTGTCGCGACCGTCGTTCCGTATATATAGGAGGTGGTGATGCTCGGAAGGCAGCGGTCGAGTCGAACTATTAAGTACTACGGTACTAATAAATATGATGCACATAAAGACTCGTACCAAATGTATAATAAATATAATGTGATAATTTGAATCATGGCACGATCTTTTAGGATCGAATTTCTTATAAAGGCAATATATGTGTAGGAGCGACACATATTGTGGATCTTTGATCCATATTATAATATTGAATGTTGCTTGACGTCGCGAAGGCTGACGTGATGGGCTTATGCGAACTGTTATAGCGACATTAACTATGTCGTGGCTGATGCCGTCTCGCAGTACGCTCGCGATACGTAAGCTATGCTTGTATGGCGGTGGTCATTGATATATTATATACCACGTCTATGACTTGGTATACGAGTAGTAGGTGTGTGGTGCTTTATGTCCCAGCTCCGGTGTATGTAGTAGTGTCCGCCTGTCTCGTACGGGTGTGTGGTGCTATTTTATGTCCTGGAACTCTGGTGTATGTAGTAGTGTCCGCCTACGGTTCGAGACACGACTGTGGGGTGTGTGCCGTGCGTTTATTTAACATATCGGCCGCCTAGCGGTAGTGCGTTCGTTCCAACGACTTATATTGATCTCACAAATCAATCAACATCACGAATCACTATTCTAATACAATCTTAATATAAACAAGCGTAACAAGTACCTTCGGAAAGATCACACACAAACGTCCCGGAGGGTTCAACGATGACTGTAAAGCCACGGTCTGGTCGGAATCCACGGTGTAGGGGCGGGGCGGGGCCCGTACTCTTTCTTCCTCTTATTATAACTAGTTCGCAGTTATAGTGGAGAGGAAGATAGGACGCGCTCTTGGCTTATCTTCGGACGAGCTTCGAGTTATGACAATGTTATATTGTCGAGTCAGCAGTTATCTAAATAACTGACACAAGAACAACTTCTGATGGCAAATATCTTATTAAAGCGATACCTTCTAATGGCATAATATGAAATTCTTAACACTGTTTCCTCTGAATCTCTAAAAGATTTTGGGTTCTTCACGATCACAACTATAAAGAGTTCTAACCACTAGACACATCACGAGTCAAGGCATTAAATATTAAATAATATTTTAAAAGGTGTTTGGGATATCAGTTACATACGTCAATTCATAATTATTAGCACTTTACATACCATTTAAAAATGTTTAGATATATATATATTTTTTCAATTTGCTTATAAATTCTCCTAGCATATTTTTATTTTGAACCTATTTTGAATATTAAATTTGAAAACGACGTCGCATCGTAGTACATCATAGAGACGAAATTCTTCCACCATACAGTAAGCAAGACACGCTATTTGCATTTTATTAAATTAAAAATTTTATTTTATCACCGCAATCTCATGTCGTTCGAGATTCATAAGACCTGTCAGTACCAACATTTTCATATTATATATGTGTATGGTAGTATATATGTAAGTATAATATGTAGATATATGTATGATACCTTATTAAAACTTTACAAGTTCTGAAATTTAGATACGCGGTTGCGTATCAAGCCAAGTTCAGGCCCCAAATAAAAGAAAACAGGCAATGGAGCAGCTATATTTATAACATGTACAAATTGAAGTTATTTTTAACTATACAATAACTTTGTATCTGTTTTATATAGAATAAAGGAAATTTATTTATATATTAAACCCCTATAAACACTGCATATGAGTGAGTTGTATCTCAGCGCCACAGCGTTTGAACGGAATGACACCACTAGGCTCCCTCTGCCTACCCCAATATACCATGGGTTACAGAGTAAAGCTTTAGAAAAATATTTATGGCCCGTTTGCAATACCATAATCAAAGAACAAAAACAACAATAAAACAACAACAATAAAAATAATTGTGTATTTGAACTGACAAAATCTAGTGCTATGATCTAAAAAATCAATTTTTATTTTACCAGACCGATAAACACAGTATAAATATAATAATTTGCTCGAGGCCAAGACCTCTCGTGTACAGTCAAAGACAGCTCATTAAGAAAGTTACTTAAGTAATTCGACATAATTATTTAAAATGAAACAAAATAGAAATGAAATTCACGTTTTTGTTAATGTTAAACTCAAAATCCATTAGTCGGTGACTGTAGTTGGAATACGTTTATAAGCCAAAGTAAATCATGTTTCACTGCCAAAATTTGTGACGCCGGCCCCAGGAAGTAGGTACCACATTAGCCAAAAGGCATTTGATATGTCGTAATGTCTTTTTAATATATAATTTTAAAATAATACTTTACTTAATAGATAAATTGCGTTTAACATTTTTTTTGGAATCTTATAATTGATTTTTGAATCAACATCTTTCCCTAGGTAAAGAGGTAAAGAGGAGCAAACAACATTAAGAAGATTGTAAGAGAGTATTAAGAATGAATTTCTCGAAATTCATTTCAAACGAAAAAAAAAAGATTTTTTTCCTTGTTACGTTTTAAAGTCCACGTAAACCACGTAAAAGATGCGAACAACTACTAGTTACTCAGTATAAATACTAAGCCAAAAATACCTCAGCCGTACCAGTTGCGACAGCTCCAGACCCATCAGTGATAAAACCTTACAAAATACAACTATTTGTAACTAAACGTGTTATATTTATTGTAATAATCTATAGATTGATATAATCGATAGGCATTTCCTTTGCAAGTTATAGCTCAGCTTACTTCGTATTAGTTGGATCACGCACAGGCTGTGCTGCGGTAACGTAAAGAACATTGTAATATTGCTTACAAAGTAATTTTATGGGAAACTTCAGTTCTGGTACGAGTATAGTATGTTGTTTATTTTGATATTTTATTGGATTTTTTTATCTATACTAATATCATATAGTTAGAGAGCTTTTGTTGAACGTACTAATCTCAAGAATTATTAGTTCGAAAGAATAAATATCTTTTTGTATATATAGAGGAAGGCTATTAACTACATTACATCATATTGATTGTTTCGATGTACCTCGATTAGAGTTTCATCGGGCACTTAAAATGTCTCATGTATCATACAAAATTCTTTGCTGTTTTGATTTATTCAAAACTGCTAAATGTTTTGAAAGTAATCTAAATCTATAACTATTTTATGCAATTTGACATACTGCAATTATAATCATCACCATTAACATCATCGCCATCATCACTATCATCATCGTGATCAGCCTATCTTTGTCCATTTCTGGGTATAGGTCATTATAATGCTTTTTATGTAGAGGCCAGTCGTGGTGCAGGGGCACAAAGTGTGACTGACTGTAAAATCGACTGGTCATGGATTCGATCCCCACTGGAGGAAATGAAATATTTATTTACATTTATATTTTTATTTCTTCGCTCTGGTGTCGAGGCAATGCGCAGCGTTTAGTTCCGCCACTAAACACGCAACGCCTCCAGAACTCGGCGGAAAGTGGGGAACGGAGTGTGTTACACTAGGTTCCCTCTGCCTACCCTGCTGTGTGCGGGATACAGCGTGAAACTGATTTAATTTGATTTAATCTATAATAGTATTTTCAGATATTTCAGGTGAATTTACAGTTGATTATAATATCCATGTAGATCCATATTTACTAACGTGGATTGTAAACATGAGCGTGTCTTTGTGATTCTAGCTAATTAATATTACGTAACACTGTTTTGGTTTCATGACTTATATGAAACTAAGTTAGCTAGCTCTATATGAAACTCTACTAAATCTATCTTTATACTATAGGAACAGCTTGGTTTAAATGACAAAATAATATATAAATCATAAGTTAATGCTGAAATTGAATATAATATGTAAAGCTTCACGCTCATACCAGAATGTACAAGGGGAACTTAATCTTAAAACACTTCCTTTTTCTTCGTTTCCTAATTTTCGAGACATTTTGTGTTCTATGGCGGAACCCAACGTCACGTTTTGCTTTGAATGTATTGATTTAAATTACTATTGTTTTTTGATTAAATTAGCTTAATTCCCTTCTTCTGATAAAAAAAGCATTGCGACAATTTCCGTCAATTAACAAGCAAGTTCCTTAAAACTTGGGGTGGAACGAAAGAACGGAGTGTCTTAACAATATGTTCCTCTAGTCTACACTTCTATATGCCAAATACACGTGAAGCTAAAAACACATTCACCAAGCCGACATCGAACCCACAACCCACCTTCCAGTCATATCAATGTCATAACACAAAATACCATTTCTCAGACGACCCTAAACATTGAAACATGAATGCAAATAGCCATTTCGAGTACTAGAATGAAGTCGTTCAACGGCGCAGTCGTAAAAGGCGAATAAAATCTGGCATAACAGCCAGTTGTAAAATTACACCGTTTCCGTGCCCTATTAATTGCATAATTTGTGTTTAGGAGTTATATCGGTTTGATAGAGTAAGTTTCTTTTGTTAATTTTTATGAGAAACTAGTGGCCGTAACTTGGTGCAAATGTTCACGGAAATGGAATATGAAAAAATGGAAAAAAAAATTTTTTTTTTTCAGTTTTCCGATCCTGTACGAGAAATTCTATCTTAGTACAAAATTTCAGCATTCTACACCTTGTAGTTCAGGTTGTACGTGTGGTTTAAGTTGTGCCGTGTAGTTCCTGTTTTAGGTTAGATTCCCACTCGGAGATATTAAAATGAATTATTTAATATTTTCATTTCTTTACTCTAGTAACGAGGCTGGCGCGGAGTTACGTGGCTTAATAGGAGTTAGAGGTTGCCACGATACGGTTCTTAGGTTCGATCTTCCTACCCTGCTATGTGCGGGATGAAGCTGATAAAAAAGTAATAATAAGGGTATGGATTAAGTGTAAGTAGTGTCGTAATACTTAAAACAAAAATAAATACTTTATCCTAGTACGGTCTAATTTTCAAGACTATACGTCTTGAGAAGCGGAGCTCAACGCCGCGCTTTGTCTTTTTACTAGAGCACGGAAATGAAAATTATTTACACTCCGGAATGGAATCGAAACCACAACCTTCGAGTTCACAGTCAAAAGCAGTGCCGATGCTCCGCGACGGCCTCCATCCTGTTGTAAATATGTCTGCGACTCAAATAAATATAAACGGATATTTGAACCTGCAACAAAGTCCATATACAAGGAATTCCCTTAAGAGCCTTAATACCTTTGCACCTAACGCGGCTTAGAGGATCTCACGGGTCGATAAATCACAAAGTACCTGTTTTCGTACTTGAATTCTTGGTTTATATTGCAGAGAAAGCTTTATATAAGTAGTTTTATTTAATATTATATGATATATATAATAAAATACTGTATGTACTAAGGCCGATGTATGTGTGTGTGCGTAGCAGCACAGGGATAGGGTAAATGAATTTAGGTTCGAGTCCCAAATGGGAGAACGAATTATTTTTATTTTCAGTGGTCAAACCAAGAGTTCCTCCATTCGACACGTAATGAACCCCTGTCTACCCGCTATATGTGGTGTACACCGTAAAATTGGAATATATCTCCAGATACGATCATATATGTATCGCAGAAAATTTAAGTCCTTTTTTGCGCTAGCTAGCTTGCACTTTACTCACATCTCAAGTGTCGAGTCACGCATCTTCTATAAATTAGAAAGTATTACGAAGAAAAAATTAACAGGTAAGAGCCAGTAATGATCGAACTTCGGGTGACCAATTTAGATATTCAAATTGTGCTACGCTTTATCGATGTTTCACGCTCTTGAATAAATGAGTGGCTTTTTAAAATGTTTTGTGTGGAAAAATTCTACATTTAGTTATAATTATACACAGATATCCCCCAGAAAGCGAAGGGGAGTGAGGAAAAGGATGTATTAACTCTAGGTTCCCAGGTGTCCTCTGCTTACTTCGCTTTATGCGTGTCAGCATACAGCTTGAAGCTAAAAATAAAATTAAATCACTTTCTATCAGCTCTTTTCAGCGAATGAGCACGCGACTATATAAGGTTGTGCGTTCAATTCTCATATTATTTCCTAGCTCTGGTACTAAGGAAAAGCGCGGCGTTGAGTTCCGCCATTCTAGTTACAATGCCTCGAGAATTCAGCGGTAAGTTCAGTACAGAAGTATTTTGATGGGAAAGGAGTATTTTTGTTATTTATATGTGGAATAAATATATATAAGCTCTTTAATTGGTTTTCTTTCCTCGAGTTAAAATCGAACTCACAGATGTTTGCTTGTGTCTCTGCGCCACGACGGCCTCATTAAGTTGACATTAACATTAATTCGAGCTTTCAAGTATATTTAAAGTCTTAGCAGGCGTAAACCCGCTAACTCCTGTTAATAATAAACGTGGCTGCATTTGAACACGTTACAAGTGTCGGCTCCGTCGCCGTAGCGCGCTGTTACCGAGTTAGCTTGTCACAAAAACTTAGTACGTAACTTTTGTGAGGCAAGCATTCCGAAAGGGGAATACTATTATGGAATTACTCGATATTTTTCTATTTTTTTTTAAGGAGGTCGTGGCGCAGGGGAACATGCGTGCGACTGTAAACACGACAGATGCCTTCATAGTTCAAGTGTCTTAATAGGAACGGTATCTAACACTAGGTTTCTAGGTTTCCTCCGCCTACCCTTATATGTGAGGGAAGCTCAAAAAAGAAAAGATAAAAATATAAATAAAATATATAGAAAACAAAATATAAAACACTTAAGCATTTAATTATTAAGGCCGTTATGGCCTAGTGGCACTATAGTGGCTGATACGCATCGGTTGTGGATTCGAGTTTAATCTTGACGTTTGCTCTCCCCACTGAACACTAAATATCTCAAAAATTAGGGAGAATTTAGCCTTAACACTAGGTTCCCTCTGCCTACTCTGCTATGTACACAGGAAACAGCAGGAAACTTAAAAAATATATTTAAATTATCACACGCTTACGAAATACACTACCACAAAACCTAATGCAACGAACCCTTTGTCGAAGTTTAAACTGCTATTAGCGGAATTGCTGTAAAGTGGCACTTTTTACTCGAAAACGTGGCATTATGACAAGTCGACGATTCAGTGGAATGTCTGCCTCTTTCTTATCAATTGCTTTTGGTGATAATAAAAATTATTTGATTGTTATATTAGTAGTAATGTAGATAACATTCGTTTTTAATATTAAACTTGACTTTTGTACTAAATGGTTTAATTTTTTTTTAAAGTGTATCCAAAAAATCTCGAAAAATTAAAAAAAAACACATTTACAATTGTTTATTTTAGACCTTTTCTCTTCTTCAATTAACGTAGTTTAGTCTTTTAAAATGGCTATTCTGAACAGTACTTCACACCAGCGGATGCTTTCTATAACAAACCGCAGCGTTCAGTTCCTCCACTCAACACGCAATATCTCGAAAATAGGCGAAAAATTAACAACGGAGAGTTATAACACTAGGTCACCTCTACTAAGCTATCCATGAAAAAACGTGAAAAGCTAAAAAGAAAAACACACACACACCAAACACATTCACATTCAAAACATGCACCCAGTAATATGTTAGCGCAAAAGTTTTGTAAACAACACAATTTGTGTGTACGCGACACACAAACGTACATCCACAACAGTCGTTTAATTCAGTTTGCCTCATGTACCATAGCACGGCGTAATAGTATCGCGAGATTGGCCGTTACCCGGTCTGCCAAAATTTTCCGGGCGCCGTGACAAAACACGTTTCGTGGAAAGATTAAGCTCCTATATTTAAATTTTTTGAAGGCACGTGCAAAATGTTGTAACTATTTTAGTTTAATTATTATTGTATATATTGAAAGTGTGGCAGAGGTTGACTGTGAGCGTGATGGTTGTGAGTTCGATTGTCACTCGGGGGTTGTATGTTTTTTCTTTATTATTTTAATTTCCCGCTGTGGTAAATGATGGGTGGCGTTGCGTTTCGTCACTCAACACGCATTGCCGCCAGAATTCGACGGAAAGTAGAGAGTGCGTCAATGCAAACGTGTCTTAATATTAGGTTCCCAAGTTCTCTCTATATGGTATACCCTACTTAGCTACCTGCTTACCTTGTTATGTGGAGCAAAAAAACATATATCAATGTATTTAAATAAACATTTTAATAACTTTACATAAAAAGTTCATTATTTAGTCCACAGCTTACTTAAAACTCTTAAACTAACGTAAAAGCTCATTAATGTCTCTCTTCTAAATAAATACTTATTTATACAGAAAACTTGACTGGGAGGTAGAAATTTATGGACATACAATTTATTACACTAACAAAATCTTTTCTTATATTTTAGAGTAAATCTATAGCTTTCGCCTTACACTTGCCGTGTAACTTCAAAAACCTAGTGTTGAAACACTTCAGTACTCACGCACTGCGCAATTTTCGAAGCATTGTGTGTTGAAAGGCGGACTTCAACGCCGCGCTTTGTCTTGCCATAAGTGAAAGTTGGACCATCTCAACAACCTCTTACATCTTGTTACCCACGTTAAATATTTGTAGGTTTACGTATCTGTCTGTATATCTCTATCTAAAGCTACTGTAGCGTTAAAATAATGATGATTGTTGAAATAAATAATAACGAATTAACATTATATTTACTTACTCGAAGCGGAATTATCAAGAGAAACCTTAATGGCTATCACATTACCGGCCTCATTAAAACCGTAATAAATTATCTCGTGCTTTTCCAAAAAAAATATTAATTTGTAAATACTCTTGTACGTGTAACAATACAAATATATTTTATAAGGGGCACAAGGGTGTGTTGGTAAACGCGACCGGTTGTGGGTTTGATTTCTACTCGGGGAAATGAAATATCTAATATTTTGCGTTTTTGAGTTCCGAGCGCGGTGTTGAGTTCCGCCACTGAAACACAATGCCTTCAAAATTTGGCGGAAAATAGGGAGCGGAGTATCTTTACACAAGCTGCTATAGCGTGAAGCTACAAAAACAATATACATACATTGTACCTACACTGTACTGTAATTACAAAATAAGTAGGTTTTATCAAATGCATGTTATTTTGTAAACAAAACTAAAATATAAAAAATATGATTTTCAAATTTGTAACTGTCTGTCTTTCTGTTAGTTCAGGCTAATCTACGGAATAGCTGAGCCGATTTTTATGGGACTCTTACTGAAAGATATAGGAGGATGAAACTTATTTCATTTACAGGACTTGCGCGTAAAAGAAAACGCTTACCATGAGCAAATACTAGGCTCGTAGATATAAAATATATTGTCAAACCAAACATTTTATATTAGATATAACATTTTTTGCCAAAGCAAATATATTCAAAAAGTTTTAGTTAAAATTTATTTAGTGTATATAAACTAAAATAATTAAGCAAGTACCCTAAAATGCACTTACATAATATTAAACAAAAACTCGAATAATTGAAGCGGCCAAAGACGGGAACCTAGTTCACAATTTTTTTTAACGAAACTTTATTATGAATACAACGAATTAGAATCGCTACTAGAATACGCTAATGGATAATATGAACATACTCCCAAAACAACTAAGCTATTTAATTATTAATATTCATCTAGTAGAACTTTATAATATCAAAGAATCTATCATACAGTATAAAATATTTATATAATTATATAAACTTGTTTATTATTATATTATATTATATACACATTTCTTTATATTTTCTTATACTATAAGCTAGAGAAGCCGTGGCGTTAAAATCCGCCACTCAACACATACAGTATCAACACAAAATGTCTCGAAAATGTATCACAATCAATCAGAAGCATGTTCAATCTGCCTTTCGTGCTATATATAATACAGGGTAAAACTAAAAAACGAAAAGCTAGAAAAAAACAGAGATTACCTAATGTAAGACACTGCATTCTCTGCTTTCCTATCGGTTTTCAAAATATTGCGTATTAAATAACGGAACTCAACGCTACACTTTGTCTTAATTACAAAGAGTGACAACGGTATCTCGATCTCAATATCTTTTATTAGGAATTAAAAATAAATAGTTTAACTAAAATGAACTTTTTTCACGGTTTCGTTACAAACATATCCGAACTAAATAATTTTATACGCATGCCACGCTACGTTTAGATCGTGCGGATCTGTAATCGCGACGAGTGCGCTATAAACAACAATGTAAACTGGTATAAATTTTCATTTGGGGCCGCCCTGTATATCATAATTGGACCATTGAACGATATATTTCAGTGAGGATAAATGTTAATATTGAATAAATGCCTAGAATCGTTTCCCTTTTTATTAGCTTCACGCTGAATCCCGCACACAGAGGGTTGGCAGCCTTCTGCCAACCTAGTGTTATGACACTCCTTTCCCCAATTTCCGCCGAATTCTGGAGACATTGTGTGCTGAGTTGCAACGCCGCGCTTGCCTCGACACCAGAGCGAAGAAATGGAAATATAAATATTAAATTAAATATTTCATTACCTCGGAGATCGAACCCACAACCAGTCGTGTTTCCAGTCACACTTTGTGCCTCAGCGCCGTGACTGGCCTCAATATGGTAATAAAAATTATTCATTCTTCTGAGTGGCCATCGAAACCACAACCGTCGCGTTTAGTCAAACGAGGTTTCGCTACCATGGGGTAAGATGGCTGCTGCTGATGTTATCAACTTCACGTTTTTCTTCTATACAATAGAGTAAAAAAAACGTCGTGCACTCTTTATTTAAATTTATATTTTCTTGCTCTGATAATGAGGCTAAACGTGGCGTTAAGTTCCGCCACTCAACACGCTATGCCTCTGAATTCAGCGAAGAATAAGAGTCATAATGGGAACAGAATCTCAGAATTTCTTTTTAGTCAGTCAATTTGTTTTTCAAGAAATTTTAAATGCAAGAATAAAAATAAGATTTCCACATCACCCAGGCCACAGTCAGTATTTAACAGGACTATGGCAACTTCCAAGAGTCCGTGCCAAAAGAGGTGAATTGTGAAGCTTTCAGGTAGAGATTATTATTTTTGGCTCCCGATCAACTTATGAGCGGCGTTTCCTTTCAGATTTTCTGGTACTTTGAATGGGCCAACTTAAATACATTCTATTAAATTGCCTTTGCCGTCGTTTTGAATGTAACAACTTGCCAAAATTGGTTAGATTTCGTTTCTACGATTGTTGCTTTCGAATTCTTAGAGGTTCTTTTCGAATTAATTTAGAAATGTTAAGAAAGTTTTGATTTAGAAGTTTTAGTTAGAAAGTTTGTGGTTTAATGGTCATGACATTATTGAACTGCCATAATAATATGATTTAGCAAAGTTCTTCTCATAATCTTTTATTGGTTTCTTAGCTCTATACCCTACTCCACATTGGACAGGGTAACGAGAATACTTGGCTTCTACGAATGGAGATCGATCCCACAACCACCACTTAAGAAAATATTACATTATATTATATATTTGAAAAGGCTAATTTCTAAGTAGCCCATAGTCAAAGTCACGCAATGTTTAACCGACCGTGTTTATTTATACAGAGTAATTGTTTAAGCGGGCGTTTGCCAACTCCGAACGTTTTGTTGTTGTGACAGCTTAGCTAGGCTTTGAATAATATCTAGATTTCCACAATGGTTCAATGTACACGCGAGCTGTAAACGGATTTGCTTCCATTATGGCAACGCTAATTTACTGAAGGCCGATTCGTCTTACTAATTTCTTATTCATTAGTAATGATTTTCACGCTGTAATGAAGCTTCACGCTGTATCCCGCATGTAGCTCTGCTATAACATATATACGGGATAACTAATGTTGAGACATTTTGTTTCCCATGCACCGACATATTTTCAAAAAACGGTATAAACGATAAAATTTATTCTTAAGAGTGACTATCGAACCTACAGTCTGACGCGCAGCGCCACGACGGATATATGTTTAGTTTTTATAAATATTGATATCTATCTAGCATTTGCGAATATGCGTTCTATTTGGTTTTTTGAGTTCGCGAATCTTTAACTTATTGCAGGGTTAGGCCATTCTTTGAGGAAGGTTATATATAGGGCTATATTAAATCACGTAAAATGTTTTGACCGTAAAATGGTTCTCTACCTGCCGTCAGAATCACCTCGAGCACTTGGGATGTGTCATAAATAATTATTTAATAAAAATATTTTTATAAACTTCTCGTTGCATTCCGAACATAGTACGAAGAGGGAACCTGGAAACCTAGTTTTAAAACATTTCCAAAAAGACACGTTTGGTCTGCATTTTGCGCTGAATTCTTGATACATTGCGTGTTAACTGGTGAAACGCCGCGTTTTGCTACGTTACCAGAGCAAGGAAATACAAATATTTCATTTTCTCGAATGGTAATCGAACCCACAACCTCTTGCGTTAACAGTCAGTCACACGCTTGTGCCCCTGCACCGCAAGTGGCCTTAAAAGCTCAACATATAAAAGTTTATCCCTTAAACAAAATCCCGGTAAGCTGACAAGTTGGCTTACTATGAAATATTTAACTGTTCAATGCTATTATGACATATGGGGTCGCGAATAAAAATGTACGGAACACGTATTATATTGTTGTTTATAGCGCACTCCATGCGATTACCAATTGGGTTTTTGAAGGGATATAAGGAGATTGAGTATTTTCTTTTATTTGCTTATATTCTTTTCACGCTGTTTCCCGTATATGGCAAATTATGAAATAAGAACCTAGTGTTAAAACAGAACGTTTATCATGCATCATCCAATTTATTAAAAAAGAGGGGTTAAGTGGCTACTGTGGTACTCACTTACTTAACCTTTTTTTTTTTTTTTAATATTGTTTTAAAGGTTAAGGTGATTATTGTGGCTTAGTGGGACAGCGCTGGGCTGAATTTAACAACGCGCTTTCCCTCTCTACCGGCATGAAAATATTAAATATTTCATTCCCCCGAGTGAGAATCGAATCCACAACTTTTACAGTCTTCGCCACGACGGCTTCTGGAACCTAGTCTCTAAGTAGCTCATTTACTCTTAACGCTGTTCTACGCAACTAGTATGGTAATATGTAGTCAACCTAGAGTTAAGACACTACATTACCCATTTTCCATCTCAATTTTCGAGACATTGCGTGAACTTAACGGAACCCAACGCTGCGGTTTGTCTTTCCTGATACCAGTTCAAGGAAACGAATATAATTTATTACCCCGAATGGGAACCGAACTCACAACCGTCACGTTTATATGCAGACGGCCTGATAAATGTATATATACGTAAGACACGCAACAAATGTAAGTAATCCACCAAATAGCATTTGTAACGCGTTTACAGCTGACATAAGAATACATTGAGAGACAACGGTTTTATTACGCTGTAAAACTTGTATCGTCGTTGTGGCGCAGTGTTGCGCTTGCGGTGGTTGTAGGTTCGAATGCTGGTCTGATAAATTATTTTTATTAAAAAACGAGCCATGCGTGAGTAGGACTCGTGGTGCAATTTATAAGCATTGATAAACGTAAGTTTATACAATTAATTTGGTTCCTATTCTGGTTTTGAGTTCCGCCATTCAATAAGCAAAGCTTTGAAAATGCCTACGCAGCTTTGTATATGCGGGATGCAACGTGAATTTAAAAAAAGGTATCCCGCATATAGCGTAATTGGCATATACGCTATCTATATACGGGATACCTTCTCAATCACGTAACCGATACACTGCCCAGCTTTTAGCTTTTAGGGCTTTTTTGATCAGTGGAGGAACTCAATGCCAGACTTCGTCTTCTTACCAAAGTAAATCAATGAAAATAAAAATCAATTTAAATCATCTTCACGCTACAACATCCCGTACATAGCAAGGTTGGCAATAGGAAGATAGTGTTAAGACACTCCGTTCCCCATTTTCCAACAATTTTTTTGAAACATTGCGTGTTGAGTGGACGAACTCACCGCCGGGCTTTTGCCTTTGTACCAGAGCGAAGAAATGAAAATATTAATAAATAATAATTTATTCCTTCGAGTCGTGATTGAACCCACAATTGTCGCATTATTTCTCCTTCAGCCACCCTTGTGCCCCTGGGCCATGACGGCCTCGAGATAAAAAAATAATAATTTATTCAAAATCAAAAGTCTATTTGAATAAAGAATATTATGAATTTGAATTTGAAGTTAAATAAGCATACATTGTAAGAGGACTCTTTATTACGCTATAAAACATACAAGTATTTTACAGTTGAAACGTAATACTATATAAACCATTTCTACAATTTATCTTATACTTATACTTTACTATATATTATGTACCAAACATACATACATTCTGGTAGTATTTTGTCAAACTTTTCATATAACTTATTAAAGTTTTCGTTTTCAGTGCAACTGAGTATGTTAGCCGGTGTACTAGTGAATTTGGGTTAGAACTTATATATGAGAAAATATGTTTGTTTTTAACATGTTTTAAAGTGTTATAGCAGAAAATTTTAAAGCAACATTGTATATATATTTAAAAAAAGTTACTATATTGGGATTATCTTTTATGATTTAGATGAAGTATATTTCTACTTATAGAAGTCTAAGTACAATGTATACGTATCTACGCAATATAGAGAGGACATACATAGTTAATTGAGAGGTGTGTGATATCTTCTTCAATTTTTTTGCAGCGATGTCGTCATGACGCAGCGGCACAGATCTTACTGTCAACGCGACGATTATGGATTCGATTACCACTCAGGATATCACTATCCTGAATCCCCCCACTCGCGAACTTTCGTAATGTTTGCAAAGTTGACACTTGCAAAGTTGAGCGGAAAGTGGTGAACGGAGTGTCTTAACACTCAGTTCTATTTGCCTACTCTCCCGCATGTATGCAGAATACATCGTAAAAAAACCATCCCTAAATTTAAAATCTACTACTTTGATCTCCTATATAATCCTCCTCCTGCCTCCAGATTTTAATACGATTTAATCCGTGAGTATATAAGCTGTAAAATAAGCATTGTAGCTAGAACTTTACGGCCAATATCTGGTTTAATAACTTTGCCAGTAAAATGTTTTTATGTTCGAACGCACGGGTATATAGTGTCATGCTCTCTATATGTACGAGTATGTACGTAGGTGGCAATTTCATTAAATATGGCTTTTATTTGTTTTTTTTTTTACCCACAGAGCAAGGTAGGCAGAGGAAACCTGGGAACCTAGTGTTAAGATACTTACGTTCCTCACTTTCCACTGAATTCTGGAGGTATTGCGAGTTGAGAGGCGCAACTCAACGCCGCGAGGAAATCAAAATATTAAATATTATATTAAATATAATATGTTAAGAGAAAGCACACAATGGCGTTGAGTTCCGTCATTCAACATGCAATATTTTATAAATTAGGCAGTGTAAGAGGAACGGAATGTCATAACACTAGGTTCCATCTGCCTCTTCTGCTATGTGGGCTGAACTTTTAAATTTTTAATAAAATTTTATTGTAATAAATTGTAAAGTATACGCCCAAAACCTATTAAGAAAATATGTAACACATATCCGTAGCAAGTAACCCTATACGTAATATGTCTCAAGCACTTATAAGATTAAGGTTCGAAAGCGTCGTCACTTCCTTTTAACCGGCTTTTTAACTGACAAGTTGACAACATAATCGCGAAACACATATATTTTTTGCCTTTTTTTGAGTATAGGAAACGTGCAATCTTAGAGTTAAGACACTCTGTTCTCATTAAGACACTTCCGTTTTCCACTTTCCGTCGAATTCTTGACGCATTGTGTGTGGCGGAACTCAAGGCCGAATTTGTATAGAAAATAGAAAAGACGACAGCACGTTAGACAAGAGTGGCAGAAATCAACGCCGCTCCTTGTCTTCTTAAAGCTTTCGTTCTCTCTCTCTCATCTCAAGTTTAGTTAAAGTAATTGTTACTGGTCACTTCAATTTCCATTGTTCGTACATCCACAAATATACAATATAGTCTAAAGACACAACGCTTATCACTCCTCGCATATTTTAAACATATTAGTGACGTAACTTAACGCCGCACATTGTCTACCCAAACCAAAGAAATCAAGATTAGAATAACATTTTTAAAAATAGCGCCATTGAAATTTCCCAAAGACCTAATATATTTAAAGGAAACGCTTATAAGTTTCGAGCCAAAAATAATCGCCGGGCACCTGAAAGCATCGCAATTCACCTCTTGGCACGATTTCTTAAACTGTCCCAAGTGAGATCGTAATGTATATACGTTACAGAAGAGCGTTGTACGCTGGAGAAACTTTTCTTTATTCTGTTAGAAGGTATTTAACGTACAATCCAATTGGTTTTTTTTTTCGCTTCACATTGTAATTCGCATATGGCAGGATATGCACGGAACCTGGGACCCTAAGATACTTCCGGTCCCCATTTTGCAATGGATTCTGGAGGCTTAGCGTGTTGGGTGACGCGGATTGCCCCATTATTAGAGAGAGGATAGAGGAGGAAATACTAAATATTTAATTTCCTCGATTGGGAATCGAATCCACAACCTGTCATGCATACAGTCGCACGCTTGTGGCCCTGCGCCAGGACTGACCTCATAAAACCTGATAAAATTTTATAAAACGTCTCAAGTAAACGGGTTACTCTTTCAAATTTATTCTTCCTCCGCCATAACTATCGCGGAACGCGATCTACCGGCCAACTTTAATTAAATATAGCTATTAAAAATATTTATAACCGCGCCGTCGGCTTTTGCATTTTTATGGGGTTGCCAGATAGCGGACTGCCCCTGAATGAGAATCAGTATTATTAAATGCTTTCTCTTAAATTATGAACGTTAAGTAAACTGTGTTATTTATTGTGTTTTCAGATATTTTGTGGAGTAGGTAGGAGTTAGTGGTAGGAGACGTTGTTTTTCTTTTTTTTCCAAAGGTTCTCTTTTTTAGCTTCTGGCTGTTAGAAGGGAACCTGATGATAAGACATTCCGTTCTCTACTTTCTGCTGCTCGGAGGAAAAAATATGAATTATTTTATTCTCCCAAATTTAAATCTTATCGTACAATCGTAGCGTCTACGGTCACACGCTTGTGCCATTGCAAAAAGCCAAAGAGTAATATTATTAATTACTAAAAAAATAAAATAAAATAAATGTCTACTAAGCCGATTTTGATGACATTTTGATTGTTCCTTATTAATATATTTAAATCAAAAATGATCAATTCGATTCAAAGTATCTCTCTACCTATCTCTAAAATTAGTTAGTTTTTATAACTTTATTTTTCAGTCAAGTTAGTTAAATCAATTAAAAAATCATCGTATGTTGAGAAGTCGAATCTCAACGTCAAATTTCATCATTTCACATTTACAAGTATATTATTTAATGCTACAATCTATGCATTGATTATTTTTTTATGTGTGTACACATACACACTCATATTTTTTTTTAACTTCACGCTGTATTCTGCACATAGCAAGGAGGAACCTAATGGTTAGACACACCGTTCCTCATTAAAGTACTTCCGTTCCACATTTTTCACAGAATTCTTGAGTCATTGCGTATTGACTCAACGCCGCCCTTTGCCTTGTTACCAATGCGAGGAAATAAAAACGTTAGCTACCGGTTTGTATAACTAGAGGTGAGCAGAACGCATTGACCCTGGTCTCCCTGGCAGCACAAGAAGAAAAAAATATATGAGAAAAATTCTAAACAAATTTGCGTAATTTTCTCTTTATTCTACTTATTTTTTTCAAAAAGAACCAAATCAATTGCCATATTTTTTTTATAGGACCAACTCTGAAATATAAGTTGCCTTACAATGCAGGGATCACAATTAACTGAGCAATCAATGCTCATACATAAAAATAATCATATAGTCGGCATATTTCTGGTTTATGAAGTCAGCTAGTAACTGTACAAGGGTTTCTTAAAGTCACCACAGAACATAATATACAGAGGAGAAAGAAATCTTGACACTAGAGTCTCCCGCCACCCCACTCTACTACAGTACTACAGTAAAATAACAATACATTACGATCTCTTTTAAGTAGCCACAATACATCATATACAGATAGCGTGTCATGTATTTAACATTTAAATCTCCCCGCGCCGGTCACGGAGTGGTTGTAAATCCTCATATTGTCCGTGTGGCGATCTTCCAAAAGTTTTCAACGGTTTTTGGGTTCGTTGGTGGAATTTGTGTCATTTTTTTAGTTTATTGTTAAATTTATATGTATACTTCTGTAGGTAAAGTTGACTTTGGAGAAGGTAGAAATTAAATTAAATTAAATTAGCTTCACGCTGTATCCCGCACACAGCAGGGTAGGCAGAGGGAACCTAGTGTTAAGACACTCCGGAGAAAGTAGAAGTTTCTATTATTTGAGTTTAATTAAAAAGCTTCACACTGTAGCCCATCCCTCACGTAACAGGGTAGAGCACCCCCATGCACTTGTAAACTTACCCGGAATACTACCTTTTGAGGCCATCATGGCACAGTAGTCGGATTGTAAAAGTGACGGTTGTGAGTTCGATTGGCACTCAAACGAAGGGATCATTTTCATTTCCCTGCGCTGGTGACAAGAAAAGACAAGTGCAGAGTTTAATTCCGCCACTCAACACAAAGTATCCAATTTGGTGAATTTGGTGAAAAGTAGAGACCGTAGTGCCTTAACAAGTAAGGTAGGTTGTATCTTCCCACCGGGAAAAATACAACTGAACCAATTCATAGTATAAGCTCGTTCTTTACAGAAATGTTTTATTTTTCCTTCATCTCTCGCGGCACGATGAAAGAGTCGTTTAAGGTTTTGCCGCCTTGATTGATTGCGGACAGAATGATTTAATACTTTTAACTTTAGTTCAAAGGAAAATCCTCCAATCTAGCATTCTAGTAGAGAAGCTATTCTTTTTACAATGAAAGCTTATAAGTTCATTTTTTCTTTTTTTAGTTGATGTTTTTATTACTATTAAGATAATATCTGACTGTATGTGACTATATGTACTTCGTGAGATGCGTGAGATGTTGAAACGATGTTAGATTATTGTTAACATAATAATATTATATAGTTTAAAAAAACATCTGAAGTGTCCCACAATCTAAATTCTCCAATATCAGATCAGTTCGATGGTACCATGGTACCATATAAATGTCAAAATCAGCTTCACGCTGTATTCTGCATACAGCAGGATAGGCAGAGAGAACCTAGTGTTAAGATACTCCGTTCCAAACGTTCCGCCGAATTTTTTTAGCTATTGCGTGTTGAATGATGGAACTCAACGCCGGCTTTTACCTTGTTACCAGAGTGAAGAAATTAAAATAATAATAATTAAATCCCTCGAGTGGGATATTATTGTATTGTCATCCAATCAAGTTTCATTATTATTACAGGATGGGCATTATACAATCAACCAATTTCATTTAAAATAACAATAAATAAAGAAAAAGTTTACTGAATTAATACATTTCTAGTAAGAAGACAAAGCGCAGCATTGGATTCCATCGTCAATACAGTCAATCGAACCGCAATGTCTCGAAAACAGTGTTTTAACATTTTAATTTTTAAATGAAACTATTTTAACCGGACCCGACCCTTTGCCTATCCTCCTATATGGGGGACACAGCGTGAAGTTAAAAAAGCTTATTAAGCAAAACAAAACTGTTAAAGAAAATCTAATTCTCGAAATAAACAAAACATTACACGAACTAGAACATTAGGCGATAAATCACTGGATGATTAAATGAGCTAATCAGCGTATCCCGCTACTATCGATACCTCTCGATATGTCGATATTAGGATGTGAATACAAAGTGGTATAAGTATTTAAAATTGTTATTTTAAACTAATAACAAATTTTTAAGAAAAGATAGAAAATGTGTGATTTTATGTAACGGTTATGGGTTGAATCCCATTTCATATTTAAAAACATTTTCCTAATTTCTTAGAAAAAATAAAAGTATAGATAGAGCTAACTTGTCGCTAGATCATCTTATGCCCTACTATTATTAACGTGCTAACTAAAATAAATAAATATATATGTACATGGACTGATCTAGTATTTTTTTATATTATATATTATATATAATCAAGAAATTATATTAAATAATAATAATAAATATATTTACTATATTAAAATGATTTTCATTTCCCGGTTCTGGTATAGAAAATACTGCGTTGAGTCCTTCTACTTTATATGTGAATATTTAATCAGCTTCACGCTGTATCCCGCACACTGCAGGGTAGGCAGAGGGAACCTAGTGATAAGACAGTGCAGTTGAGTTGTGAATAAGTTGAATAATAAACCTTAATGCTAATCTGACGTTTTAAATAACAAGTCTCTAAGTTATACCCTCTTTGCCTCCAAACTATAGTATATAAATAGTTGGTTAGATTTCATCGAGCGGCGTTCAGTTCCTGTCCTGTAGGTCTCTGAATTAACGCGACCAAATGTAGTGGATTGACAACTTTGCCTCTACAGGGACTTTGAGACCGCACGCGATTTATAACTGCTATGTTAGTTACCTTGTTATTTGTTAAAAATAGCCCTATGTTTTGGGTTGGGTTGCAAATATTGTGTGGAATGTGGGGAACGGAGTGTCTTATCACCAGATTTTATCTGCCTATCCTGCTATATGCGGAATACAGCGTGGAGTTATTTTTTTAATATAGGAGCATAATACTTACTAATAGATCAAATTGCATTAAAACCAAAAATTAATACACAATTTACATTCATTACATATTTAAAGGTTAAAGTAGCCTTTAAGTATGATGTACTTAATAATATAAACAGCATTTAAACGACTGGTCACCTGCCAACTCGTTATAAGCAGTCAGTTGTACAACGATAGTATTGACAGCTTCTTGGCAACTACAGAATTTTATTATGAACGACGATATGAAGATTTTTTCAGCCACAGGGTATCTATCTATCATATATCGTACCTTGAGAATATTATTTTCTCAAATTTTGAGAATATATAGGAATACTTATTTCTTTAACTTATAGGCCAAAAATATAGCCGTGGCCGAGGAGCAGTCGTGTCCTAGAGGCACAGCATCTAATATTAAACACGACGATCGGGAGTTCGATCCATACTCGAAAGATTGAATTATTTTTACTTTCTTGCCTTGTTGATTTCCGCCCACTCAATACGCATTGCCCAAAAAATTTGGCGAAAAGTGGAGAACAGGAGAGTGTCTCAACATTAGGTTCCATCTGCTGCTGCCGCTATATCCCACGTAGATATGTGAAATTAAAAATTATAAAACAACGTAATTCCATATAGTAATATCAATAGTTTTCCTTCAAATAAAATAGAATTAGATTTTATACTAATTAAAAAAATATAATCATCTCTTGTTTGAGTGAAAGATCTTATCACCCGACAAAGAGAGACAGATCATTACCTATTGCAAAGTGCTACGGCGTGAGATTTTTCACGACAATTTTTGGATCGATCCTCAAACGGGTACTCCTACTTACGTTTATTTATATTAACCCGCTACGATAAGACAAAGCGCGGCGTTGAGTTACGTGACTCAACACATTTAGAATTATCACTTTATTTCCTCCCCACGAAACAATATTACATAATCTAGTAACAACTTTGGAACAAGTAAATTAAGTTGCTGTAAAGCTGAGCTACCTTACAGACTTGTAAGGGATCATCATTAGTTATAACGACGTCTTGTTCACAAATATTTTACTATTAGCTTTGTAAGTTGTGCTAGTTAAAGTGAAATATATAGGAAATATATATTTTCTTATACTTTTAGGTTTGTAACTTTGAAATAAATTATTGGCTTTTTTTGTTTTTCTTTTGTTTCAAAGAGAACGGAACAAGAACGGACCGGAAATGATTTGTTAAGAAATAATTGGGTATATGTTTTATAATCTATCGTACATTGTGAGTTTGGCAAGTATCCTTTTAATGACTACTTTTTCATCATTTTGTCTGATATTGCTATTATTATATTTGTACCTGTATATTCTGAATAATCTAAACAATTTTTTTTCGAGACAGTGGTGGAACTCAACCGTGCTCAGTTATACGAAAGCGAGAAAATGATAATGTTTCTTGCCTTTAAATCGATTATGAACTATATATATTCGGTCCCAATCGAATAGCTAAAAGCTACAATTTTAAGAAAAATATTTGTCAAAAATCGATATTGACTCGCCGATAAATAGCATGGGTAAGCTTAGCTAAATAAAAATTTAAACCAACGATATATACGTGCCATACAGTCAGCCGTCTCATATTAAGATGCTGGAGCGTTTTGCATCCAAAGTGGTCCTGGTGCCTTTAAATATCGTATAGTATAGTATTGAGAGTAGCATTGCATGTGAAATATAAATGGTTACTTTTCTACACGCTTCACGGTTTTTCCCGCAAACTAGGTCGGAGAACTTACGTGATCGTATTGAAACACTCTGTTCTCATGATTCTGCACAATTTTCAGGTTATTACGTGTTCAGCCGCGAAACCCAACGCCGCTGTTTGTCTTACGAGAACGGTAAATTTAATGTAAGTTATTCCTCCTGAAGGGGATCAACCTCCCACTGTGCCACTGTGCACTGTGGCCTCTATACTCAGTCAATACACCAATCAGTCTTAAAACGACAAAAAAATATAATTTTATTATTATTTTTTTGCAACGCTGACTCTATACTAGCAACATGTGTAGACTTGGCAAGCGGCGATTTAATTACGGTCCCCTACGTACCACAAACATCCTGTGGCAGTTTTGGCACGATACTACTATGTAATACTGGCTGCTACTAGAAAAAACGTATCAAATTGTCGCTCTAATTGGAAGGAGTTCGCGGATTTTGTTAGATGTTTTTAGTTTATGGTACGAAAAAGTAATTTAGTGTTAAAACACTACGTTCACCACTTTCCGCTTCATTTTTTAGAAGCATTGCGTATTGAGAAGCGGAATTCAACGCCACGCTCCATCTTGTCACCAGAGCGATAAAATGAAAACTATTAGTTAATATTGCCGCATAGAAATCGAACCTACAACCGTCGCGTTTACAGTTTAACGCTGTGGTAAAATAACCACTCAAAAATCATCATTGCTTTTTAAAAATAAAAGTGGAAAAACGAAAAAATACCAAAATAAAAAAAAAACAAAAGCGTTAAGCACTCTACAATGTAAATACAGATAGCTTCTCTCACCATAATAACGCGAATACCTTGCATTATCCAAATTTTATATTCCGCGCTCGTGCCAGAACACGCCGGGACAATGGTTAGATGGATGTACTGTCGTCGGTAGCGGGTTCGTGAAAAATGGTGCGTTATAAGCCGTCTAGTGTAACGGTTTGCTCTAGAGTTTTACTTTGAGTGATTGCTTGGAATTTTTCAGTGTTCCTTGCCAAATAATACGTGTAAGTGTTTGTTTATGTTGGCTATGTTTAACTTGCGGCTTCGCCCGCATAGTCGATTGGAAAAATGGAAGTAAGTAAGAGTTGTGTTTGAAATATGGATTAATCGTTATGTCGAAGAGATTCATGTAGTTTACACGGTGAAGGTGACGATTGTAGGTTCGATTCCCACTCCGGTGAATAAAACTTTTTTTTAGTTTCACACTGTATTCCGCACGTAGCATAGACAGAGGGAACCTGGAAACCTAGAGAACCTAAGACAGGGCAAGAATCAACGCCACAACTACGCCACGACTGGCCTCAAAATATTTAATTCTATTATCCACCGCGGAGTCGCGGATAAAATCTAATTTAAAAAATATTAGTCTAGAGATTTGTATATAGGTTGTAGTATATATATATAACAAATCCCTAGACTAACATCACAAATAGAATAGTATAGAAAAGAAGTAGCATTTATTTATTGGAGTTTCGTATTTTCAACAAGCGTTCACAAGTACGAAACACCTGCAGGAGACAGGTACCTCACTGCTGGTGCCAGACAAAAGAATACGTCCGCTCTCACCGTTTATATGGAATTAAATTCTATTAAGCGAATCGTTTGTTTGGTCGCGACAAACTTATTTATAGATGGGTAGTGGGTTATATTTTCACAATTAATTTATTACATGTTAATGTTGTGACGTTCGGTTATATCAACTAGATCAGTGGTTCCCAACCAGTGGTCCGCGGACCACCAGTGGTCCGCAGAAGCCTAAATATGGTCCGCGAACGATTTTAATTTTATGACTGGAAATGGTGAGGCGAAGTTTTTGTTTGATTATCACAATTAATTTTTATTATACCTACATGCATAGTGGTCCCTGCTACCAAGAATGATATAGAAGTGGTCTTTGATCAAGAAAAGGTTGGAAACCCCTGAACTAGATGTTGAGGCCGTCATGGCACAACATCTTTGACTGTAAACGTAAAGATTGTGAACGTAAAGATTGTGAATTCAATTTTCAGTCGGTGGAAAGATTTTTAAATTATTTTTTTTGCTCTGGCAGTCTCAAAAGTGTAGTGTAAGTGTCTCAAAAGTAGCAATGTCTCAAAAGTGGGAAAAGAAATGTTTTAACACTAGGTTCACTCTGCCTACCCTATGCAAGAAAAAGTGTGACAGCTTCCCACTTTTTCTTTCTTTTATTTTATTATATTAAATACTGCGTTTAGTTCCGTCGTCTATCATTCCTGTCAATGTCTTCACATCTGTCATGGAAGTGAGCAGTCGCGTGTAGTAATACAGTATAACACGTAGGTATTATACACAAACACGAAAACAGAGATAGAAGAACATAAAAATACTTATTTCTTGGGCGTAGGAATTTGATTTGAAAAACTGGAGTGAGCCAGAAGTCTCGTGCCCTTCCATAATTTAGTACCCATCAATCCAATTATTATCTACTAACTACCACCACTCCAGTCTTCCTCGACGAATGGATTTTCCAACACGAAAAGAAAATTTTAATTCTAAGTTTCCCGGTTTATCCTTTTTTAATTTTCAATTCTAACTAGTGTTTTCCGGTTTAACCAAACAAACCCTTCAGTTTTATAATATTAATAGCTATAGGTAACGATTAGAATTTGCGAACTTCTAATGACTTACACAGTAACATCGTTCTAACAGTGTCTCAGTAAATAGGTGTATTAAATTTAAGTTTGCCATTGATACCGGCATCCCGACCGTGTCTGAGACACGGAGTCTCATCTATCAATGCTTGGAAGATGACGTTTTTTGTAGGGTCTCCATGATTTAGTGAGAACGTTAGTAAATTAAGTTAAATACGTTTTTTATTGTTATTATTACTATGTATTCTGCATATAACAGGGTGGGTAGAGGGAACCTAGTTTGAAGCCACTTCGTTCCTCCAAAACGGATTTCTTTAAGCGACTCATCATTAGAAATTCCAACAACATTATATACATACATAATGTATATAATGTTGTTGGAATTAGATTATATTTGAGTATCGTCTTTTGTCTATATTACCAAGCACGTGTGCTAAGCGTTTTTATATTTATTAGTGTTCACATATTTCTCGAAATCTTAAAATATACCGCGTCAATTAGAACTAAAAAATAATTAAGCAATAATAAAAAATAACTGGAGGCAGTTAATTATGTAGTATGTAGTTGATATGCTCCGGCTCTGGTCACCAAAGCGAGCAAATGAAAATAGTTTAAAACTGGGATCAAACCCCCATTGTGTAGTCAGGTAATATCCTACAAAACCCGTAAATTTGAACTCTGTACAATAAAAATGAGAAAAAAACTATAATAAAATATTCTATTAACGTATGGTCGCTCTAGTCAAGTCTGCTAAAGCATTTCGCGGTACGCGACCATATTGATTGTCTCAACTCTTTGTTGTGTTAATGGAGTACTTGATTAATGTCGTTAGATCTTCTTACTTCATTATAAAGGCAGATCCCAACGGAATATTTACTTAAATTAAAAAAATAATAATTAAAGCCATATTTTTTGTAGCGTTAGGTAAATCCTTCATACCCGCGGATATGATTAGGAAACCTAGTGTTAAGAAACTCCGTTCGCCATTTTCCGCCGAATTCTGGAGGCATTATGTGTTGAGTTGAGGCATTAAACGGAACTCAACGCTGCGCTTTGCTTCGACACCAGAGCGAAAAAATGGATATATTAAATATTTTATTTCCTCGATTGGAAATAGAACCACAATCAGTCGAGTTTACAGTCACACTTACAAATAGCCAGATGTACATACATCTTTAAATACTGTTGTTTATTGTGCGTGCTTTTCCTAAAATATAAAGAAAATGTGTAAAGATAAAAAACAAACCACAACTTAACCCTTTTTTGGTTTATAGCTTATTTTTGTAGACATAAATCGTACATTTTCCTCACAAAGCAAGATAGGCACCTAATGTTAGTAGACTCGAGACAATTTTCGTGACATTCCGTATTGAGTGGCGGAATTCAACACCATTTTTATTAAATAATACATTTTAAATTAAGTACCTCTAAAACAAATAAATCAGCTCCACGCTGTATCCCGCACCCAGCAGGGTAAGCAGAGTGAACCTAGTATTAAGACACTCCATTCCCCACTTTCCGCCGAGTTCTGGAGGCGTTGCGTGATGAGTGGCGGAGCTCAGCGCCGCGCTTTGCCTCGACACCAGAGCGAAGAAATGAAAATATAAATGTCAATAAATACTTCACTTCCTCGAGTGGGGATCGAACCTACAACCAGTCGATTTTACGCGCCACAACTGGACCTCTACCTTACGATATATCCATCTATTACATCCAATAGTCATTACCCGTCAATGTAAGGTGAGATCTTACCGGCGCGTCATAACGCAGTCGTAAAAACTTTATGTTCCACCTGAGCGCGATCGATGTTACAACGACGCGATAACAACGTATTTGTTTCTTTTTTATATATTATTTATAGCTTAGAGGGATATGAGCAAGTATGTTGTGTTTTTAAGGGTTAATACCTTAAAGCTAATAATAAAATTGTTATAAAATCACATTGTTGCCCGTTTGTCAGTCTGTCAATACCATATCGTGTAAATAACAAGCTGAAATAATGTCAAATTAAAATCTGCAGTCGTTTGGAGCATAGAAAAAAATATTTTCTAAGTCATGCAATTAAGAGATACGAACATTTATGCATCGCTTTGCACTATTTTCTATGAACTTCGCCGTGTACCCATAATCTATAGGGTATTTTTCGTTGATCCCATATACAAATGTTATGTGAACTGACATCCACATATGCGATTTCGCTTCTACATATGTGATTTCGGATCCATATACATGTAATTAGAAATTCACACATGTGATCCCACATCCTCACACATATGATCTCATGCGATTTCATATCCACACATGTATTCTCACATCCACACATGTGATTTTACATATAAATCTCAATTAGAACAATTTTTCTAACATTTTTTTTAAAGTGTTAGGGGCCGTTCAAGTATTACGTAAGCAGTTTTTTTGCAATTATTTACCCCCCCCCCCCCTCCCCTATGTCATCAAAAATAAGCAATCCTCTTACCCCCTCCCCCAATGCTTACGTAAGCATTGGCATATAATTTTTTTTAAGGTATTTTTTATTGATATTTTATTTGTATCTACATTTATATAAAATGATATGTTCCCACTGACTGAGGTAAGACGCTCGCACAACCGTAACCGCTGATAGTAGAAACGTGGACAGATATATATTTTTGAATTCTGAAAATCCACTAAGAAAGGAATTTGAAAAATTTTTACCCTAACGGGATGAAATAGAGGTTGAAAATTTGTACGGAAAAAAAATTAAATCAGCACCGATTTTTATAAAATTTTAAATTCACTCTTAAAAATATTTCATTGAACACGTGTTTTGTGGTTTATTTTAATTCACTCCCTAAGGGTGCAAATAAGGGGTTGAAAGTTTGTATGGAAAAATCCTTAAAGCGATTTAATCGCTTTAAGGATTTTACAGATTTTTATAAAATTTTAAATTTAGACTCTTGACAATGTGCCATTCCCGCTAATAGTAGATATAATAAACTTATATATTATTATATTATAAAACTAATAGTTATATCGTCTACCAAATACAGCCATAATATATATGAAAAAATAAATTACTTCTGCTTACGTAATTACTAGCTAGACCCCCCACCCCCCATGTCATCAAAAATAAGCAAACCCAAGACCCCCCCGCCCCCATACAGTGCTTACGTAATACTTGAACGGCCCCTTATTCCACAATTAGTAAACAAAACTACTTATTTAGAACACGTATAAAAATTTGAACGTAGTGGGACTCGAACCCGTGCCTCCTGGAAACCGACCAGGTGCTCTGACCACTAAGCCAGACGTTCTTATAACGAAAAACCCCTTATCCTGTTACGCGGTTTTCTGCTGCAGCTTATGGTAGCGTATTTTCCATTCAAGTGACGTAAAATTGCTTACCAATTGTTGTTTTAATAATAATAGGCCAGTCGTGGCGCAGGGGCGGTGTGACTGAACGCGACTGGTTGTAGGTTCGGTCCCCAGTCGGGGAAAAGAAATATTTAATACTTTTATTTCTTCGCTCTGGGGTCGAGGCAAAGCGCGGCGATGAGTTCCGCCACTCAAAACGCAATGCACCCAAAACGTATTCGGCGAAAATTGGGGAACGGAGTGTCTTAACCTACCCAGCTGCGTGCGGGAACAGCTTAAAGCTGATTTTATAAAAATAATAATAGAAAAAAAAATATTGCAAAAATAAGAAAAAAAATATAATGTATTGTAATAAATAAACAAACAAATTTGCAATAGTGGCCTTATCACTAAAGCGATTTCTTACAGGCAACCAAAAGATAAGCAATTTAAATTTTTAGGAAAATGTAGAAAGGTGCAAAAACTATTGAGACAGATATAAAATAATATACAGTGAATATAATTTAAGAACACAATAATTTTATACACATAAACACAAAATCCAGTTATAATTTAAAAGTAAATGAAAGTCTTTGTAATAAACATGTTTTATTAAAAATAAATTACAATAGGAATGTTATTCTAAATTCATAACAAAGAAATTAGTTTTTTTTATAACATTTTTAGAATTTATTTCAGTAAATTTATAATAGTTTCTTATATAATAAAAATAATAATACTATTTTTGCACTAATTCCTCTAAAAAAAACAACCTTGCAACTTATTTAAATAGAATTTTGTCATTTTATATTTATTTTTTATTCTTCTAAAGTTATACAATCTTATTAATAAGTTTCTAATTTAGGGTATCGATATAACTATATATGAGACCGTCATGGCGTAGCGGGACGGTACAGACGTCTGACAGTAAACATACAAGTTATGGATTCAATCCCCCAATGACTATATTTAAAGTATATCCATTTTCTCTGATAAACAAAGCAAATCGCTGTGTTGAGTTCCACCACTCACCACTCCTATGCCTGCCGGGTATGGGGTGTAAGACCCCCACTGTTTTAGCACTAGGTTTCCTCTGCCTGTTGTATGCGTTAAGCTGATGTAATTATATTATACTAGTGGGCGCGCGCGACTTCGCCCGCTTATTTGAACACTTAGGGGTGAATTCTAAAAAACCACGAAACATGTGTTCAATAAGATATTTTTAACAGTCTGAATTAATTTTTTTATAAAAATCGGTGGTGATTTAAAGATTTTTCCATACAACCCCTTATTTGCACCCTTAGGAGGTGAATTCTAAAAAACCATGAAACACGTGTTCAATGAAATGTTTTTAAGAGTCTGAATTTCAAATTTTATAAAAATCGGTGCCGATTTTAAAAAAAATCCATACAAACTTTCAACCCCTATTTCATCCCTTTAGGGTTAAAATTTTTCAAAATTCTTTCTTAGTGGATGTCCAGAATATAAAAATAAACATCTGCCAAAATTTCACGTTTCTACTATCAGCGGTTACGGCTCTGCGTGCGTCTTACCTCAGTCAGTCAGCACAAGTCCTTTTATATATATATATATAGAATATAGATGATTTAAAATTTAAAACTACTATTTTTCTATATATATAACTTAATTTAACAAGTTTTGGAAAAAAATAACCACTCATTTTTTTGTAATAATCAAAGTAAAAACACAGTTTAGCATTTTAAAAATAAATAAATTTCCGAGTATCACAATCATTACGTTTACAGTTACAGTGAAAAGTTTGAAAATATAATATTTTATCAGCTTTACGCCGTATCCCGCTCATAGTAGGGTAGGCAGGGGGAACCTAGTGTTAAGACACTCCGTTCTTCACTTTTCGCCGAATTTTTAGAGGCATTCCGTCTTTAGTGGCGGAATTCAACGCCAGGCTTTGGTGCCAGAGCGAAGAAATGAAAATATTAATAAATAATATTTTTTTCCTCCGAATTCCCATTCCCATTCGAAAAAAATCGAACCTACAGCCGGCGCGTTACAATCACACTACGCGACAGCGGTCTTGTGCGTGAATATTGAAAGATTATTAAATAAAATGTTCTCTTCATTGTTGTATACAAATGAAAATCATTTTAATATAACCTTTATTTCAAGTGAAAACTGGCCGCCTAAAATATTTAGGACATTGATTTTTCAATTGAGCGGTGAGATATTTTTTTCTTCACACTGTATCCTGTACATAGCAGGGTAGGCTGAAGATACCTGATAACCTAGTGTTGAGACACCGTACTCACCACTTTCCGGGGAGTTATTAAGGCAATGTGTGTTGAGTGGCGGAACTCAACGTCACGCTTTGCCTCGTTAGCACCATAGCGCAGAAAATGAAATTGTAATAATTTATATATCATTCCTCCGTGTGGCGATCTAAGCCACAACCTATCGCGTTTACAGCCGCACGCTTGCGCCCCTGCGCCACGACTGGCCTCACACACAACAAGATTCACCGTTTTTAATTTATAAAAAATATAATAATTCTCACAGATTACTAATTACAATTTTCCTCTCCATATCTGTGAAGTGTAAGACGGCGGCTATCGCGTTCAGCATGTGCCTCTTACTCGCGTAGTCCTGGTACGTGATGAACGAAATCACGACGTTCTTCAAATACTCCAAGTTGGCACCTTCGCGGGACTGCGTTCTGCGTAATCTGAATTAAAATAAGTTTTTTTATATGGAAATCTGGTCGTCTATAAAGTCGGTTTGCAGACAATAATTTGACGTGAAAACGTCATAATAAATAGATTAAAAGCTAAACCATGTCAGAACTCATCACATCACAGATTAGTTACGGTAAGCAATAATGAATAAATTATTTTTGTTGTAACTTCGCTATATTAAAAATTCATATGGGGCTATTCATAATTCACGTGAGGCTCGAAAAAGGGGGGGAGTTCGGCAAAATCAAGATATATCACAAGGAGCGAGGGTATGTAGTAATATATTATGTTTAATTATTTGGCAAGGTAATTGCTAATTCGACAGTCTACTAGTACAATTGTTTTTGGCATGATAACTCTACTCTTTTTATTATTTATATACCAAAAACAACCTGCAATCTTTTTGTTTAGACATTTTCATCATAGTACTTAATTTTCTAGAAAAACACGCTCTACAAAACTACTATAGTGAAAATGTTAAAAAAAACATCACGTAATTAATAGGCAGCCTCTAGGCGTCTGTAATTCATACCTATCAATTTCTTCCTTTAAAGTTCTGATCACTTCCTTGAAACGCTCTTTATCGATTGTAGCTTCACGTTGACAGTCTCTGTAAATTAAAATAATAAAAAAAAAATGTAATACATCATCTTGTATCTCGCACACGGCAAGGTAAACAGAGAAAACCTAGTGTTAAGACACTCACCATCACTGTTATTTTAAAAAATATATAAAAATATTAATATTCTGTCAGTAAGGTCAAGAAAAAAATCTAAACTTATAATTTGAATATAGTAAGATTTAGCCTTTTTTTATTTGGATTTGGCAGAGAAAAGCTAGTGTTAAAACATTCCGTTCCCTACTTTCTGCCGATTTTTGAGTTTTTTTTTTTTGCATTACATGTTGAGTGGCGGAGCTGAACGTCGGCCTTTGTGCCAGAGCGAAGAAATGAAAATATTAAGAAATAATAATTCATTCCCTCGAGTGAGAATCGAACCCACAACCGTCGCGTTACAGTCACACCCTTGTACCCCTGCGCCACGATGTCATCGACACACAATGTCCCGAATTCGGTCACAAAGCGGAAACTAAAGTGTCTCGACACTAGATTCTCTAGCTTCTTTTTTTAGGCTTGTTTTTTAGATACACACTGTTTTCGGCATAGCAGGTGCCTGTCTGCCTAACTTGCTTGAAGAAGGAAAATATTAAGGACACTTCCCAAGTAAAATTAACTACCATGTACCAGGACTTCATGAATGACCAAGAGCTCGTTAGTATACATATAGAGTACAATTGTATGCAACTTATATATTATCACTCCCCGAGTGAGAATTGAATTTTACAATCGGAGGGCCTCTAATATTACACATTTACCTAAATTGTCCTTCCAATATATGTTTTTCTCGTCTCAATTGCGTTATATCCAGGTCTTTCCTGGCCAATTCGTGGGCGTAGTGTAGCATGTGTGGTGGAGCTGAATTATCCTGGAAATTAGAATAAAAATATGTGAAAAGTTTATATAAAATATTTAAAAAATATATATTTTTTTTAAATATTTTATTTAAATATAATAACATAACATAATATTCATAAAAAAAATACAATAAAAATATGGATACGCAGAGATAGTAGCAGTGATAGCTCACCTCTACCCCTACCTACCTCTTGTGGACTGTGAAAGCGAGTTTAAATCCTTACTAACTCATTCAATGAAATAACAAGATTGCGAAATTAATCGTCTTATAATTCTAATAATAAAGCTAATAAATCCTCACGAAAAAGTGTGACATACAAAATAATTATGAAGAACAAAAACAGATCTCTTATTTCAAGGGGTATCCATTTCTCCGAAAAAGAGAATTTTATAACGAATCAACATTCAGTTGTTATAAATTCGATTCGAGTTTCTTTGGTTCAAACGTACTATTTTCATAAATTTGTGGGTCGAATTAAAAAAATGGTTTTTGTATTAAATAGTATGAAGGTGGGCTATGTTTCAATGAAGCCCATTGTAGCTACGGTCATAGTTACATCAGACACTTCGAATAAGAAGTCACATTTTGACCACGCGGGCGAAGCCACAGGTAAGAGCTAGTTACAAAAAGTCCACAAAAAATACATACATTTAAAACGCCGTTTTCCTTCCAACCGCCGTCTTCCACGCTCACTTTCCTCGACCTATCGTTCCTCGTTCTAATGTAGTTGTCGGTCTCCTCTAAGAGTGTCGAGTATCTGTCCCTTTGTGTTTGTATTTGTTTCTCCAATATTTGTATCCGAGTTTTTAGGTCTGATATTATTTCTTTATTGTATTCCTTTTCGGATTTTAGTTTCTGTAAATAATGTGGAGATTGTTAATGTTTATAAAAAAATCAAGATTATTATTATTTATTGAGTTTCGACTACTTAAATTAAGTTACGGGACTTAATGCCGCCAAACGAGAATATAAAAAAAATTATATAAAGAGTTAAATAAAATCTAAACCACAACACAAGCTTAGGAAAAATACTTATTAATAAACCGTATAAACATTTTTGAACGTAGCGGGATTTGAACTCGGGCCTCTTTAGAAACCATTTTCTTGGACAGTTTCCAAAGAGGTACGAGTCACAATTCCGCTACTTTTAAATTTTTAAACGTTTTATTAATAGGTACTGAAATATTTAATATTTTTATTTCCACGCTCCATTAACAACAACAAGGCAAAGTTCCGCTACTCAACACGCAAAACCTCAGGAATTCAGCAGAAAGCAGGAATCGGAAGTATTTTAATGAGAAGGGTTCTCAACTTTCCTTTGATTACCCTGCTAAATACGGAATACAACGTAAAGCTGAATAATAAAATACCTCTTCACACAATTTCAACGAATCGACTTTATCCTGTCTCTCCTCTTCCAACAACAATTTAAAATTTTCCATTCTCTCCGTAACAATTTCCAATTCTCTTTTCAAATCTTCCACAGTCTCCCCGTTTTCCTTCGACTTCGTACTATTTTTGAATAGTTCGAATTCCATTTTCAAATTTTCAAATTCCGCCATACATTTCTTATGATTGTTTTCGTAACCGTGGAATTTAAAAATTTCCGCAACGTCTATGGGATTTCCTAATTTTTCGTTTTCCGAAATTAGTTCTTTTTTCAAGATGTGGATTTTGTCTATTAACGTTTGTAGATATTCGCTGTCGGCCAGTTTTTCATTGTCTGTTTCACTTATTTGTTGTGTTTCTTCTGTAAACATTTTTTTTTACAATTATTTATTTTTATTATTAATTATTATGACTATCAGCTTTCTCCATTACTGGCACAAGGATGTGAATATAAAAGCGACTGCAGGTTCAATTCCCATTTAATATTTAATATTTTCAATTTTGGTTACTATATAAAGCGCAGCGTCAGTTCCACTACTCAACACGCAATGCCTCGAAAATTCGGTGGAAAGTTTGGAACGGAAGTGTCTTAACACTAGAGTCCCAGGTTCTGTCTGCCTACCCTGATATGTGAGGGATACAGTGTGAAGCTAAAGAAGAAACAATAATATAAATTAAAAAAACTTTCCCCGATTAGTTAATTGGTATTTAGTAATATCCACGACCACCGAGTGCACAGTCAGACTCAATTCTGTTGCAATACAATGCTTCCAATAAGACAAATTGGGACAACTACTAATCAAAAAAACATTAATTTAAATAAATACGTTTCCACGGGTGGGGATGGAACCCACAACCAGCCGCGTTTACAGTCACATTTTGTGCTCCTGCGCCACGACTGGCTTCACAAAACTACTAATAAAATATTATTAAAAAAAACAAGCTTTTAAAAAACGAGTTTTTCAAGGCATTATATTTTACAAATCAAGCCCTTTCTTGTCACATCCATATTAGGTGGGATGTGCGAAAATTCGTAATTCGCCATTATGTTGCGGCGGCCATTTGGATTAACAAAAATATGACATTTCATTGTCATCAGATTAATGTATTAAATTCCAATTTCAACTCAAGCCGACTGTGGGAAGTGGATTATGGAGCTTGCAAGATTTCTTTTACACCAACCCATACATATACCTGCACTGCAAGTCAAATAAAACTTTAAAAAAATCCAAACACTTACCATTTCCCTTAAGTGCCATCTTGTCCAAAATGCCGCCATTTAAACTATCTCTCAGCTGTTGTATAATCTGTTGGTCTTTCCGCCTTCTGACATCATATTCTCCTATGGTCTGTGATAACTCCGCTAACTTCCCTTCTAGGAGGGCGACTCTATCTTCTTGACGCGCGCAGATCTTTCTAGCACTTTCTTCTGCTCGCTTGGCTTTTATTTGTTCCTTTAAGAAATAATAAAACAATTAAATAATAATTTTATAGATATCACTTTCAGAGTTTTACAATTTTATACAATGAAATTGAGGTGGCGGCACAGCATCTAAACGCGATGGTAGCTGGTACAACTCGTGAAAGTGAAATATTTTCATTTTCTCGTTTTGGTGATAAGATTCACTCTACCACAACCTTATCTAACATATATATTAGAACAGACACTTACATATTGCAACTTATTTTATAATACTTTCAGTCATTTTTAGCAAACCCACACACACACACCCAGTCACACACTTATCAAAACTGGCACAGGATCACAAGTGTGAGACTGTAAACGCGACTGGTTGTGGGTTCGATCCCTACTCGAGGAAATTAAATATTTATTTAAATTTATATTTTCATTTCCTCGCTCTGGTGTCGAGGCAAGGCGCAGTGCTGAGTTCTCCCATTCAATACGCCAAACCTCCAGAATTCGACGGAAAGTGGGAAGAGGAGTATCTTACTACAAGGTCCCCTCTGCTTACCCTGCTGAGTGCGGATTACAACGTGAAGCAGATTTTATTACTAGCAAACAAGTACACTACACTATCATATTAACACATTACAGCAATAAATATTACGTTATAGTTAATACTATCGCACTATCACACTATAGCTTTTCATAGCCTATCACACTCTCTATCACTATCACAACCGACCTCCCGTATAGCAACAGAGTGCGACTGCTCCAACAGAGCGAGCTTGTGCTGCAGCCGCAGCAGCAGCGCGGGCGTCTCCACGCTGCGCGACGACGCGCGCTGCAACTTCCGTTGAGAAGCTTCCAGAGATAGGTTGAGATCGCGAACACGCTTTTCTAGTTCCGCTTGTGATGCTGAAAATGAATATGAGGGGAAAATTTATTTATTAATTATTTTATTTTTCAGCTTCTCGATTTTTCTGATTATAAAAATGATTTGTAATGGAATTTCAACCAAGAATCAATGGAATTTCAGAATTTTATGAGCTGACGATAACTCATCTAAATTTTACTATAAAAGTTACTGCATTCGTACGAATAATAATAGTTATTGTTTCATCGAAATCGGGCCAGGCCTTCCAAAGTCTATTTATTGCTTTTTAACCACTTTTGGCATATACATGGTGTACACAAAATTTATAAAAAGAAGCCTCCACTGAAATTATTATGTACAAACTATTAAAAATTTACCGAGTATTAAATAAATAACTTACTTAAAAGTATCATATTTTAACGTATTTTTAACCGATTTTCGTAAGAAAAGGAAATTATCATTCGATTGTATTTTTTTTGTTTGTTACCTCAGAACTTTTGACTGGGTGAATAGATTTTGATGAATCTTTTTATTAGAAAGCCAGTGCTTCCTGTATGATCCCATTTTAATTTGGTCCATTTTTGACAATGATAAGCGTGAGAAATCACAAGTCTTAAAAGTGTATTAAGTATGGGCACGACAAATGGACGAATAACTCAATATTAGGATTGTGCGTAATAGTTCGCAACAAAGATCGATCAGTTTAGGTCACTGGTCCTAAACGAATTTTCAAATTCGCTCCTTTAGTTCGTCAGCTCCTACCTGCTTTATAAGCTCCTCGGTAACCGATGAACTAAAAACACAATCTGCCTTTTATTCTTAACTTGAATATAACTCCTGCTGCATGTTGCGACAAGAATTCTAACATAAATAAATTGTAAAAGGGGATAAAAATTTCGACGTAGCTTGATGACAACGTATGGCTTAGAAGTCAGAGCGCCTGGTCGGTTTCCAGGAGGCGCGGGCTCGAGTCTCGCTACGTTCAAGTTTTTATACATCTTCTAAATAAGTATCATAACTCTCATTTATGCTTATCCGCAGTCGGGTAATAATTCGATGCAAAATTCGCGACAAGAAGCCGTAAAAGGATCTGCTACTTTCATAATCAATAAAAATAAATTATTCTTCCTTGAGCTACCTGCTTTTTAAATATGCTGAGAACAAAACATTGGTGTGACTCATTGTAGAGATAAGAGCGGCAAATAATAAATAGCCTACAGCTCGAAAATATGTATAGTACGGGCGACAAATTGTGGCCGTCCTAAAGTTAAGCGATCTTAAGAAATAAGGAAGGTCTCTTTAGTGGATTCAATGTATTGGACATTTTCTATTAACATATGTATAAAAAAATTAAAATCTGGAAAATGTGACGAAGAACTATAATAGCCTCACTTATTTATAATAAATAATAAAATTTTGCAACAACTATACTTTCTTATAATTTTTATATATGGGCATAAAAACAAATTATGGTTAAAACACCTCACCTTGTGCTTCAGTATTATTAACAACTTTATCTTCCAATTTCTCCTTTGTCTTCCTTTCAGTATTCAACTTGAAATGTAATTCTCTGTAAAATAAATAATGAACTAATTAAATCTATGTTTTGTTCTGTGTTCCATATCCAAAGGGTTAAACGGAACCCTATTACTAAGACTAAGCTGTCTGTCTGTCCGCCTCAAATTTTCACTGATGATGTATTTATGTTGCCACTATAGCAACAAATAACAAAAAAAATAGAATTTAACAAATATGTAATGGGGTTCCCATTACATATTTTGTAATTTTTATAGATGGTTTGGTACCCATCTAGCGCAAGTCTGACTCGAATTTGAACTGTTTTTTATTAATTATATTTGTATTATTAATGTTTTATCAATATATTATTTATGTAAGTAAAGTACATAAAAATATAGTTATTATATTTTTTGCATATTTTTACTGGAGGACATATTTTTACATGGAGTACCTTATGGTAAAACACTCCATTTCTCACTTTACATCCAGTATCCAAAACATTGATAGGCGAGTGGCAAAACTAAATATTGCCTTTTATCTACCAGAACGGGGACATAAAAATATTTTTATAAATATAATGACGATGATGTTGTGTAGTATAATGACGTTAAAGATCATTTTTCAGGTGGAGTAGGTTGAGCCGGAAGGCAGACCCTGGCAAACGCTGAGATTAATGCCAGGAAGCAGAATGACGATGATGTTGTTGGTTTCAATCTCAAATCATTGCTTTGAGGTGCTAAGCTTGGGTATCTATGTGCCTGCGAATGTTTTTTTTATGTAACAAAAAACTGATAACAATTATTCTCTACATCCTCCACATACAGACACCAATCAGTTACAATTTTATTAGATAAATCAGTATCTAAAGTATGCATGCATGCAATGCTAAAAATAATGCTGAACATGCATGCATGCAAGAAAATCTATATATATAAAAGGACTTGTGCTGACTGACTGAGGTAAGACGCACGCAGAGCCGTAACCGCTGTGCGTAGAAACGTGAAATTTGGGCAGATGTTTATTTTCATATTCTGGATATCCACTAAGAAGGGAATTTGAAAAATTTTAACCCTAAAGGGATGAAATAGGGGTTGAAAGTTTGTATGGAAAACAATTATAATCTGTACCGATTTTTATAAAATTTGAAATACAGACTCTTCAAAATATTTCATTGAACACGTGTTTCATAGTTTTTAAGAATACACCCCCTAAGGGTTCAAATAAGGGGTTGAAAGTTTATATGGAAAAATCTTTAAATTGCCACTGATTTTTATAAAAAATTAAATTCAGGCTGTTAAAAATATTTTATTGAACACGTGTTTCGTAGTTTTTTTTAGAATTCACTCCTAATAAGCGGGCGAAGCCGCGCGCGCCCTCTAGTAATATATAAAAAGTTCTTACTTAAGCATAGCCGCATGGTCCACTCTCTCCTTTTCCCTCTCTTGTATCTCATATGCTATTTTAGCTTTTAAATTTGCAACTTCGGCGACATGTTGTTGTATTATTGTTTTAGTTTCTTCACGCATTGAAGATAATATGCCTTCATACTGAAATTTAATATGTTTTATTTAATAAAGATCTGTAATTTTTTTGAAGTCAGTCGTGGCTCAGTGGCACGAAGTGTGACTATAAAACCGACTGGTTGGTCCGATCCCCACTCGAGGAGATGAAATATTTACTTAAATTTATATTTCCATATCTTCGCTCTGGTGTCGAGGGTAAGCGCGGCATAGAGATCGGCCACTCAAAACGCAATGCTTCCAGAATGCGGCAGAAAGTGGGGAACGGAGTGTCTTAAAACTAGGTTCCCTCTGCCTACCATGCTGTGTGCGGGATACAGCGTGAAGCTGATTTATTTGTATTTTTTTTTGTTTAAGCTTGACGCTGCAACATGCATATAGAAGGGTAGGCAAAGAGAGAACCTGGTGCTGATACACTTCATTCACCTTTTTCTGCTGAATTTTCGAGACATTATGTGTTGAATAGTGGAATCAAAGTTAAGTAGAGAGTATATAACTTAACATATTTCTTTTTAATATTTTTTATTATTTAATCTAATCACTACAACTTTTTACAAGCATTTTTTAAATTTATTACCTATTTAAACTAGGCTCAAAAGTAAGACATCAAAGATATGTAAATTCTAAAAATCCAATGTTCCAAGTGGAAGCGTCTGCGCTCCTTTTACTTGAACAGCAATATAAAATTAATCAGGATACCTCAATAGTTTAGACACAGTTTTTTTTCATTTTATGATGTTTATCCATACCTGTATTTCGTCTGATACAGCTACCCATAGATACAGATAACTTAAACACCAACTACTACAAAAATTCTCATAAAACATACTAGAAAGAGATTGGGACATATCTTGTTCTATTTTAAGCAATTCAACATCCCCGCCATTACCTATGACTCGATTTCGTGAATGAGGTGAGTGCGACATTATCACTTTGATAGGTGTGTATCAGTGTGCATCATTCTTGACAAATGGCGTTTTATTTTGCAATGATAATTTTATTAATTATATTGATTAAAAAATCATTTTTTCATTTTTGGAAAACCTCTGTTGTTTTAAATATATTAGGTTTTTATAGAGTAGGTAAAACTGTGGTTTCATTTAAAGTGGTGATGACAAAAACACTCTGTACTTAAATTGCCTTTTTTATATAAAAAAATATTATGATGGTAACTATTACAATTATAATAGTTTTCGAAATTATAATGTTTATATGTATTATAAATATTCAAAGAAAAGATCAAAATACTACTAACTTTTTCTCTAGTAACTTTTTTATCAGCTTGAAAGGCTTCTTCCATTCGAGTCTTTTCGGCTGTCAAAGTTGATAGTGACAAAGTGAGAGCTGCAACTGAATCTTGTGATGCTGAAATTCATTAATTAACCTAATGAAATTTGATTATTACTAAAAAAAAATAATTGTTAAATTGTCTAAAATATTTGTAAAATAATAAAATTAAGGCCAGTTGTGGTCAAAAATGGAAATATGGCAGTTCTTTGGTTTGATCATGCTCAACAAAATGAAATGTTTCATATTTTCATTTGCTTCAGTAACGAGGCAAGCGCATCACAGAGTTCTGCAGCTCAACATAACAGTGAAGAATGAAAATATCTTAACAGGATTAGAGTGTCTTAACACTAAGTTTCCAAACTCCCTTTGCTTACCTGCTATACTGTTAAGCTAAAAAATAAATAAATACCTTCTACATTGTTTTCAGTTTTAGTTAGTGCCTTTAAGCTGATCTCTAAGGCCTCCTTTTCTTTGACAAGACCTTTATATGCAGCAACTACATCTGAAAATATATATTGAAATTTATTAAATTATTATTTTCTTTGTATAAATAATAAAAACATATTAATATACAGCCATATGTTTCAAAATAATTGTTTTGAACAAAACTTTATCCAGATTATTTACCTCTAAGACGTCCCTCATATCTCTTTATTTGATCCGCTTGTTTTGTTATTGTTGAAATTAATTCTTGTTTTGATAAAGACTCCATAATGTTATATTAAAGATACTTAAAGTTTTGATTTCATCACCAAAGTAAAATGTTGTATATACATAAAAAAAGGGGAATATATATTTTATATAAAAACAACCTGAAGAATATTACTAAACTGTAAATAAAGAAAGATTACTCAAGTTAAGTAAAGTTTTTACCACCAAATCTTAGTTTTTGTGGAAAAAAACAAAGTAAACTAAATAGTACTTCCATGAATTGTCAAAAACTGTCACTATGTCAATAGCTTTTGACAGCTGGTGTTTTTAAAGCAAATGAGTACTATATCTTAAATTTAAAATTATACTATGTCTAATTAAAATTGTGTGTATAAAATACACACACAGACAAATTACTACATTTTGTTTTATAGATGATATTAACACCACATTTAACTGAAATACTAAAGGAAATATATTTGGTACTGACAATTTGAAAATTATATATTGGTATGTAAAAATAACTTATTCAATAGTTATAAATAATTATTAAAATATTTTAAATAATAATATAAATTTGCTTGTTACGCTTTCACGTCAATATTACCAATATATTTTCTATACATATTTTTAGAGGTTTAAAAAAGAACACAGGTGATAGGATACTTTTTTATTAAACAAATACACTCAACTTCAGTAATTTTGATACGAGCGATATTTTACATTGTATGTATTTTGTGTATGTTTTTGTTTTATTAATGCTCCCATAATACTTTCAGCCATAGACATTCATATAAACCTTTCAAAATACATCAGTATAGAACAAAATCTTAATTTTGTAGTCTATCAAAGTTACCATACTATACATATATTACTAATATAGGATTTGTTTGTTTGTTTGTTTGTTAGTTTTAGTGTTTGAACCATTCCATCCACTACCATATCTCTATCAGTTTATAATATCCTTAAAAAAATATTACTTCATATCATTCGTGTTTTTTCTACTATACGTGACACTGACAGCTTATTTTGCGCCTGTCATCGTAAAATCAGACCATTGAAAAAAAAGTAGTCATAAATTCATAATTATTCTTCTTATTAATCTAGATAATATTGAATTATGATTTTTTTTATTAAATAATGGATATAATTCATGTAATAAAACAATCATTCCGCAGTTTTGTGTGAGTGTTTGGAATTTGTATAATATATATTTAATCAGCATAAAAAATACTTAAAAACACATTTAACAGAAAATTATTAGGGAAATAAAAAGAAAGCAAGCCAAAATAATTTTAATATACAAAAAATATTGTGAGATATACTTGATCATTAATTTTAAATTAAATTATTTTAAATAAGAATTAATCGCGTATATAAGATTATACATTTTTGGTAACCCAACGTTTTAAAACGAACGGGCGGACCACTGCAAAGTAAAGAAAATAGTTTCATTTAAAATGTGTAACAATCGTGAAAATCAAAGATTCTTTGACAAAGAACTTATTATTGATCATTGGTTGTCTAATTATGTAGAACCCAGGCTCTTTTATACCAATTTTCCTCGTAATGTTGATACAACATCATCATAGTTATTTTTTTTCAATTTAAGACGACAATTCATTTAGCACGTTTGATGTTAATGGTGCTAAGGTAATATTATCTCGATCTATATTTATGTTTTCCTTGTGCTGAGTCTTATGTTTCTTTTCGTTTTTAAAATTAACATTTGTTAATTAAAATAAATATATTAAACAAAAATAGTTAGTAATATTGTATTATACGGAAAAACATATCAAAAATTAGTTCGAGGTCTCAGGGTCAATGATATCCAGACTGACTGCATATATATATAAAAAAAAATATTAACCTTTTGCTTGAATATGAAAATAATTTTATATATGAATTACGCGAGCGATTTAGAAGATAAATATAATTATAAAAACACGAAAGCTAAAAAGTCACTAAGACTTTTCGGCCAAAGCCGCAAGATTTCTAGACATTTCACTTCTTTTCAGTAAAGTAGATGCTGATTTTTGACTAGATCATTAATTACTCATGAGTCTTGACCACCGATACGTACACTATTTCTTTCATTTCAATTCAATCATCAATTCATCATTTCACACAATACCGCAAGTTTTTTCATTAGACCGAGATAAACTTTGTACTTAATTATTTCAAGTATAATTTTTTGATTTGAATGTCACATCGTTTTAACTATTTTGACGTACTCATTTGACGATGTGACCTGGAGAAAAATAGTGGGTTTCCTGTTTCTATTTAAATAGGTACATGAGACCAGTCGTAAGGCACAAAGTGTGACAGTAGCATCGACTGGTTGTGGGTTCGATACCCACTCGAGGTGAAATATTTATTTGTTTATATTTCCATTTCTTCGCTCTGGTGTCGGGGTAAAGCGCCCGCTACTCAACACGCAATGCCTCCAGAATTCGGCGGTAAGTGGGAAACAGAATGTCTTAACATTAGGTTCCCTCTGCCTACTCTGCTGTGTGCGGGAATACAGCGTGATTTATTTACATACATACTAGGACTTACACTATTTTACCTTTATCTAATATTATTAATATTGGCGTTTAGACTAACTCTTTGCATGATTCTAAAAAAGATAAATCTAGACATACTGAAGTGTCGCTTGACACGTACTTATATTGCAAGAAAATATGTACTTGTAAATTGATGTAATTAATATAAAATGATGCAGAAAAAAACAATGTATAAGTATATGGTACAAATTTGGTCTGTGTCGGGTTTATTAAAATATTTTTTTTCTAAAACTTTAAACAGCTCTAGTGTAAAGTTTACAAAATGGCGTTTAGACTAAATAGCAAATAATAGGCAGTCAAAAATTAATTACATTTGTGCTATTTTATAATTCTTACAATAAAAATTAAATAGTTAAGCTTGAAGTAATTATATTATTTCACCTGAAGTTTTTATACTTTAGAGATAAATAATACTTACTTTATAAACAGATCTTCAAATACTTAGGTACAGAAATATATTTGAGGCCAGTCGTGGCCAGCGGCACTAGGTGTGACTGTAAAACCGACTGGTTGTGGGTTCGATCCCCACTCGAGGAGATGAAATATTTACTTAAATTTATATTTCCATTTCTTCGCTCTGGTGTCGAGGTTAAGCGCGGCGTTGAGTTCAACACGCAATATTCGGCAGAAAGTGGGGAACGGAGTGTCTTACCACTAGGTTTCCTCTGTCTACCCTGCTGTGTGCGGGATACAGTGTGAAGCTGATTAGAAATATATTTAGTACTGAGAAGTTGAAATCAATATTTTAATATCAATATTCTTGGATGTAAAATTATAAGCTGAACATAGAAACGGTTACTTTATTATTTGTGGCTCAGAGACAGACACTAAAACGCTTTTATATATTTTTCCTCTGCTTATTAACCATAAAACTTTTGTGTTATGTACGTGCATAATTGGGTATATTCATAATATTTATAAATATATACGTATAATTTATATACTTTTAATATTGCTTATCCTCAAGGCATTACTGTTATCCTAATCCCCAAAGCAATGCTTACGATTAAGCACTACTAACAGCATGTGTTTTAAGAAAAATACAAAGATATCTAAAATTAACTTCTGATACTAAAAAAGTTCAAAATTCCAATTTATTTATAAAATAAAACACAATTCTACTGGATATATAGAACTAATTAGATAAACCCGGGCAATGTGTTCCACGTGGTCTCTAAGCTTAACTTCAATGAGGTTCCCTCTGCTTACCACGTAGTGAGCGTTACGCGCTTATTATTATTAAAAAATATTTTAGATATATACATATTATATTAAAAAGCGTGCCTTTGATATTCAATCTCTTTAGTTGATACTCGACCAGTACAAATTAATAGTTAACTAAGAAAGCTAAAATAAATAACTGCTTTTTATTGCACCCATTTTTAGACAAGGGGTGATTTTTCATTTTATTGAAAGGATCTTATTATTACTTTTTACTCTTTGGTCCTCACCATGTTATATTTTAATGCAAAAATTGACCTACATCGCTCTACAGATGCAAGGGTGCCTTAAATTTACAATTTTGGACAACCCCTATCTATTGCGTTGCGGCGTAGGCCGGGTTCAACGAACTTGATTTAGGGTGACATGGCTACAACCACCCCTCGTAGAAACGTAAAAATTGACTGCCAAATCTATCCTCCCTTATTCTTTGGTTCCGTTATTTGCTTCGAATCAATAACTATATTTATAACACGAACAAATGTGGCAAGTAAAAAACGTTATATATTTTTTTAGAAAAAAAATCTCATGTACAATCAGAATAAAGCTTAATTGCTTACATAAAATAAGTATTAACATAAGCCGTATTTTTTTAAACAATTTTAAATAAAAAAAAATACGGCTTATTTTAGTTGTTCTACACTATTTTTTCTCTCAGTTCTCTTGTCTTTATAATACTAAAGAAAATATTAATAACTTTATATATAAGTGTAAATGAAATTTACGACTGGCATTAAATTTACTCAATAGAAAGAATCTAACAACCGCTTTCTCACGGCTATACAGGCCCTTAAAGGCAATTAAAGAACAGTCATTTTATTATGTTCAATAACTTCAAAACTGCAATGTCATACTTATAACGTATTTTGATGCTATAAACTTAAATTTGAAATTCATTTAACGTTACAAGACCAACTTTTAAGTTAAAAAAAAACAGTCAAAAAAGGTTTAAATAAAAGAATATTTTTAGTACATTATTGCTAATGTCGATATTTAATGCCTATATCATTATTCCCTACTCAGATTACATTCGTTGACATTTCAAGATTAATGTATGTAAGCCAAACATTTCAACACATTGTCGGCGATTTGTACTCTGTCTTACATGTCTATCTACGTCCTAGGCCAAACCTTACGTTACCCAAACCTGCCCAGAAAGAAAAAAATAAACAAAATTTGTTATTAGGATAAATAAACACTTAAAATTGAATGTTAGTTATTAACTGAGATTACACTAAACACAAATAAATAGCACAATAAAAAAAAAGAAAAAAAATCGAATTAATGACAGGACAGGTGCGTTTACTCGATTGCCGCCAGTGACAGTATTGTTTTCAAGATGGCGTTAAAACGACCGTTGCGTGAGCATTCATCACAACTCTGTGCTTCATACAATTGTAAGCTTTTTCCAGTCATGGACAACACAACAACAAAAACTATGCTATCGTTTTAAATTTTCACCGTCCTAAATATTTTGGGTGATATTTTTTTATAACATGGTGTTAAAAATTGACAGATTATAGATATTTCATACACTTAATTAAGTTGAAACGTAGTTTTAATAATATTAATAAGAACAGTAGGAGCTACCTATAACCTATATAGATTCTGAAAGCTAAAGAAAAATATTTATATATAATTGAGATATAAATCGTAATAAAGAACAAATCTAAATTAATCATCCAAAATATTTCGAACTAATTGTGAGGTACATTTTTACACCTGTGACTAGTATAGTACACACCGTTGTTTATTCATCTTCCTCCATCGTCGTGTGCATAAATACTTATAATTTAAAAACACCACACTAACATAATTTTAAACCAAATCCTAAACTACTTTTAAGTTACAGAACACAGTGTCATTCAAATACTAGAGGTACTTAAATTTAACGTTGCGCAAAATTATAACTGACTAGTTCAATGAAAATTAAGTACTTTCAATAAATAATTATACTTAATGAAACATTTATCCTTAACAGTATTAAAACTAATGCCACCGATTGCCGTTGCCATTCCGTTTTCGATAAAAAAAAATAAGAAAAAAAAAACTTTTATTATTCTATCAGCCACCGTAAGTGGCTTGGATCGGCTGAGTTCAGACTAGCAACGGAAATGATGCGCTATATAGAAATTAACTTAATACAAAATGCATAATACAAGCCCCCATTCATTTATTATGAGAATCTGTCCTCAGCAGCACTTTGATATGCGTTAGAATCTAGAAATAATTTAGCTATGACGAAAAATCTACTAAACATGAATATTTATATAAATAATGACAAATATATAATAAGGTTTGTATTACTTGGTTACCTTTATGTTGAACTAATTTTTTGAATCTTACCCTAATACGATATATTAATTATTATAACATCAAAAAGAAATCTATAATAGTACTATTTACTATAATAAATTATTAATTATACATTACTTAAATGTAATAATAAATAGCGATTATACAATCAAATGAATTAGAGAGACAATTATCGAGTCGAAGTTTATTATTATACAGCGCGAAATAACACTTATATTATACATTTTTGATCTAAAAATTAATAGTTATCGATGGTATCTTCATACATTTGGGCAAGATTTACATCTAAAAATACCCTAAAATGGCGGTCAAAAATCTATAATATACAGTTTTTGTTTGCACTTATGTTACAGTAATCGCCTAACTACATTTAGACATCAATAATACATAGTGTTGTATAACTATTACCGATGTCTAATTATAATTAAGACTAGAGACGAGCGATTATGCATGAGTACTATCTACTCGGATGTTTTCAAGATCAAATCTGAATTGGTAATTTAATCGATTATTCTTAAATTATAGTACAAAATCGTGTTTTGCGACATTATCATATATGTGGTTTAGAGCCCAAGTTACATTTAAGTTTACAACAATTTATATCTAGATATCTAGAATAGAATATAATATTATTTGGACATGTATCACTCAAAATCGCCCGACTCGTTACAAAATACTATACTAACAGGATTACCAGATGTTGCTTGAAGCAAAAATACGAGATGGCCTCCTCCAAATATATTATTAAACTTCACCTAATATAAACATACAAATGTGCAAATAGAATGCGTCATATTCAAGATTACAAAAATTTCGTACCATAAAAATGTTGATCGATTAAAATTTTAAGTCATGGTCCTTCACAACTTCGATTTTTTACGAGAATAAAAAAAATGTTTGTCATTTTTTTTATCCATAGAAGGGTAAACTTCAATATTTTCTTTTTTTTAAATTACATAACTTTACACGGCTATGATAATTATTTTAAATATTAAGAATTCAATAATTCTAAACGCAACGGCGCGTTGCATACTTTGTTAGCTGAACGATAGGACGTTGGACATTCAATTCCAATTAAGTAAAAAAAAATACCTAATAAAATATGCAACGGCCGTGGCTGTATGATTTTGTGCATGCGTCAAGCTCCTGATTATCATTAATCGTCATTATAATGATAGATCCTTACTTTTTAATTAAAAAATATAGAAGCTTCTATGGAAGTTATACATGGTATTCATGATTAATCTAATGATTAAATCAGTCATTTTCGACATCTTTGGTAGACTAAAACACATTAGGTGTACATTTTCTTTTATATATTTAGTTATTGCTGAAATACTAGTTTTTCTTGTATAAATAGATGTATAAGTATAATTGCACTGCTTTCATAATAATAATATATATATTTTTTATATTTTTCCTTTTACTTATAGTAAAATTTTATATTGCACTGGTGTGTGTAAATAAATAAACTTTTATTTTCTGTGATGTGATTAATATATTATTATTTTTTAATGAAATATTTCTTTTCCTTTTTATGCCAAATTTTAAATATATGGACAGCATATTTACCTTATTTTTTTATGTCAGTTGTTAAAGATTTATTATCAGAATCAGAATTTTGTAATTATTATTGAATTATTATTATTTTCATGTAAATAGTCGTCAATTAAAATCAAAAAATAAATATATAATAATATTTTGTCAAATTCTTGAGATTTGTATAAAAAAACAATTATTAAATAAAATTCACTGATTCTGGTTTTATAATGTCATAGTCATATTTTCATTTTACATGAAAAGCTCTGGAAATATTTGTAATATAAAATCAGCTTTGTTGTAGGAATTTGTCATTGAATATTTTAAATGTTTGATATTTAAATAATTACTTAAATAAATCATATAGAAACAAATACAGCAACCTCCATGCCAATCAATATTTGCAAAACTTGATTAAATATATTTTACTATTAATTTCTATAACTTGAACAAATATTATTGTACTATAATCAAGATATTGTACTATTATAATATCTTGTGCAGTATTGGATCTGACTACACTAAATTGGGTTTCATTCCCATGCGAGGAAGTATTTTCATTTCCTCATTCTGGTAAGAAAAATAAACATGGCATTATTAGGTTCCATTCAATAAGCAATATCTTGAGAATTGGGATGGAGAGTGGGAAATGGAGTACTTTAGCACTTGGTCCCCTCTGCCTACTCTGCTATATGTGGGATACAACATAAGGCTGCAAAAAAGAAGTTAACATTGCAAAAACTATAGAAAATACTAATATTGTTAATACAAAAATTGATACTGCTGTATTTGCTTCTTTATGATATAAATACTGTGATGTTCGTTTAACTGTGACAGTTTGTACTTTATATGAACACTGCACTGGTTCAAAAAAGGGTATTTGACCCTAAACATTGCATTCATAAATATAATATGGCATAAATATTTAAGTAATAATTATAATTAATAATATACTAGATTGTCTCAAAATCTTAGACAGACAGACAGAGATTGTAATTTGCTATTATTATTATTATATTACTAAAAAATAACTTTAAATAGAAATTAAAAGAGTCAAATACCCATAGCGGTGTGTCTTGTCGTAATTCACATCGCTATCCTTATAATTAATCAAAACTGATGTCAAACCACGACGACAATAGTTTAAGATCAACATTTTGCATTAACTACAATTTATTGACTAGATTTTTTAATGAGCTTAGGATTTACTTTTGTTGGTTTTGAAGCTGACCTGCAATACCTGTCCATTTAGAGAGTATCCATTCAGTGATTGTATGGCAACAACTGCTTCATCGTAATTCGTCATGGTTACAAAGCCATAACCTTTACATTTATTGGTTGTGGGGTCTCTTATGATTTTAACACTCTGAACAGCACCGAAGGGGCCAAAGAGCTGCCATAGCACACTTTCTTCAGTATCAGCTCCTATGTTATACACAAAGATGCACCAACCTGAGCCGCCTAAAGCATTACCTTGAACAAGGGGGTCAGCCAGTGGAGAATATCTCTGAAGACCTTTGTTAATAGCTAGAAGTGCCTTACCAGCGGGACCGAGAAAACGACGGACTGTTGGTGGTGCTAGATACGTAGCTAAAGGAGCTAATGCTTTATTCTGATTGCTTGGGTTGTTAGCACACTTCACTGTCATAGGCCCCGTGCCACCTGGTGGTATAGTGCCATTTAGTTCACGTATAGCTGTCTCAGCTTCGATTCTCTGATCGTATCTTATAAAAGCCACTCCTCGCGACGGTCCCTGTAAGCCACCGTCATCCATACTGCCCTGTAGTAAATGACTTACATTTACATTTTCGTGTAAAATTCTCGAGCTAATTATCGTTCCGTACGGACTGAACAGCTTTTCCAGGTCCTGCTGCGTCATGTGCTTCGGGAGTCCAGATACATAGAGGTTGGCCCCTTTAATAGCATCGGAACTAGGACGGGCGTAAGACACTTTTATAATCTTATTCTGTAATCTCAGGCCGTTCAGTGTGTTTACTGCTTTCTCGGCGTCCTCGGTTTTGTGGTAGTTGACGAAGGCGTAACCTAGGCTTTGCCCGTTCAGGATGTGGTCAGGGAAGACGGTCACCTTATCTCTTATTAATTTGCAACTCTCCACCTCGCCCACACTGGAGAACAATGATCTTATCTCCTCTTGAGTCATTGTTTGTGGCAAATAGTTAACTATTAGATTAGTTTTGGACTCGTTGTTACACGGTTGTACTTTACTACCATTTTGCGTAGGCTGATTCGCGTTTACGGCATCGAGCGGATTTCCCATCATTTTTACGATTTTTTCTTTCGTCGAACTTGTGTAAATATCACTAGATATGTGTATATAGGTTTTAAATTAAGAAATCTTAGTTGTGTTACAGATTTCTCACACCTTATATGAACTTCAGCTGGCGTTGGTTGAAAGCATATGCAAGGCAAGAAAATCAATAAGATGCTGTTCACTCTGGTACTTATCCCGTCCCAGGCGGTAAACTATGTAGACCGTTGAATCAAAAAGTAAGCAGAAACACAAATAAATGCGAGTTTATTAGATATTATAGAAATAATTAACGTAAAGTGAAAAGGAAATCAACCAAAAATCTATGCGACTCGCGACCTATTCTCGTAAATTCATTTCTTTCACTTCACTTTCTTTTTAATATGTTGCCATAATGTTGTCGCGGTTTGTACTAAATCTCGTAAGTTATTCCATTTTTTTTTTGTTTTTTGCGTCCTAATAAAGATGTTATTATAATCCATATCTATTAGTATTTTAGATTATAGTAATATAAAAACATAAATTCAATATATTTGATTTTTTTTATTGTTATGATATAATAAAAAATAAAATAACAATGGAATTATTGGGGTTACTTATTTGTTTTCTACATAAAAAGTGTAGTAGTATATTTGAATTATAGTTTAATACAGATGTAGACGTTAATTAAGTAATAAATTTGTTTTTAATAATCTTAAACGCTATCTTCTGATTTATAGAGATAAGTTATTATTCATCCCTGTAAAAAAATCTAGGGTGCTGGGTAAGACAAAAAAAAATATATCAATTACAATAAGAGAAATAAAATAAAAAGACAGATTTATGTTATAGAAATAAAGTAAACAATAAAAAGGATTTTATTCAATAATACAATGAAATGCATATTTAAGGGTAAATTTCTTTATATGGCAGCACCGATACAGTGCTACCATAAAGTATTTTGCCAACACAACAAATGTTGTATTGAGCATTTATAAAGCACGCTAGAATCAATATTTAATTTTAAATTAAAGGAATTAATATTTTTAATATTAATTTTACTTTATATTTAATATTAATTTATATAGGCAAAATTTTCTATATTTGCTTAATATGCATGCATGCAACATGGCATATAATATGATTTAACTACAAAAATAATTTATTAAATTGCCTTTTTTACTATTTTAAAATATTAGCGTTGTGTTCTGAATTCAAAATAAGTTTAATTTTATTTTATTTAACTAATAGATTAAGATCCCAGGGCCCCCAGTCCTACGTTATTTTAGCAAAGTTGAAATTATGGGGATTAATAGTCTAATATGTGGTTAAGACGCATACACTTACTTTACTAACTGGAAAGTGCAACCCGTTTAGAGATAGCGCCAACTTAAGGTACACATTCACCAACGTTAAGGTAGAAACACTCATAATTTTTTTTAAATAATATAAAAAAATGTATATTTATTATTACCAGACCCTTTACGTGGGTCTTTACTCTTGCCAGACGTCCTCAAGATTGTTTAAAATGGAGGCAAATTACTTATACTAGCAAGCTTTAATTTCACATATATTATTTACACCCAGACCAATACGAAGGCTCAACCTCCCAGACAGACATGTATTTTTATTTGACGCTACCTCTGAAAGGGGCCCACTTTCAAGTTAGTGAGTACGCATACTGCCTGAACTACATATTAGATTAATAGTCCTCGGTAGTAGTTGTCGTAGTAGTCCTAGAATCCTATTCTTATTTTTTTAAAATTACTGTACTATTTACGAAATCTAAAGTATTTAATAGGTAAGTATTAAGAACGAATACTTTTAAATTTTGTCTGAGAAACGTGAGGAGCAGAACACGCATGGGCAGACTCGACCGGATCATTACCACTCCCGGCGTTTAAAACCGGCGTTAAGTAGTGGTTTTATGCCACTGCGTTTCGCATCAGGTAATGCCGAGCTCCGGCGCCCAGCCCACCTTAAAGGCCGGCAACGCACCTGTAGCTCATCTGGTGTTGCACGGGGTCGTGGGCGGCGGTAGTCACTTACCATCAGGTGACCCGAACGATCGTTTGCCTTGTCTTTTCCATAAAAAAAATACAACAATAATACAAGTATGTAACAAGATGCTCCGTCCCTATTAATCGTATTCGTCGTATTCTGGAGGCATTGCGTATTGAGTGGCGGAACACTGCACTTTGCCTCGTACCAGAGCGGGGTAGTGAAAACATTAAATATTTTCCGAGTGGAAATCGAACTCACAACCTGTCACGTTTATAGAGACTCTTGCTCCTGCGCCACTATTGTTCTCAGGATACATACTTGAAGCTAAAAATACCCATTTATATAAATTATTCAATAAAACAGCTGTCTTAACTAAATAAACACTATGGAATTATAAAAGAATATTGAAATACAAAGTGTACAATAGTTTCATATTTAAACAATCTCCACGCTCGGAGCCGTTCGTGGCCTTGACACCATAATCTGGATAATCCTAACTAGTTATTAGTAGTTTTAGTATGTTATGTTTCTACCTTTATAAGTTACTAGCCTCACCTGCGGCTTCGCCCGCCTGGTCGAATAGTAATAATAAAGAATTGTTTTTTTTTTGTTTTTCATAGCTTCAAGTTATATCGCACACATGGCATGGTAGGCAGAGGGAGTCATTTGGAGTCTATGGTAATACCGAGAAATACCGTAGAATCGACGGGATCCACGGGTTCTCCATTTAAGAGTACATCGGCCTTAACAATTTTCGTGTTAGGTGTTCTAATAATCTTACATTTCGTTTCGTTACTATTCAATAGTAAGTTATTAACACTGAAGCAATGGACTACTTTCGAGAGAGCATTGTTTACACAATCATATACGGTTTGTCGTCGATTGAAATTGGCTCTTATTTTACATTTATGTTTTTGTTGGGATGTCATTATTTTTTGTACAGAAATTATGAGTAAGTTTATAATAAAAACAATACCAAATATTATTTTGGATACTTTTCTTTCTTACGAGGCCAGTCGTGGCGCAGCGGCACGAGGTGTGACTGTAAAACCGACTGGTTGTGGGTTCGATCCCCACTCGAGGAGATGAAATATTTACTTAAATTTATATTTCCATTTCTTCGCTCTGGTGTCGAGGTTAAGCGCGGCGTTGAGTTCTGCCACTCAACACGCAATGCCTCCAGAATTCGGCAGAAAGTGGGGAACGGAGTGTCTTAACACTAGGTTAACACTAGGCCCTCTGCCTACCCTGCTGAGTGCGGGATATAGCGTGAAGCTGATTTTTTTTTCTTTCTTACGCACACGGGGAGAAATATCCTCTTTTCTATATTACGTGATACTAGTGAAGCTAGTCTAAAAACAAAGAAAATACATACTAACGCCTGACATTTATGTAAGAGCAATGATATATAATAGGCGTTTATTCTTAATACCGGCTGTCATCAATTTTGATTGCTATTCTTACATTATAGGCACTTTAAGTAAATGTCCCTAATAAAATCTATTTATTTGAAAAATTATAAGAAAATGATAAAAAAATACTAGTTTCGGATTTTTTCGTGTACTTCCCGTGGACCTACAATTATAAAATTTGGCACGACGTGAGAACTAACAATACAAATAAAAGGAAATTATCCGAAAAGTAAAACTTACTACTACTTACTTACTTAGTTTTTTAGTTTCTTCTAACTTAGTTTCTTAGAAAAAATCATTACAAACTTAAAATATTAGTTAAACAAACTTAAGTTTGTCAATTTTTATAAGTCGTAATCTTGAAATTGATACGGAAGACTTGCTGGGCGAGTCCAACTCGCACTTCATCTGTTTTATTTTATTGATATACTTAAATAATTTATTGAAGCCACTCGTGCAACTGTAGCGACAACAAGCGAGTGACTGTAAACGCAACAGGGTGTTGGTTCGATTCCCGTTAGAGAAAATGAAATATTTAATATTTTCTCAAAATACTTGCTTGAGATACTGGGTTCCCTCTTTCAAGATAGTGGCAGTGGAAATTAATATTTTAAATTGTTAAAACATTCCCCACGTGGGGATCGAGCCCAAAGCCCTCGCGTTTACAGTCACACGATGTCCTTTGCGCCACGATGGCCTTTGAGATCATCGCCCAATATGCAATGTCTTTAAAAAGGTCGATATATGGAGAGCGAAGTATCTTAACATTAGGGCCTTGCGATGTCGTTTTCATCCATAAATTATAATCTATGAATCAAAACGGCATCTTAAGACCGCTCTCAAGATCTCTGAGTTGAGAGCAGTATATGAATACGGACCTGTTTATTATTGCTTATTAGTTATATGCCGCTGTTTATTATTGCTTATTAATTATATAACAAACAAAATGTATAAAATATATTAATCTCATATAATTTTAAGCCATTAATCATAGTAGCTATAAAATCACAATACAACTATAAATAATAACAAATGACTGTTTGTAACATTAAAAAACTAATAAAAATACAAAGTTATTTCATAACATACGCTCTTTACAAAACAACTCTTTAAAAATCAAATGAACGGATCTGCTTCACGTTATATCCCGCATACTGCAGGATAGACAGAGGGAACCTAGTTTTAAAGCACTCCGTTCTCCACTTTCCACTGAATTCTGGAGTCATTGCGTATTGAGTGGCGGAACTCAACGCCGCAACTTTTCCCTTGGTAACAGAGCAAAGAAGTGAATCATTCCCTCGAGTATCGACAGTCACACCCTAGGGCCTCAGCTCTACGACGGCGTCATATACATATGAACGGACTTTAATTAAATATAACAAAAAAAATATTATTTTTTACGAAAGATAAAAGAACTATCATTAATTTCTAATAGGATTAAATTATAAATTATATTTTTCATTTCTCACTATGAGGCCAGTTATGGGGCAGGGGCACAAGATTGCGACTGTAAAGGCGTCAGCTTATCTATTTGTTTCCCACTCGAGGAAATAAAATATTTAATATTTTCATTACCTCGATATGGTAACGAGGCAAATCGCCGCGTTGAGTTTCGCCACTCAACCCATAATTCCTCCAAAGTGCGGTGAAAAGTGGAGAATGGAATCTTAGCGAGAACGAAGTGTCTTAACATTACATTCCCAGGTTCTCTGTGTCTAAATGTAGGATATAGCATTACGCTAAAAAAATATATATCCATACCATTGTGGCCAGTCGTGGCTCCAGAATTCGGCAGAGAGTGGGGAACGGAGTGTCTTACACTAGGTTCCCTCTGCCTATCCTGCTGTGTGCGGGATACTTTCTAGCGTGAAGCTGATTTATTTATTTATAGGTACCTCCTACCTTTATTAAAATACATTCGGGAAGTTACTGAATATCATTATTTTATAATTTAAATATCAATCGCCCTTGTGCAAATCAGGAAATAAAAGTAGTATTGAAAGAAGTTAAATGCCTATGTTTGTATATATATTAACAACTTGAAGTGCATAACAATATTTATTTTTCTATATGAGATCATTTACTTAAACATAATTATTGAGTAAGTAAGACCTGAGATTAATATTCTTTTGTAGCTTCCTGCACAAAACGCTATAACTTTAAAAAATTATAAAAAGTGAAGATCGAAGTGCTTTTTCACCAGTAATGCCATATTTTTCCTGAGTAAAAGCGAGATTTTCGAAATCTTTCGCCAAAAGCGGGACGTAGAAAAATTATAAATAGCAGTAGTTTTCATTTATTGTGTGACAGATAGCAATATCAAATATTTTTTAAAGAAAAAAACGCCACCAATCTTTTACACTAACTTGTCACTTACGGGTCGGATCTGCCAAGGACCTGTCCAGTCCTTGAAGCTATATTCCTAAGAATACAGCATCCGAAACGCTTAACGTAGGGTTTTATTTAGACAAACAGAAGCCTATTTCAGTATAAAAAAGAAAACAAAAGTAGGGCCATAAGCAGCTAATTAAATATAATTCGAAATTCAATGGCTGATAATATGAAATGCAAAATTTTATAATCGTATAGCGTAGCGGATGTATACGTACGAGTAGTTCACAATGGGACTGAGTCACTGGGAGGTGAGTTTATAAGCGACAAGCGATTTTTAATACTTAGTTAATTATTAATGTACATATATTTAAGTAAATTTTAAAAATAAAAAGTTGTAATGTAGAAACATTTTTTATAGAATGTACAAAGTTTGAAACACAGCGAGATTTAAACCCATGCCTCTTGGAGACCGTCTTAGTACTCTGGTTACTGAGTATTATACGTTCTCTCATCAAGCTAAGTCAAAAATGATAATCTCGATATTACTTTTAGTTTCTAATGGACAAATATACTATAAAGTTGAAATTAAATATATATAGTTGCAAGTCCAAATTGATTATCATATTCAAAAGTTATCGAATATTGACAAAGATATTTACTTACTAGAAAGAAATAATATAATACTCGTGTTTCAAATTTGGTTGGGTAGGGACAGGAGTTTGGACAGAGATAGAGGTGAGCGTTAAAGCGTATTTAAAGTGATTTATTTGCAAATAGATCCTAGGGTATTGTCTACTCAACAGAAGAAGTAACCATAGAATTTTATGTGTATTTTTTTTATAGATACATGATGTATCTTACACATAGCAGGGTAGGCAAAGGGAACCTAGTGCTAAGACACTTCCGTTTACCACGTTGTTTACGCATGTTAAGTAACACAACTCAAGTTCAAGTTAACAGAGCGAGAAAATGAAAATATAAAATATTTCAATTCCTCGAGTGAGAATAAGAAACACAGTCGCACTTATATTTATATATATTTTTTATACAAATTTGTAATGTGTATAATATTTTAAGCGCTTTCTTCTTTTCACAAACACCACACGCTCAACAACGGGTCGATGCGAGTGCGTTCGGTGCACGCGTACTCGCCCCAACTCCTAACATTGGGTAATATTGTATTATGCTGGTATAAGCAGCTATCTTTAGCACGTTCCTTAAGCTTTAGTTATAAGAATTGTATAGTGGAGAAAATCGATTTTTCTCCTAAAGGTTAAGTTAATAAAATATTTAACAAGGTTTTTTGTCTTTTTTTAGTTTAAGGCTGTATCCTGTAGGCATAAAGCAGGATATGCAGAAAGAATCTAGTGTAAATACATTCCGTTCTCCACGTACTGTCTAATTTTCGAGGCATTTCGTATTGAGTGACGGAACTCAACGTAGCGCTTACCATAGCGAAGAAATGAAAATATTTATATATATTGGAAACGTTTTTTATGATTAAATAATTGTTTTATATTTTTGTACAGGTTTCGGAATAGGATTATGATTATTGGTAGTTAAAACAGAACAGGCTTAATCTCCTAAGGGAGTTTTTTTTATAGTAAGTATATACTCGTTTATATGTACGCATAATTTTTTCCAGCTTCAAATTTTATTTTGCCATGACACTGTTGTCAGTCTTCGATGTGTATTCGAGACATTTCATCTTGAGTTGTGCAATTTAACGCCGCGCTTTGCCTTACAAAGCGAATATAATTTTAAAAAATAAATTAAAGTGTTATTTATATTGTTAGCGAGACGCATAACGCCTAACAACAAAAATAAGTTGTAACAAGCGTATAAAAATTTCGACGTAGCTTGATGAGAACGTATGGCTTAGTGGTCAGAGCGGCTGGTCGGTTTCCAGGCGGCGCGGGTTCGAGTCCCGCTACGTTAAAATTTTTATACCTTTTCTAAATAAGTATTGAAATTATTATATTAATTTATTAAAGGAATTTCTTCTCTCTGACGTATATTTGATATTATCTCATAAATATAGTAAACAAACTACTTACAACATAATATTTTTATACTCGGCGATGGGTGGGTCAAACGTGAAGTGACGTAGAGACTGACGTTATACGCAGGTCACATGAAAACTAATAGAATAATTAATAGGTCGACATAGTACCTAAACATGATTAGTTTACTTTTGATACGTAAGTTCTTGTTAGTATTCTAATATATCTATTTGTTATGGCATGACGTACGGCGATGATAGTGGGTTCATTGTTTATGTTTTAATATTATTTTTATTTATTTTCGCCTACCTTTCGTAATTACTTATAATATTAATATAAAAAAGTGTATATGAATGAAAGCAAACGATACACCTTATGTAAGGACACCGGGTTTTATTTTTTTATCGCTTATTTGGTGCAACAATGACGTAATTACACTTTTTAAGGTTCCGTACCACAAAATGAAAAAACAGAACACCTTGTAATGATTTGAAATATCAAATAGTACTCAGCTCTACGGTCTATTCGAAGACAAAAAAAATCTAGTTTCTGAGTTAAGGCAATCAAAAGATGTTATGAGCATTTATGTATGGTTTTTTCTGCAATTTGTATGAATTTCACCATGTAATCGAATGCTATAGAATAAACAGTATTTAAAAATCATTCAATAAACATAACATTTTTACATAAAAAGTAAGTGTATATGACTGTATCTTAAGATAGTCAACTTTATTCGCAGCGTAATCAAATCGTATAGAGCATTCATCTTAGATCTACAATTGTAAAATTTGGCCAGAGGTGACAACTTGCAGTGCAAATCAAGGATAATATTTAAAAAATGATAATTTACATTTATGATACAGAAAAAAAAACAATCAAAAATTTGAAATTACAGTTAATTTCATGCAAAATTAAAGTTGTACTTCTCGTCTACCTACAATCCTGAAATTGGCGCGGAAGAGAAGGCGAGTCCGACTCGCATTGACCGATGTTTTAAATAGTTAAATATTATCTCAATGTATGGTGAAAGACTATTTACAAAGTTTGGATGCGTAATTTACAATTTTTTAAAAAAAAGTGCAAATCCTGTATAACTAATTAGTAATTACTACAATAAATGATAGAGACAAAAATCATTTTCCAAACGAGAATCGAACTCAGAAGTCGCAACCATCGTTCCACATTACCGTTAACAGTAGGTACTATAAAAACGACGAAATTATATGAAACGAAGTAAATATTATTACCTAAGTAACAACAAGTCATTTTCAACGTCGCGTGAGTGAGACAAGGCCTATATTAATGTACGTTAGTTCGATTAAAGTGTGTGACGAATGGATTGATTTAATGCAACTGTACTTAAAGTGCACTTAAATCTCTTTTAATTTTCATTTACTTAACGCTGTGTCCCGCATATAGCAGGGTAGGCAGAGGGAACCTTGGAACTTAATGTTAAAAGTACGGAGTCTTCGTTCCCTACTCTCTGCATTGAGCGACGGAACGCTGCATTTTATCTTAATAAAACAAAGGAATGAAACGAGAAATTGTCCCGGATGGGAATCAAATCCACAACAACCGCGTTTATAAACACGGTTCTATTACACCACGATACTTAAATAAAAAAATATGACAATAATATTTATCGAAAATAAAATAAACATAATTATAAATGATTAAACTCAAACAAGTTCACTTGAAACACGAACAAATACAAATGTTAGCAAATGATAACGGATGTGTTTTCAACAGATTCATTGAGAACAAAGGTTTGAGTGCATTTCGAGTGCGAATGCACTATAAACCATGCCCTGTGACTCAGTAAAATATGTATGTAGTATAATTATTAAGTAAATGATAAAAATACTTATTTTTCCCATAGAGCGGAGTAGGCGGATACGTAAGACCCTCCGCTATCCGCTTTCCGCCCAATTGCGAAACATTGTGTGTTAAATGACGGGAACTTTCTATTATCAGAATGGGAAAACGATAATAATTGAAATGTTTATATTGATATTCTCGAGTAGAAATCGAACCTACACCCACCCTGTTATATGAACAAATCATCAAGTGATGCTATAGTGCACGACTCACATAAACTACCAGCCTGATCTATGATGTATGATGACGACTGCTGATGATGTACAGCGATAACATAGCACTCATTGACGAGAATCGATTGATGCTGGAGCATAAAGTGATGCTTGAGAAAGGTGAGCTAAAGACTGCACTTCCCAAGCATTTGTGGAAATGAAACACTAAATGTGTCAAAGACATAGGTTACGTAGAAAAAGTTCAGGTACCTTGGGTCCGTCATGTACGATTCTGGGGGCATCGATCACAATGTTTATGACCGAATAAGCGCTGCATGTGGCAAATGCCAGGAGACCACTGGTGTGGTCTACGATCGCAGAATACCGCCTAAACTCAAGGCAAGCTGATATACAAGAGCATTATTTGACCAGTTCTTTTATATGGCAACAAATGCTGGCCAGCACTATCTCGGCACACTCAAGAGCTTGACGTCAGTTTATTTCACATTTTTTTACCAGAGCGGGATAGTGAAACCAAATTAAATATCCTTTTTTATAATTATGTATGTTTATGTATGTGTGTGTTTAGAATAAAAAAAAATGTACTAACATAATGTAAGTTTTCACCGTCACACCTAAAGTCAGATGCTGTTTCCTTGATCCGTGACGGCTATATACATACATAGTCTCTCTTCACAATTATCGGTCAGTCGGGTAAGGAGTGACTTAATACCAGGTTCCCCCTACAGGCTATGCAGGAAAAACCGGGAAGCTACAAAAAAAATGATAATCTACCATTATAACATAAAGAGACAAACCACATGTGTACAGTTTGGCGATTTGGGTTAATGTCCCAATAAAACTATTTATCAGTAGATTTGTGTTAGTGCAACGCATACTATTTAGAAAATAAGATATTTGTATAGCAAAATTGAAAGGTCGTCGTAGCGCAGTGGTATGAGCGTGTAGTCACACGTAAACACTATGATGGTTTTAGATTCGATATCCACTTGGGGAGAAAAATATTTAATATTTTTTCCTCGCTCTAACAATGCAGCGAGGCGTTGAGTAACGCCCCAACACACAATGCCTAAAATAATAGATATACTTATTACGTTTAATAGTTTGATTTTCGGTCAAATTAGTTAAACAAGGAACCAAGTTGAGAACCGGAAATATCTTTATAATTTCTGTTTTAAATCTTCATATTTCCATAGTAGATGTATGCGACGTTGAAATGCGACTTGCCACTGAGAAAGAACACGCGATCTTGAGAAAAAAAATCTTGACACCATCATACAGATAGACAGCCATTACAGGGATACTTAAATTTATTTCGAATATCATACAGCAAAAGTTGGTTTTATTGAACGCAGCGCTAATCTCGGAAACTACTGGTTCGATTCGATTTAAAAAAATGTGTTAGTCAGTCTGTATCTAGAAATGTTATAGGCTATATAGTATCACGTTAATTGTTTCGACGCAACCCACTGCACCTGCGGTTAGAGTTAACTCGAACAATAAGAATGTCTTATGTGTCATACATAACAACTGGCACAATCAGTAAGTAATAATTATTTTTTCTTTAATTATTTCTAGCTTCACGCTGTACCCGCACATACCAGGGCAGGCACTAGGAACCTGGAATCCTAGTATAAAGACACACCGTTCCTACTCAGGCACTCCGCTTCCATTAAGACACTCCGTTCCTGTAAAATACTACCGTCCTCCACTTTACAACCGAATTATGGAGGCATTGTGTGTTGAGTGGCGGAAATAAATACTACGATATCGTTACCAGAACGAGGAAATGAAAATATCAAATATTTTATTTCTTCGAGTAGGAATCGAACCCTAAAACCAGTAATGCTTACAGTGCGCAACAACTGGCGTCAAGTCTAGTCATGTATGAAAAGATCCCATGTAACCAAGTTATTAAGTAAAAATATTTATCATGATACAGCTGACCTCAATGTGGACAATTGGTCTGATTGCCGACAAGTAATGTTAAATAAACTAATGAACTTCAATTGGTGTAATTTATTGTTGTACATAGTATTGTTATTTATTGATTGAAAAGCGTTTAAGAGTAAGTGAGTGCCATGTCTAGACTATACCAGGATAGGCAGAGGGAACCTAGTGTTAAGACATTTCATTCTCCACTTTCCGACGAATTCTCGGAACCTTATATTTTGAGTGGCGGAGATCAAAGAGCATTTTAACTTGTTACGAGAGCGGGCAAACGATTAATTCTTCTGAGTGGGAATCGAATGCACAATCGTTAACTTTTGAAGATCTGAACACCCGATGTTAATCTCTAGCAAACCGTCTAATTAATAAGATAAATATGTACAGCAAGGTTCACAAAGTCCACGCAAACGATTTTATGGAAACAAATATGTAGTTATAATTATAAATGTTTGTCTGAGATGCAGCCATTATCTTAATAATAATATAAAGATATTTAAGATTGTATGAAGACAGGTTGATTTTGATTACATCATGGCATACTCGACTCTGCTTTCAAAGATTGTGGGTTTAGCTCCCACCCACAGAATGAGTAGAATAAATTTAAAGTAAGAGTAGGTATCATCAGTCTTCCGCCAATTGTAACGGGCAAGAATGAAGAACAGAGTGATTTAACTTTTAACACTACGTTATCTCTGCTTACCCTGCTATATATAAGAGATACGTGAGGTCCTCGTGGCGTAGCGGTATAGCGTATGACTGTAAACGAGTCGATTCTTACAGGAGCCTAATACAAAGATAATGAATTTTTCTGGCTCTTACAAGATAAAGCGCTGCGTTAAGTTGCGTTATTCAAACTCCGCTTAACATACAATGTTATTCAATACTTTAATATTGGGCGGAGTACTAGGCGCGCTCTGCCTACCCTGCTGGGCAAGAAACAGCGTGAAGCGGCTTGCCCGCTTTCGTAAATAAAATGCATAAAGAATATATAATCATCATGTAATTTAAATTTATTAGGGCACTACATTTATATTGAGCAAGCGTGACGATTTCCATTAAACGAGTCTGACATGTTGTTGACATTAATTACAAAGAAGGACAACGACATTGCGCTACTGTTAAAACGTATTTTGTTAGTTAAAATGTGGTGGTTGTGGGTTCAAATTTTTATAGCGGTAGTTAATTAGTTTGTTTATTTAATTAGCTTCACGCTATATTCCTGGCGGGATAGCCAAAGCTACGGTCTCTGAATATTTACCTCGTTCGCTTCGTCCACTGTCATCAACCTCTTCAAACATATTATCCAAGGGGTTCTCATGCGTGGGTGGGTCCTCCAGTATCATCGATGCTATGCAAATTGCGAAGGGCAACCGAGGTCTCCCTCTATCTGTCTTAAAACTCCAGCTTATAGATAAGTTTTAATATTTTGTTTTAAAAGTATTTTAAAAGTATCCACTGTCCTATAAAATGCTCTTTATTCCAGTTTAGACGAAAATAACAATGCCTAGCAAAAGTAAACTATTTATTAAAAAAGACGACAGTTTTTAAAGTGTTCACCCACTTTTGTACCAAAGGTAGCCTTAGACTTAAATAAAAGGTTAGAAAAAAATTAAGAGTACAAGAACCTTGATGACTTACAGTAGAATAGTAAAAACATTTTCTGTCAGAACTTTTATTACATATACCTAAGTACATATACTAAAAGTATATATACTAAAATTTATTCCTTTTTACGTAACGCAATAACAAGGTCTTGTATTTACTTGTAAAAAGAAGCAAACGTTCCCTCTTAATGAATATTTCAAAGTTGATGATCTTTTTGCTACTACTTTTATCATTGAAATTTCAAATCTACTACAAAGAATATAAAGTTTATTTTCCTATGTTAACAATATCACCTACCCTTGTCAACATTTTCCCCGGATCGTTTACATAAAAGGAAATTGAAGCAAATGTATACAAATGATACTGTATTAAATATATTAATTCTCAAATTGAAGTTTCTTTTGGTTTTGTTCTAATGAATATTGTCATGAGCAGTTTTACTTTAGATTTCTTTAAGGTTGAAGTCCCATTTATGTATATTCAGTTTTAATATTATAATTATATGGCTACGAATCAATCCCCGCTTGCGTTGTAATGATAAAAAAACTTTAAAGCCCAACTATTTTTTGTATAAACATAGTGGTAAAGCGTTTGAATGTGACGGTTGTGGGTTAGATTTCCACTCGCTTTAGTAAGAAGGAAACCCGTGGCGTTTAGTTTCGCCACTCAACATGCAAAATCGTGAAAATAAGGTAGGTAGGGAACGGGGTAACCCAATATTGGATCAGGGACAACAATGCATTGTTTTTTACAATATCAAGGCTACTAGAAGTCCCTGGATGCAGGCAGAGCAGGATCGACAATCGTGGAGATGCATAGCATGCAATATTTTCTATCATTTAAAATAATACTATGTATTATAATATTTAATATGTAATTTACCAAAATTACTAGCTACATCTTCTCTTTATGTTAAGGCAATTTTGGTTCAGTAGCACAGCGTCTGACTTTAAGAAAAATGGTGGAATCCCCACGCACAGCAATTTAAAAAAAATCTTTACAATTTTTCCCCTCTTGGGTAACAAAGCGCAACAATGAGTTCCAGTACGACACAATCCACAGGCATTGCAGATTATGTGGCGGAGCTCAATCTCACGCTGAATCGAGGTGAAAAGCAGAGAACAGAGTGTCTTGACATTAAGTTTATTAAACAGGAAAAACTAACTTCCTTCTAAAAAAATATAAATGTACTTTTTTTCCAATTGGGACTCCAAGAACGTGTATAAGGCTGTAAAACAGTTTTATTGGAAAACTTGAGTATGATGCAAGTCTCAGTGACACTATACTGTAACAAACTTTATCGTAGCTTGGTAATGAAAGTATGTCAGCAATAAAAATAGAAGCTTCGCTTTGTATCCTGCATAGCAGGGTAACCTAGTGTTAAGACACTCCGTTTCCCCCTTTGCCCTTACGCCAACGTTTTAAGTGAAGGACCACAACGCCACGCTCCGTCTTTCTTCTTCGTTTCGCCCTGAACGGGAATCGAACCTACAATCGTGTTTACACACAGTCAATATCCCATTGCGCCAGGACGGTCTCATATATTCATATATACGAGTATATGCGTAGTAAGCATGTGTTAACGATTTATCATCCTCACGTGTTCAGTCCAAAGGTCGCCTTTGTTAGTATCGCGCTATAACGCTAATGGAAAATTAAAATCATATTGTAATATTCTTTCATTTCTAATTTCTTGTCTTTTCTACTAAAAGTTAAAATAGAGAGAATATTGTATTTTGGATTGTTCCGGTACTTTTAAAATGGCAATTTTCTAATAACAAAATAAAATGAGGCCAGTGGTGGCGCAAGGGCACAAGCGTGTGACTGTAAACATTTTTTCATTTACGTGTGACAGTATCTTAAAATTATAAATTTATTATATTATTTTTAATTATTGTTAAGAATATTTAGAATACTAAAATAAAAAATAAGAATTTATTATTAGAAATGTTTTGACTAAATTTATTATGGTGGGGCAATATGTCGGTAGATTATAAAATGGATTACAGTGCTTTGTAAGGGCATTCTGTGACGGACTGCCGGACTGAATAAACGTAAGTGATACCTTCTATTGATTCTTTTTAAAATTATTATTTACAGGTTGTTTATTGTGCTTTTATTTATTATTTATATTATATTATATTGTTTTACTAAGTATAAGATAAATAATGATGTATTTATTAAATTATTGATTGAAACATAATAAATTAGTTAATGAAATTGGGATATCTTTGTTGTTTTCCTTAACCAGTCCATAAAAAGTAGTTATAAGAATTTAATAAAATTTCACTAATAGATTATTTTTAATATTCCCTCTTTTTACTTTATACAATATAAATTATTAAATACTTAAATATAAGTATTTTTATTAATAGAAATAAATAAATTCTAACATCAGAAGTGGGATACGTATACCTATAATTGTTATTAACACCTATTTGTACAAGTTTCAGGATGGATTCTGAAGCAATAAGGGTTTTCTTTGAACGATTTGCGAAGCCGTTACTGCTGCCCATCAAAAGGATGATGACATTGCACTACCAATGTTTGACCCTGATCACAACGACTGCGGAGCCGCCAGCTGGTGCAACAGTGTAGAGGCCCTCGCTAGAGAGTTGAACTGGAGCAGTATTCGAACAGCAGCTAAAGCCGATAAGGCCCTTAAGGGCTCTGCTTTACTTTGGTTTGAGTCATGGGAGCCTTCGGAAGGCTGATCTTGGGAAAATCCACGTCAAGACATTATTGACGCCTACCCTGAAAAAAAAAATCTGTCCGAAAGACTTTCCAGAACAGTACTTTACTCATCTGATGCAGTAGAATCCTATGGAGATTATGCCAGAAAAAAAATAAAGTTCCTACGCGACACTAAAACCCTTACAGATGAGCAATTGATTGAACTGATCTGTGGAAGTATAAGTGAAGTTGATGTCAAAATGGCTTCTTTAAATAGTGGTGTTACCACTACTGTAACTCTTTTCTCCTTGTTGTCAACCTACATGAAGAACAGGAAAAGAGCTTTAGACAGTAGTAATAAGGATAGTGGGTTACGATCCAGTGGAACCAAGCGGTGTAAATTTGACATAGATAGATCATAGAAAATGTTTTCTTTGTAACCAAACTGGACATGTACTGTGAAAACTCTTTGCTAACGTAGCATTAATATTATGAAAAAAGTTGAGGTACATTTTAAAATTTATAACTAATATCAAACTCTTACCGGTAAATATCTGTATAAATGGTAAAATTAAAAATGGTATAAGTATTTTTTTTATTACCTAGTTCGATTGGAATTCTATTCTTTACACTTTTATAGTAGCATTCTTTTTAATGGAATCTATGGTTACCAAATCTCATTTAGCAATTCAATTTAATACAAAAGTAGAAAGAAACCATTATCGAGCATCTTTTGTAAATAAAATTAATATTTTTTACAACTCTTGTCAAACAATCGGCAGTCGGCTATTCAGAAATAAAAAAAAAAACTATTTTTACAATTTTGCATACTATAACAAATTAAAGTTGACTCGTATTTAACCATTATTTGAGTAAGCCATACCGACTCGATCAAACTTTGCCATACATTTTATTTATTTTAAAAAACAAAATATTATACTTCATTTGGCCTTATATTGCATGAACCTATTATTATTATTATATTAAAAAAAAGGTGTCTTTTGCATAACAATTACATGGATTGGTCTCAGTGTTTAAAGAGTTTGAAAAATTAAACGGACCAAGCTCCACAGTTTTCAAAACAAAATTATACTCATGTAAAGTCGTGTACTTATTATAAAAGAAAATATTTGTTTTCATAAACAAAGTGCGGAATCAAAAAGATCTAACTTTGATCTGATTTAACATCAAAGATTTGTCATTTAGATTCTAGTATTTTTAAAAAATATCCCTCTGTCTTAGGTGAGATATTTTTAGATGAGATATTAGTTCACCAGTTTTTACCGTGCCTAACTATCCGTTTGAAAAGTAATGAAATTTTTAATTACCGTCCTTAGCGGTTGGCCCCCGTCGAAAGAGAGAAAGTGGATAAAATTATGCAAGAACTTTTGAACAAAAAAATTATTTGTGAAAGTGAATCAATCTCCATTTGCCAGTCACGTTCTCTTGGTAAAAAAAGGATGGTAATGATAGATTGTGTAGATTTTAGAGCTTTAAATAGAATTTTAGAAAAATATCCATATCCACTTCCTCTCATCGAAGATAAAATCGATAAGCTTGGTTCAGCAAAGTATTTTGTATCTCTGGATATGATAAACGGGTTTTATCAAATACCCGTGGCTTTAGACTCTAGAAAATATAGAGCCTTTGTGACGCCAACTGGTCATTACGAATTTATTAAAATCCCATTTGGTATTTGTAGTGTTGGGCGTTAATCTTATATTTTTGTAATGAATTATTCATTATATTATATTTTTTTAACTGTTCTTTTAAACTGCTGTAATATATTATATTATTTTCAACGTAAATATAATACAATGACAAAGTGAACGAAATTCAGACTAATATCAAACAAAAAAATAATCATTTTCGTTATTAGCTATATTTTAATGTAAGTAATATTTGGCCTTTTTGCCATTGAGTTAAAGCTCATATTTGTGCGAGGTTGTACGATGTGAAGTTCGCCATCATTATTTTATTTGACATTGGCTGAACTCGATGTAGGCCGAATAACTACCAAATATTTCCGATCATTACCGAACCGAGGTGCCACACGCCATTTTCATAGCAGATAATGAATATTATAAATAACAGTCGGTGTTGAAAATAAATAATGATTAGAACATTAGAAATTTATAATGAATTATATTATCTGCTGTTTATTATAACGTCCAACTTTAGGTATTTGTAATGGTCCAGCTGTGTTTCAAAGATCTATCACAATTTCTCTTAGTATACGTTGATGACATCCTTATCCCATTTTCCACAAGTGACAAAGGACTAGACTATTTGGAAAAAAACAGTTGATGGTCTTTGTTCTGCAGGGTTTCGTGTTAATTTGGCGAAATGTAAACTTTTTGTTAAGAGTATTGAATATCTCGGAAGACACATGTCACAGAAAAGTGTGAGACCTAGTGAGACAAAGGAATCTGCTTTGTTCAATTCTCCAGTACCCAATAATGGCAAGCAGGTGCGCCAGTTTATGGGGTTGGCTAGTTATTTTAGGAAATTTATTCCAAATTTTAACTAAAAAATAATTTCAAATTTCATTGGGGACCCGAACAGAACGAAGCTAGGGATTATGTCATTAAGAATTTTCATCTAAACCTTTATTAACTGTATTTGACCCAAAATTACTTACAGAACTTTACACTAACGCTAGTTCAATAGGCTATGAAGCAGTTTTAGTGCAAAACGTAGATAGTGTAAAATCAGTTGTAGCTTACTTTAATAAAAGAACATCTACAGAATCTAGATATTGTTCGTATGCCCTAGAAACTTTAGCTATTTAACGTTTAAAACAATTTAGGGTATTTGGGTATCAATTTTAAAATCTTTACCGATTGTAATGCTATTAAAGCTACATTTAAAAAAAAATAGTTATCTCCTCGTGTAACCCCTTTGATGGGCCTTTATGCAGGATTTTGAAATTGATATTGTATATAAAAAGGGTAAATATATTGGACACGTTGATTTCTACCACCCTAGAATTGGTACCACTTATTCGAGATACCATTACGTTGTTCGGTACGTTGTTCGGTACAACTTTAGTTCTCTCCAAGTTAGATCACTGTTTACGGAATTAAAAATTGTGCATATGATATCAACTGGTACCCCAAGAGGAAATAATCAGGTGGAGCGATACGTTGCGACACTTATCAATATGTTAAATATTGATTCGTCAGACTGGCCAAGCGGTATGTGGAAGGTCCAACAGTCTATTAATACCACCGTCCAAAAATCAACTGGTTTTGCTCCGATTCGCTTACTTATAGGTGTAAATGCCAACATACCTTCTGTCCAAGCTTGTTTAAGCGATGTTAGTGTCCCAGTATTGATTTAAGAGCCGATCGCGAGTTACGATAAACGATAGGTACTCTCTTCAAGGCTAAGGGCTTTTTACGAAATATTGTGGTTGCTGAAGATAAATTAAGATTGTGGCATGGAGAATGGGTGGATGCCATAGAATGAATTTAAACTCATTAGGTGTAATATATGTAATACTTTAATTTATGATGAATATAATGTTTGAAGTATTAGTTTCCTTTTATTAATGTTGTTCGTTATGATATATGTAATTTAATAAAAATAAAATATATGTAATTTATTATGAATATAATTGTTTAAGTGTTAGTTTACTTTTATTAATGTTGTTCATTATGATATTTGTAATTTATTATGAATACAATTGTTTAAGTGTTAGTTTACTTTTATTAATGTTGTTCATTATGATATTTGTAATTTATAATGAATATAATTGTTTAAGTGTTAGTTTACTTTTATTAATGTTGTTCATTATGATATTTGTAATTTATTATGAATATAATTGTTTAAGTGTTAGTTTACTTTTATTAATGTTGTTTATATTGATATTTGTAATTTATTATGAATATAATTGTTCAAGTGTTAGTTTACTTTTATTAATGTTGTTCATTATGATCTTTGTAATTTATTATGAATTCAATTGTTTAAGTGTTAGTTTACTTTTATTAATGTTGTTCATATTGATATTTGTAATTTATTATGAATATAATTGTTTAAATGTTAGTTTACTTTTATTAATGTTGTTAGTTATGATATTTGTTCATCTAATGTGAAAGATGGACACGAGGATACTGCTAGATTTCCCATCTAATGTGAAAGGTGGGGAGACAGCAGGAGTGTTTTGTTAACTTGTCTACCTAATCTGAGAGGTGAGATAGTATGAAAAGAGGATCGCTAACATGTTCATCTAATGTGAAAGATAGAACAGTTGCGAGTTAATTCGTTGACCGGTCAACCTAATGTGAGGGGTCTGACGGTAGCGATTAGTGTTTAAGAATCTTAAAAATGTTGGTAGATTTGATATGTAAAAGCAATAAATATACGTAAAGCATTTATAATGATATATGTTTTAATATTAAGTTATGTACTTCGAGAGCGAAGTACTGTCAGTATGGCCGTGACAGTATCTTAAAATTATAAATTTATTATATTATTTTTAATTATTGTTAAGAATATTTAGAATACTAAAATAAAAAATAAGAATTTATTATTAGAAATGTTTTGACTAAATTTATTATGGTGGGGCAATATGTCGGTAGATTATAAAATGGATTACAGTGCTTTGTAAGGGCATTCTGTGACGGACTGCCGGACTGAATAAACGATACCTAACGGACGGAACGGTAAGTGATACCTTCTATTGATTCTTTTTAAAATTATTATTTACAGATTGTTTATTGTGCTTTTATTTATTATTTATATTATATTATATTGTTTTACTAAGTATAAGATAAATAATGATGTATTTATTAAATTATTGATTGAAACATAATAAATTAGTTAATGAAATTGGGATATCTTTGTTGTTTTCCTTATCCAGTCCATAAAAAGTAGTTATAAGAATTTAATCAAATTTCACTAATAGATTATTTTTAATATTCCCTCTTTTTACTTTATACAATATAAATTATTAAATACTTAAATATAAGTATTTTTATTATTAGAAATAAATAAATTCTAACACGTGCTTTGTTAACGAGGCAAAGCGCGGCGTTGAGTTTCGCCTCTCAAAACGCAATGGCTCCAGAATTCTGGGAGAGGGAGGAACACATACAAGTTAAGAGGAACGGAGTGTCGTAGCACTGGGTTTTCCTCTGCCTCTTCTATTTGCGGGATACAGCGTGAAGCAAAAAAAAGAAATATATTATTTATGATGTTTTTTCATCCTGTTACTTTTAGAATGAAATATATAAGACACATTTTAACTTACATTAACATCCTTATAATCTTAATTGCTTTCACAGAATTTCCTTTAATGGAAATTTCGACGCTCAAAGTGAAAAAGGTCATTGAACCTTGTATTTATATTGTCCTGATTTAAAATGTATTGACTACACTCTTATATGAGAATACTGTACTGTTCGTACTGTATCCCGCATATAGCAGGTTAGGCGGACGGAATTTAGTGTTAAAACATTCTGTTCCCACTGTCCATCTAATTTTAGAGATATTATGTTTTGAGAGCCATTATGTGATGAGGTCAGTCGTGGCGCAGGGGCGTGTGACTGTAAATATGACTAGTTGTGGGTTCGACTCCCACTCAGAAAATGATATTAATTTTAAATATTTCGTTCTAGTGTCGAGGCAAAGTGCGGCGCTAAGTTCTGTCACTCAACAGAAGTCGGCGGAGTGTCTTAACACTAAGTTCCGTTTGCCTATCCTGCTGCGTGAGGAGTACAATGTGTAGCTAAAAACTACCATCAACAGTACCTGTAGGCAGTGAAAGCTTGAAAGAGACTGTTCTCCATTTTTCATTTGATTACGATAGCGTGTTGAATAACGGAACATAACACTGCACCTTGTTTTGAAATACATAATGATGATTAAAATATAAATAATAAATTATATATTTATACAATTACTTATTTGCTTTTGTGGTATTTCTTAAAATATTTCGGTACAATTACGCACTTTTAAAAACCCAGACCCCTTCTAAAGCAAGTGCTTCAAGCGTAGGTACCTCGCGTCTGAGAGCAGGTATAATAGCGACGCACTTTTTTGCTTTTATACCTTCCTTTAAGTTGTTTTCTTGTAAAAATAAAATCAAATAAATCAGTTTCACGCTGTATCCCGCATACAGCAGAGTTGCCAGAGAAAAGCTTAGGAATCAGAACTCAACGCTGGACTTTTTTGCCTTGGTGTCAGAGCGAAGAAATGAAAATATTATAAATAAATCAGCTTTGCGCTGTATCCTGCAGCAGGGTAGGCAGAGGGTACTAAGATAGTCAGTTCCCCAAAAAATAATAAATAATAATTCATTCCCTCAATTGAATCGAATCCCCAACCGTCGCGATACAATCACATCCTTGTGCCCCTGCGCGACGACCTCAATGACGGCTCTTCTTGTACTTTACGAAGTTTGTGAAGATGGATGGATTTTTGTCTCATTTTCACGCTAAAACTAATAAACCGAAGATGAAACTTTACAGTTATATAGATTGTACATCAAAATAACATATAGGCTAAAATTTATGTAAATATTATGTATAATTTGGCTATAATATAACAATAACTTTAGGAGGGTGGAACCGTGTCATTAGTCTATAATTTCTCTGTTTGATATTAGTCAATTATCTGGCTTCACATTCGGAAAGAATGTGTAACTTATTTTTAATTTCCAACCCCCCACATTAAAATAATAGCTCCGCAATTACCTACAAATATATAAACTGGACAAGCGCGAGTCGGACCCCCCTACCGAGGGTTCCGTACAAAAATTGGTAGTCTCGAGCTTTTTCTGAAATTCAAGCTTAGCTTAGCTAAAGCCCTTTCATCTGACACCTCATTTGAACTAGCGGCTTTAATACCAAATTTGAAAAACCCCTGCTATTATTTTTTAGAATTTAACCACATATATATGGTTTTCAGATTTTTTCTGAACTAGTACTACCTGTAAATGCTAGCTGTCAAATTTCATAATTCTAGGTCTCAACTAGAAGTATAGCATTAATCACTGCACACTTCACCCTATTAATTTGATTCCCTTTATAGTATCGAAATACGTGATTGTTGCTATATAAGCGGCCATATCTTATTTTAGGTAAATGTAGAAATATGTTTTTTCAGGAAACCAAGGATCCATAGATCTGAGTATAAAGAGTTCCTGAGACAAAAGCTTTTGACACACAGATAGACAGACGGATGGACAACAAAGTGAACTTATAAAGGTTCCTTTTTTCTTTAAAACGTACGGAACCCTACAAGGAAATATAGTAATAGAATATACAATAGAAACATATTTTGATTTTTTTTACTTTTATTGTTGTTTAGGGGCAATGCAGGTCAATAATAATTAATTAAAAATATACCGCTTTATTTGTCTTTTGAATTATATTTTTAACGACAGTTAGTCTTTTTTCCTTCTTCCGCAATTGCAGAATAAAACAAAAAGAATCTGGTGTTAGGACACTTTGTTTATCTTTCTTTACGCATATTCGCTATATTGAGTGTTGAGGCAGACGGCATCAGATTGTTAATGTGATCGACGTGAACTTATTTCCCTCTAGACAAATTGGTTAAATTTATTTTCATATTTATTTAGGAAAAACTCGGCGTTGAGGCAACACGCAATGTCTCCAAACTTGTGTGGAATGTGGGAAGCAAAGTGCCTTCTGTTCATTATTAAAATCCCTCTACCTACTCAGTTGTATATGTTGCGGGACGTAACGCTATAATATATCTACATATAAGTAGAGTCTTTGTCTATAATGTTAGCGTTGCTTCGGCTTGGTTGCAAAGCGAGGCTCGAGACTGTGGGTTTTGCCAGATATGTCGCTAATCTAAATGGACGGGAAGTACAGAATAAAGATAGGTAATAGGTTATCGTAAATATACAAGACTAGAGGGCGCGCGCGGCTTCGCCCGCTTATTATGAGTGAATTCTAAGAAAACCATGAAACACATGTTCAATAAAATATTTTTAAGTCTGAATTTAAATTTTTATAAAAATCGGTGGCAAATTAAAGATTTCTCCATATAAACTTTCAACCCTTTATTTGAATCCTTAGAGGGCGATTTCTTAAAAACCATGGAACACGTGTTCAATGAAATATTTTTAAGAGTCTGAATTTCAAATTTTATAAAAATCGGTACAGATAAAAAAAAATTTCCATACAAACTTTCAACCCCTATTTCATCTCTTTAGGGTTAAAATTTTTCAAAATCCCTTCTTAGTGGATGTCCAGAATATGAAAATAAACATCTGCCCAAATTTCACGTTTCTACCATCAGCGGTTACGGCTCTGCGTGCGTCTTACCTCAGTCAGTCAGCACAAGTCCTTTTATATATATAGATAATAGAATAAGGTTAATTATATTTAAATAATAAAAATAGTTTCACGCTTTATTCCGCAACTAATAAATGTAATTGTTTTTATAGGATAAATTTTAAACTTAAAATATTATAATCCGATATAAAAACAAAAAAACAACATTTTACAAGTGTCTATTATATAAAAGATTGGCTTTGAAAAAGAAAATGGTTGATGGTTTTAGGAGAATGAATCGCATTTTTAAGATCTATTTATTATAGACTACGTATACGTTTCATAAAACATTGTAGTAGTTTCACGGAGAGGAAACCTAGTATTAAGACACCCCAAAACATAATTTTAAAAAATTTAGTCATTGAAAAAAACAAAAGGAAATAAGTATAGGGGACCTCCTATTATATATATATATTTTGTATCTATAAATTGTAAAGAATATTTTTCACCCTTCAACTAAGGTATACAATACTCTTAAAATTTTCGAATAAACTTACTATGTGTGACTGTGCTCCGTTTTTTCCGGCTACGAAAGCCTAAAAACGTTACTAAATGCATTTCTTGACGGACCGCGGCGTAGAACGCCGAATTTTTGGATATAGATTTTTTGAAAAGTGCAGCATTTGGGGAGTGTGAATACTAAGCGGCCCTAAATTATTTACATACCGCTGTCAACTCTGAGATCGATCTTGAGAGCGATCTGGTAATGCCGATCTCATTCAATAATCGTAAATTATAATAAATGGGAAGGGAAAGAAATGACATTACGTTTTATAGTTTGCTCAAATGAACATTATTTTAAATATTGTTATTTAAATTAAAAGTTAAAATAATCTTTTTTTATCGTTTAACCGATATAATAGTGGTACAAGGTTTGATTACATGCTACTGTCCACGAGGTCATGATTATTAACAAGTACATATACATTCATACATTTTATACGATAAATACCAACGATCATAATATTTGTATGTTCCAATAGAATTAGTGTTATGCTGCGCTTAATACTGCGTAAACGCGGCATTGTGTTCCGCCGCTCAACATGCAATGTCTAGAATTCGGAATGATTAGGGGAACAGAATGTGTTAACAATAGGTTCCCTCTGCTCATCCTGCTGCATGCAAGATACAGCGTGATGCTAAAAAAATGTAATTGAAAAATAATGACACGTTGTCATTATTTTGGGTAAAAAATATAAAATTAACGATAATATTATTATGAACGGAGTATAATCAGAAAGATTATAATTGATATAATTGAAACACCGTTGATTCACGGTCCAAGGGTTGAGATACCAAGGTCAAGAACACAACATAATATTATTTCAGGATATAACAATAGAATTACTATAGTAAATTATCTAAATACTTTATATTACTAAGTAATTAAAATTACTTTATGTTGACGTTAAAATGAAAATCTAGATCTCACTTACAGGCAATTAATACCAGTCGTGGCGCACGCTGGTGTCACCAGCGTGCGATTATAAACGTGACAATTTTGGGTTCGATTCAAACTTTAGGAAATAAATAATTTTAGTTTCCGTCTTCTGGTAACTGGACACAGCACGATATTAAATATCAATGTATCAAAATTTTGGCGGAAAATGGTCAACGCAAGTGTTTAAGCACCTACCTGCCTACCCTGCTGTATGCGGAATACAGCGTGAAGCTTAAATAAAAAAAAAATATCAGCGACCAGAACAACAACAACAGACCTAGATCCAGGTACAGCAAAATGAAGACACGCTATGTGTAAATTATTGAAAGAAGTCGTCAACCTCAAACACTATAGAATGGCAGTTAAGCTCACTTTAAATCGACTTTTTATTGTAGAAAAATTTTATTCATTTCGCTTAAAAACTTAATTTAGTTTGGTTTTGATGATAGAGATTATATTCTTTATTTTAGCGTGTAGTGTTAACCAGCATTAAAAGACATTTTGTGTTGGTGTAACTTAACCCCGTAATTTATCCGCTTAGTCAAGCAATGAAAATAAATTATAAAGCATTATGTTTATCAAATAAAATCAATTGAATTATGTAATTAGATGGATTGAAGCCATCGTGGCGGTGTAGCACAGCGTTTGACCAAAAACGCCACGATCGTAGGTTCGATGTGTACTCGGGTGAATGTATTATTTTTAATACCTCGCTGTGATAACAAAATAAAACGCGGCATTGAGTACCGCTACTCAACACGTAATGTCTCGGAAGTAACGCGATGCATTACATTACACTTTTATATACAGTCTTAATAGAATATGGTTTAGCCACCTTGTGCGATTCTCAAAGTTGAAAGAGCTGTGTTCGAGTTCCAGTTAATTTAAATGTTTAACATTTTTGAATGGATTTCCTATACTATATAATAATCATTCGACACGATGCAATACGATACGGTATGTTTATTGTATGTAATATTATTTGAATAATGTCTATACCTAAACATAAATAAAAAAATATTTATATGAACTATCTTATATAACTTTTAATTAAAAGTTAAATCGGTATTGAGTAATTAAATTGCAATTGGTTTTTACGTGAATGTATGTATGTTAGAAGAACCTAGTGTTAAAACGCTTCTATTTTCTTTCAATTACAATTTTTTTCAGTTTCAAACTTTTCCCGCATAGTTTGATGTAGGATAACGTCTTTGCCGCTGTCGTCCAATTTTCGAGATATTGCGTGTTGAGTTGCGGAACTCAACACCGCGCTCTGTTTTGCTAGAAGAGGAAAAAAAAATAGATATAGTTCGTCCCCTCGTGTGGGAATCAAATTCATAATATTTATTATTTAAGGTTTAAAATATTTATTTGTAACAATTTTCTTTTCTTAGACGTGTAATATATCAAATTTGAATAGTGCTAGTTAGCTTTCAGTGTATGTTCATTAATTCTTACTTAACAGGTCGATTAGTGTAATTAGTACAGACTGGCGCCACTTCGTCTGCTGGTGTAGGCAAGATAGCTTATTTTTTTAGGTGAAGAAATAAAAAATATATATTTTAGAAATGTACAAAATAAAGTAAACACACTCGAACACGTGTCTTTTCTTTTGTTATCGTCCAGTTTTAAAACGATTAAGTCTTTTTTTCAGCTTCTCGCTATATTCGCAATTAGGGAACAAGGAACCCTGGAAACTAGTCTTAACGCACTCTGTTCTCATTAACACACTTCCATTCCACACCTTCCGCCGAATTCTGGAGTCATTGAATGTTGAATGGCGAAATAAACTCCGCGTATTGTCTCGCTACCAGAGTGAGGAATTTAAACCCACTACCTGTCGCGTTCATAGTTACATACTGGTCTCAAGAAGTTATTTATGAAGTAAAATATTATATATTGGTATCTTTCATCAACACCATCTTGAATCTACATCTATTTTTATTTACACTGTTTCGACAGTAATTCTATAAAAAGATGTGGAAAATAACTGTGATACCTACGTATTATCATTTCTGATTATTTTTGTTTACGTTGTAATGGTGCTACTATCCTATTATGAGGTAGTAGTGGCGCAGGGGCACAATAGTGAGACTGTAAGGGCCTGATAGCTGTGGGTTCGATTTCCACTTCGTTCCCCGATTGGGGATCCCCAATCCCCAGGAAAACGAATCAGAACGATAAAGAAAGAAGAGTTATTAGATCTAATAACACTTTAATTTTTTTTAACTACAAGAGTACTCTCGGAGTATTCTCGGTTTTCATTCATTAAGACAATTTCGTTGGCCATTTCCTGCAGTGACAGAACTCGATATCGCGCTTTGCTTCGTTATCAGAGCGAGGAAATGAAAATAATAAATATTTAATTTTCCTCGAGTGGAATTCGAACTCACAATCGTCGCGTACCATATACTCTCAGTCATAATATATTTTTATTATGCTATAAATTCATTTAGTTTTTATGGCGATAAAAAATTACTGCACATACAATAAATTAAATGTCCATCATATAAGTTTTATATAAAAAAAAAAAACAAAAAAAATTCAACTTAATATAACAAGTTATCGTTAAATGCACATTTTTGCCTGCCTACCCTGCTATATGCGGGATACGTACGTGAATTACAACTTCACGCATAAGCATAAAAAAGCATAATTTTTTTCATACTTTTTAAGGTTCCGTATCTCAAAAGGAAAACATTGAATCCTTATAAGGATCACTTCACCATTAATCTCGAGATCGCGTGAATGTATCAATCTGAAATTAATATCAAACATTCAGATCTACGGTCCTTTGCACCACAGAAAAAATAAAGCTTCTAAGTCAATGCAATCAAAAGATATGAGCATTTATGCATAGTTTTTGCTGCATTGTATGGAATTAGCTGCGTAATCAAAACCTATAGTTGAACTTGCAGTATAAATAAAGAGAAAAAACCAAAAAGTAAAAATTTATATTTAATTTACAAACAATTGTAGTTAATTTCATACACACTGAGTGCATGCGTCCGCAAACTTAAGTTTGTCAATTTTTGTAAATTGTACTTCCCGTTGACATACAATTCTGAAATTATTACGGAACCCTTGGCATCGGAGTCCGACTCGCATTTGACCGGGTTTTTTTGTATATTATTGTTGTAGAGCAATAATCTAAACTTAAAATTGATATCTGCTATTTCTAATCGGCTTTAATGAAATACAGTGGTTATGGGTTTTAATCTAATTTACATCGATTATTTAATAATGTCATTTTTATATTAGTAAGTGTTGTCATGTATACAATATAAATTTTTGTAGTTTAGATTTGTCTATTATGTACAAAAGTCATTCTAAAATGTATTAGAAAATTAAAAGAACAATGGTATGTCATTATACATGAATCATCAATCATTAACATATATTTGCAAATATAATTAAAAGATATATGGAAAAATATACTAAATACTAATTTCTATACTCTACATCAACAAAAACATTCCAAATAACAAACTCCAAAGTAAATTTGAAAACTAAAATCGTATGCTTGTTTATTTTTATACCCTGATTTTAAAATAGGACAGCAATGCAATGGTTAAAGTAACTTTGCAGTAGCGCCGTATACTGTACAGTCAGTGTGGGCAGAAATCGATGTGAGATGAGACGGAGTTTGTTCTTCCTTCTCGCTCTACATCAGTGCTAGTGTACTGAACGCACTCGGTTATCAATACGTTTTTATATTTTTGTACGAAAAAAGACTTTTTTTTCTTGTTTTCCGACTGTAATATATATTTTATTATTATGTAAGCCCTTATTTTGATGTAATTTTAAGCGATTTCAAGGTAAAAATTGAGATTTCTTTTGTTATAGCTATGTAGAACGTTAGATAGAGTTAGTCATTAGGTTATTCACATTTCCGTATTCGATTGTTCTATGGCATAAACTCGGAAGTAAAACGTACAAAGAATTAATGAAATTAGAAGCATCAATGTATTACGAAAAGTGCTTTTATTTTATATATTATTCAAAATATATGTACTTACTCTCAACTAATATAGATGATTTATTACATTGAATGAATCACGCGAAATGTATCCGAGAGCAATTCTAGCACGCTAGTACGTAATGATAAGCAAGATTGGCTCCAATTCTTTAGAATTTTATAAAATTTTATGAATACATGTGACTCTATATTTCATACATTCTATAAAGATTAAAGTATTTTTTTTTAAATATATATTATTATACAGTAAGAGAGTTATATTTATAATCAAATTTATATAGTGTAATATATCATAAATTATATATAAATAAAATATAAAAAATATTAATATTAGTGGCGTAGTAAACAAATTATTTATCACAATTAATTTTTATCTTTTTTAATTTAGTTCAAGGTTTTATTTTATCACAATGATGTACATGTACTATTTAATATTCAAATGTTTGTTGTTTAACCAATAATGGCCATATAGTCTTTTAAAGCATAATTTTATAAATTATTTACTTCCGATACAAGAAATGTAGAGTATGACGTTTTGTTGTGTCCAGCCTCTAAGAAACACCTTACGTCACACAATTGGCAATCGATTTGCAATGTCTCGGATTCACAAACATTAAACAGCTGTAGGTTCGGGCTAACTCGCCTTTGTTCGACTCTACATAGCTATAGACCGCCGAGTTCGTTGTCTCAGGCCTCAGCCATGAAGGCAGTAACGCGTGAAAACTCGATACCGATGCACGTATTTTACCCGTTGCATAAATAACAAAAATCCAGGGCTTCCAGTGCGTAATTTGTATTACAAATTCGATTTGTGTGTGCTGTGTTCTGTGAATTGAATACAATTTTTTTGTGAATCAGGTAATTTTTTTATACTCTTTACACTAACATTATCATTGCAAATTTTGTTTTATTGTTTTTGGTGCATCTGTTAAAGCTTGAATATACAATATTTTGTTTTAATACACACAACGATTTCGATTTACAACTCCACGTGTCTCTTTCATTATATTTTTAGTTTCGAACAGCGTCTCTACTATATTTATTAATGCCACTTTGCTAGTGAATGTACACCCGCATTTTACACTGCAGTAACAGTGTTCAGTCATTAAAGAACATGCGGACGCCGTTTTTATCGATGAAAACTGAAAAACCATTTAAAAAAATCTTCATTTAAACAGTAATTAGTACATATAGTTATAATTCACTTCAAATTAACCATTGATGATTTGTAGATTATCTTTTCAATTTTACCAAATATATAACTTTTTTTTGGTTCGAAACAAAGAAAAAAATAATGCTAAGTAACTAAATTCGCTCAATCTGAGTGATTTGCTGTAAAACCGGTTTAGTTTTTTGTTCTGTCGTCGGTCCCTGAATGCTTGACGCTAAGTCTTTCTCTTATTGGGTTCTTAGATTTAAATCACAAAACAAAAACGTTTAAAATGACAACTGAATTATTCTTATTTCATTTTTGAAGTCATGATGTCAGTAAAGAGTATTTTTCTTTTTGTTTATTGAAAAAAATATTCTTATAAATATAGAGACTACAGTAACTATTTAAAATAGTTTAAAAATATTTTCAATAGTAGTGAATAAATACTTATCACCTACTATACAAGTACATATTTTTATGATAGATTATTTTTAATGGAGGTTTTGCGGAGAAATTTTTATTATATTTTTTTTATGTTTTCTAACTAAAGTTCAACTTCATTTATTAATTTAATATTTATTGATTTGATGGCAAGTGATTGAATTATTTTGGTTTCCTTAACCTGGTAACAAGATAAAGGGCGGCGGTTCTCTCTGCCCTATCTAGCAGACATAAGCAGGACACAGCTTAAAGTAAAAAAAGAAGTTTCAATGCTTTGTTTTTATTGAAGATTATACTTATTTATCAGCATTGAGACGATTCTCGGTAATATAAAGGCTACAGTAAAATATGCTTAACATAATACCTTTAATATTGCCTTGAAAATTTATTTTTTTATTGCAAAGAACTAAGGATGATATCCTTTTTTTCTTATTCTGTCTATACTAAAGTCATGTATGTCGAAACGAACACCATATATTTGTTACAAAATGTCAAAATCAATTTCTTGTCACGTTTCCTTGATTTTACGCATAAAATAATCTACACTACATATACTCTTCACGATTCGCACTCTTAAAATTATCTATAAACCTTAATATGAATTAGTATCAAATCAAATCAGCTTCTCGCAGGGTAGGTAGATGGAACCTAGTGTTAAGACACTCCGTTCCCCACTTTCCGCTGAGTTCTGGAGGCATCGCGTATTAAGTGGAACTCAACGCCGCGCTTTGCCTCGACACCAGAGCGAAGAAATGAAAATATAAATGTAACTAAATATTTCACTGCCTCGAGTGGGGATCGAACCCACAACCAGTCGATTTTACAGTCACACTTTGTGCCGCTGCGCCGCGACTGGCCTCATAATCTTTTGATTAAATTATTTTCTGTACTGTAATATCCGCATATTGTGCATTAATGCATTGCATTCCGCTTAAATCGATAATAGTATTATATTAGACATTACTACTACTTGTATTAAATCAGTTTGAAATTATATAGATTTTTCTTTTCTCTTTCTTTTCATCTGGAATAAGTAAATATTTATTCTACTCCGATAGAGCTGCTAGGTAGAGTTACATATCCCAAAAGTAACCGTAATAACCCAACAATAACTGAGTTTCCGTAATTCAATAAAAAAAGAGGAACATTGTCTTAACGTTAGGTCTGTACGTATTGAACCCACAACCATCTCTTATAGTCAGTAAGAGTTCGGTTCGATTTTATAAATATATATTATGTAGATACTAGATATATTAGCCTAATTAACTCGTACTGTACCGAGCGGTAGAGTTAAATGTAAAGGTAACAAAGTAATTAGGACACTTGTGCTCTAGCGTACGATTTATTACATCTGCATCAGATTTAATGAATGAGCTCAAAAGCTTAAATTAAGCTGTATGAAATTTATAGCAATCATTTTTGTATAAAAGTATTTTTTTGGACTCTTTATATTTGGGAAATAAATATATTAGCATAGTTATTATAAATATATAGGGGAGAGGGGGGCAGCTTAGAACAGGGGCACATTTGAAAATATGTGTTAACAGAGCTATTTTAAAAATAAATTTTGATAATTTTTTTTTGAGTAGTGGCAGCACTAATCTGCACACGTGTCACTTGTCACCGCTGATATATGAGAACCAGTTGTTGAGTTACGAGGAGTGTTTGATTTTGAGTAAAATTTTATACATTTTTAAATAAACGCGTAAGGATCGCAGGGATCCAATTCAAGGTATATGGTTTTATTTTTTCCTCTTTTAGTTAGAATGTTTCATATATCATGCAATAAACTAGAAATTACTACGATTTTTAAACTTTTACTTGAAAAAAAAACGTTTGTAATTTTTTTATTACCACTGAGGCAGCTTTGAACAAAATAAAGGGGGCAGTTTTGAATATTATTATATGTAAAAAAATACCGCGAAAGAAAAACAAAACTATACTAAACTTTTCTTTAGAAAGAAAAAGAAGAAGAAACTGACTCAAAAATGCATTTGGAATCAGAAGAGGAAGTGACAATTTACTGTGAAGAGAATGAAGATACTGAAATCTGTGCGTATGAAGACTACGAAATTAGACTACAACTTAATAAATATTGGAGACTTCGTTTTAGCGAATGTCTCATCATCTGTGAGTAGTAAAAAAGTAGCTTGTTTATTTTTTTCTTTCCTGAGAAAGAGGACAAGTGCTACTTTAGTTTTTCAAAAGTCTTACGTAGACTAGACTTGAGGCCAGTCATGGCGCAGCAGCACGAAGTGTGACTATAAAACCGACTGGTTGTGGGTTCGATCTCCACTAGAGGAGATGAAATATTTACTTAAATTTATTACATATTTATATTTATTTACTTGAGTTCTGCCACTCAACACGCAATGCCTTCAGAATTCGGCAGAAAGTGGGGAACGGAGTGTCTTAACACTAGGTTCCCTCTGCCTACCGTGCTGTGTGCGGGATAAAACGTGAAGTTGATTTTTATTTCTTACGTAGACTACTTCCTCACATTTCACTTGCTGGTTACGTCACGTACTACATCCATGTTTTCCTTTAATTTTAATTTTTCTAAGTTCAAATTAGGGTAGTAAGTTGTTTACTTAAAAAATATTATTAAATTTTATTATTAAATTAAGTTAACATGGTACTGATATTTGATCTCCATCGTTTCTAATCTTAAGTTTATTAATAAATTTACTTAAAAGTTTGATAAGTCTTTTAATTTCATTGTATTCGATGATAATTCAAAACTGCCCCATACATGTTCAAAGCTACCCCGCAAGGGGGGCAGCTTTGAACATTTGACTACTGCTACTAAAGTTGATATTGCACCTTTACCTTATATATTTTTCTACATATGATGCTACGATTGTGTGGCACAATAGTTGGACTAAGCATTGTGAAATAGTAAAGAAGTTAAAAACTGTAGGATTTTTAGATATGACACAAAGTTTAAAAATCGTTCGAATGTGCCCCCCTCTCCCCTACATTAAACACATAGTGTAAACATAGTGTAGCCACATTTGCCGCGGCGTTGAGTTCCACCACTCAACTCCTGGCCTGGCTCATACCTGCTTTATGCCTGCAGAATTCGGCGGAAAATAAAGAGCGAAAATATATTAACGAGAACGGAGTGTCTTAACACTAGGTTCATAGGTTCCGACCGCCGACCCTGTTGTGTGCAGGATATATCACGAAACTAAAAAACATCACAAATAAATCTATACTAACTGCGAACAATAATTTTAAAAATCAAATCAATCGACACAGTATGTCTCGGATTCGGGCGAAAGATTGACACGTCTTCAATGTGGATCTCTGTCTATGCGGAAACATTTAGCTAAATTATTTTTAAAGGTTAAATGTTAAGTTATGCTAAAATATGTTTACGTGAACAAATACATAATATTAATTTATTAGAAAAAAAATAGCTTATAATAAAAAAATTGACATCTGATCTAAATCATACAAATTTTATTCTTATTTATTTTACTTTATTGCAAAAAAATAAGAATAAGGTGACAAAGTAGGTTGAAAGCATAGTTTAATCAATTTACCATATTTGTTATATCAACATATTTTTAGGGTTCCGTACCCAAAAGGTAAAACGGGACCCTATTACTAGGATTACCCAGGTAATATCTCATATCTCATATCACGGTTCATAGAACCGTGATAGTTAGTTGAAATCTTCACAGACAAAGCATTTCTGTTGCCCCTATAATAACAAATACTAAAAAAAAAAATATTTAAGGGAGGTCCCATACAACACATAGATAGAACTCTTCGTGTGCGAGCCCGACTCGCACTTTGATCTTTAGATTTTTTTATGGCTGATTTTTTTATACATTCACGCATTTCGTATTTATGTAGCTGTGAGTAAGCAAAGAGAACCTAGTGTTAAGACTCATCATTTCGATGAATAGCATTTAATTTCGGAGCTTAACGCAATATATTGTCAGAGCACACTATTATCAAGAATAGAACTTATGCGTATACAATCACTGCCCAGATATGGAAAACAAATTAAATATTTAAAAGAACGTAGTTAAATAAGTAAGAGAGGTCAGACTCAGAATATTCAGCTTAAATTAAATATATTATAAAAAAAACAGTTTCACGCTGTATCCCGCACATAGCAGGGTAGATAGAGGGAACCTAGTGTTAAGATACTCCGTTCCCCACTTTTTGCCGAATTCTGGAGGCATTGCGTGTTGAGTGGTAGAACTCAACGCCGTGCTTAGCCTCGACACCAGAGCGAATGGAAATATAAATTTAAATAAATATTTCATCTCTTCAAGTGGGGATCGAACCAACAACCAGTCGGTTTTACAGTAACACTTTGTGCCCCTGCGCCACGACTAGCCTCAAATATATTATAAATATATATTATATGTATGCACATCACTTTTGATAACCGGTTGCACCGGAAACATTTTGAATCTATTTTTATAACACTTAAATGTATGCAAATCCAGCTTTAAATAACTGATTATTTATTAGCTGTTTTTTTTAATTTCGCGTGTGCTTCGCCACTCTAAGTGCATTTTATAGAAAATTGGGCAGAAAGTGTTTGGTAAAACGGATTTTACTTATATTTTTAGCTTCATACTTAATCCCACAAATAACAGGGTAGATAGAGAAAACCTAGTGTCTAGACACTCTGTTATCTGCTTTCTGCCTAAATAGGAAATTCGAGTCACCGTGTATTAAGCGGTAGAACTAACGTCGCATATCTTATGTGTATATTAACAATTATAAAACGATAGTACAAATATAAATATTGGAGACTATGTAATTACGCTACTACATATATGATGATAAGAGCAATGTATATAAACATTTTACCATATTAAGCAAAGCGAAGAAACTGATTATATATTTCTTAACGAAAAATATTTTCTTATCTTGAAGCAGAAAAAAAAGAAAGATGAAACATGGGGTATATTTCTAGAGATTTCACAAATTCGCTAAACTTGCTGTAAAAATAAAAAAAAAAAACTAAGAAGAGGCAGGAGAGCTTAGCAAAGTAGATGGAGCTCAGTGTATGACACTCCGTTCACGCCCCGAGTTGAGTGGCGGAACTCGTCGCCACGCGGTATCTTATTATTGGAGCGAGGAAGTGAAAATAAATAATTTCAACGGGTGATAATCGAATATACATACATAGTATGACGCTGTGCCGTACCGTTTACTGTATAACTGTAACCTTAGACGGTTGTCTCGTGCGCACGCGCACGACCTCGGTCATCTTATTAGTGAAGCACAATTACTTTCATTCACGTGTTGTTTTGCTATAAAAATAATGATTATTATAATTTACTTATTTTACACGTGTAAAAGATAATTAAATTAATGTAAAAGATAATATATATTGAGGCCAGTCGTGGCGCAGCGGCACAAAGTGTGACTGTAAAATCGATTGGTTGTGGGTTCGATCCCCACTCGAGGAGATGAAATATTTACTTAAATTTATATTTCTATTTTCTTCGCTCTGATGTCGAGGCAAAGCGCGGCGTTGAGTTCTGCCACTCAACACGCAATGCCTCCAGAATGCGGCAGAAATTTGGGAACGTAGTGTGTTAAAACTAGGTTTCCTCTGGCTACCCTGCTGTGAGCGGGATACAGCGTGAAGCTAATTTATTTATTTATAATATATATTATTTTCTCAAATAATTAATTAAAATATAAAAAAATACTTAATTTTAAAATATTTTTTTTTTATTTATATTTTAAAACAATGAATTCGTCATTGTTTTTTAAATATGACTTTATAAGTGTTTTTAATTAAGATTTTTTAAGCGATTTGACCGACTTTAATATATTTTTTTATTATTCCATAATATAGATTAGTCTTAACTTTTAACTATATTTATTTGGCTTTCTTAACGCGGGTTACCTGTGTCCGTGTTGGGTTTCTCACGTAAGAAGTAGAGTTGTTAAATTTTTATTAGTAATTATTTTAGCGTCTGTGATAAGCTAGCGCCAGTAGAAAATTAACTAAAACAGGGCATTACGTTGTAAACATCTTCATGTTTATTGACACTTCTGTCAGTATAATATTTGTAAAAATATATATATAAAACAAACAAATTTGGATCTTTGACAGAGTACAACACCGCGATTTGTCCAGTCAGAGCAGGAAAATGTTAAATCAAATAATGTTAATAACACACACGAAATAGTTTACATTTTTATATTCTCTAAAGTGATCTCTACTATATTGGACCTATGTACCTACACAAGCCATTCAAAAGACCGGGTTCATTCGAACCCAAGATCCCAGGAAAAGAGAAAGTTAATATTAATATAGTAATAATTCGAATATTTCCATAAATTTAACCAAACGAGGATTGAACCTATAATCATTATATTTAGAGTAAGATACTGTCTAATTTTTTTCCCTCATTAAAATTTATTTTTATAGGCAGAGGGCACCTGATATTAAGACTTTTCGTTCCCTATTTTCCGCCGATTTTTCAAGGCATTGCGTGTTAAGTGGTGAAATTCAACGCCACGCTTTACCATCGCTCCAGAGCGACGAAATGAAACTATTAATAAATAGTAATCCATTTGTCCGAGTGGAAATCGAACACACATCCTTGTGCCCCAGTAGTACGACGGCCTATATTTTTTTTAGTAGAAATTAAACTTTATTGAAAAAAAAAACAAAAATTTCGATAACCTTTCCCCCTGTCTCAGTGACTCATCAGTCACCGTGCACAACGTCCGGCGTCGTGACGTAAATTATATGGAAAGTAACATTGACCTGAATGTAGTACAAATAAAAATTATCATACAGGCCGTCGTGGTGTAGAGGCACCTGCGTACAATTATAATCACGACGGTTGTGGGTTCGATTCCCACTCAAGGAAATGAAATTATAAATTTAATATTTTCGTTTCCTCTTTTCTTCGTTTTCACGAGACAAAGTGCGGCGTTGCGTTCCGTTTCTCAATATGTAATGCCTCCTGAATTCAGCAGAGTGGAGTGTCTTAACGCTAGGTTCCCATGTTGCCTTAGTCTATCCTGCTGTGTGCGGGATACTGTGTAAGCCTAAAAAATACTATATGCCTTAATCTTACTGCTTTGATCGATTTCTAAATCAGTGAATGTAAGGTACATTGAAAGTATTCTAAGATTATAGCATTATACAATCTCTTGGTTGAAAGTAAAAGTCGTAAGTGATATAATAAATGTCTTTGTTGGCAACCATTGCGTATCCGTTGTCCGCCACAAAAGAACACGATTGTTAATGGTTCGATTCCAATTCGGGGGAATATATAACAACAAATACAGTTATTAAGCGGAAAAATAATTAACCCATAAACTGGATCAACTATTTAATTGTAGAGAAATATAATTTATTATAGACTTGAAATAATAAATTTATTTTTATTAAATATTTAAAAAAAATGTACCTTATATTATTTCTCAGGCCGTCGTGGCGCAAGGGTACAAGGGTGTGACTGTAACGCGACGGTTGTGGGTTCGATCTTTGCTCGGGGGAATGAATTATTATTTATAGATTCTTTTATTTTTTCGCTCTGACACTAAGGCTAAAAGCCCGGCGTTGAGTTTCGCATTCAACACGCAATGCCCCGAAAAATTCAATGGAAAATGGAGAAAGGAGAGTCTTAACAATAGTTTCCCCCTGCTTACCTTGCTATATACGGGATACAGCGTGAAGCTAATTATAACTACAATATTTAACTCTGTATAATTATTGAAAGCGAACGAACATTACAGTGTGAAGAAAACAATGACTCAATGTGAAAGTTTTGCTTAACTCGTCATTTAAGTTAACTGTTTAAGATATATTTTAGAATTATAAACATCGACTGTTGTATTTGCAGATATCTACCACCATCTTTCTCTTAAAATCAAGAAAATGTGTTATATTTTATTATATGACACATTCCTTTTTAATAACTTTGTTTTTGATGAACTCGCAATAAAATCACAATAATAGTTAGAACATATAAAAACTATTACTCGCAGATACCCATCTACGCAGATGGTAGGCAGAAGGAACCTGGGAACCTAGTGTTACGACACTTCGCTCCCTATTACGACATTACGAATTTACGAATTCTGGAGGCGTTGCATCAACACTAGAGCGAGAAAATGAAAATTAAATATTTCATTTCCTTGAGTTATATCGAAGTCGCAACCCGTCGCGTTTAGAGTCACACGCTTGTGCCCCCGCGCCACGACTGGCCTCTGGCCTTTTTGCATAATGAGAAGGTATATTCTTTTTAATATATATGGTTGAAATATATTGATTGACATCCACGTCTAACATCTAAACAATAGGAATAGTAATACAAAGGAATATTTTCATAGTCTTAAGTAATTTGTTATTTTTTGCTCTCTGTTGTGGATCTCACAAGAAAATCGATTAGTTAGTCTCTTTAAGTAGCTAGTATTAAAAAGGGTTAAATATTTTGTTGAATTCTTTATTATATTTTGCTTACTTATACTTAACTGAAGAAAATACCAGAGGATACGATAGTTGAATCGTATTTCTTCTTATCGAGGAGTTTGGTTTAGATAATTATTATTTCACTGGAAAGGACCCCAGAGATATTACCATATGAATTTTATGTAAAAAAAATACAACCAAAATCAGAAAATAAAAATGAAAACTTACTTTTCCAATTCTTTTAATAATATTATTACTAATCTGTAGTCATATTATATTTGGTTGAAAATTCATTATATTACTGACATAATGTCAATTAAATCCTAATAGGCATTTCTGAGTGTGGTTGCCATAGCAATAAATAAGAAGCTATCAACTAATACGCACATGTGTTAAGTCAGTTATTTGTTACTTAATCGAAAGTGTAGAAAGGATAATTGCGTAACTATCGCCGTTGAATAATACTGTGGAATATAGTCATTTATTATTAGTTAGTAGTTATATTTTTTGTTTCTTCTTCGTAGGTCTACTCACCTACGTCTGTAGTGTAAAGATACTCTATTTTTGATTTTTCCTCCTAAATTCAAAACGTGGCGTGCTAAGTGGCGGAATTTAACGCTGTGTTTAGTACTATATGAGTAGGAGTGTGAGAGAAAACCATTTCCCCTCATATCCAGTCCAAAATTATCACTTTTTAAACCCGGTTTCCACCGCGAAAGAGTTATAAGCGGGTAATGCTTAGGCGGATCGGACTCCTTTCAAATAAAATACGTTTAAATTTCCACTAACAAAGGGTTTTGTATTGTAATTACTGCGCTTCACTCCCTAGAACTGAGAGAGTTCATTTCAACTCTTTCTTCTTACTCGATCCTATCCTCCCGACTATTTATTAGTGGAAATATAAGCATGCAGTTTACTCTTGCAAGTCTAACCTAATCCTTAATGGGCCCGCTCCGCTTGCAGTGGAAACCAGGCTTAAAGTCTCGCTTCTTTTAATAGATTTTAGGAAATAATCAAAATTTAATATGTAATAATGAATTATTTCCTTTTTGCATAATTTTTTTCGTTAACAAATATTGCCTACCGATATCTCCTAGACAGTTGGCACACGTGTACAACTGTAAATGATCGATTGTAGGTTTGTTTCCCATTCGAGGGAATACAATATTTAATATTTTCATTTTTCCTGCTAACAAGGCGGAAACGCGGTGCCGATATTCAACACGCAACGTATCCAGAATTTGGTGGAGAACGGAAGTGTCTTATTAGTAACGGAATGCCTTAGAACAAAATTCTCAGGTTCCCTCTGTCTACACTGCTAAATGCGGGATACAGCGTGAAGCAAATAAACAAAAACAATTCTACGAAGTAAAATCTACTAAGTACAAGTTTGTTCAAGTTACGGCGTTCGAACCTTCTTTGACATAAATATAGTTGGAGAACTTACGTTTAAGCTGACATGAAAAGTTTTAAAGTATAACAGTTATATACTAACTGTTACGACTATTTAAGGCTCGATCTTATATAAAAAAAAATCCTTCACGCCTAGGGAACCTAGTCTTAAGACATTCTGTTCCTCACTTTCCGCCGAATTAGGTATTAGGAATTAGGAAATTAAAATAGTCAAAAATTGGCAAGTTCTGGAAAATAGAGAACAGATTGTCCTAACGCTATATTTTCTTTGTCTACGGAGCTATGAAGATGGATGGTTAAAAATAATTACAAGTCAAAACTCATTATTGGCAAGCGCTTTAGGGCCTATATTTATAAACTATCGGACAACCAAACACTGAGTGAAAATCGAACGAACGACGTCATCAGTTTTAGTAATTACTCTTTTTAAAATATAAATTATTTATTACAGATTAATAATCAGGACATTGACTATAATAATAATTCGTAAATATTATACGTAGAATTCGTAATTCGTTTCGTATTCGTACGTTGATTTTCGCCACTCGTCACGTAATGTTCCGGTGCGTGGGGATCGAACTGCCAAACACCAGGTTCCCTCTGCCTACTCTGCTATATGCGTTATACAGTTTAACGGCATAAAATAAATACTAATATAAAAGTACCTAATTTCAAAATTATATTCTGCTTTTATAAACATTCTTAACCTTGGTTGGAAATGGAAACTGAGCACGGCACTTGGTCACGTTCATATTTCTCTCAAGTATTCACTATTCCACGTAAAACTCGAGTGGTACTAAAGTAAATATTTTCATATACATATACACATTGTATATTTGAGTGTTTATTTTCTTAAATGATTGAAAAAGTTACGTCGTAGCGACTTATAAGTGCGAAGGTTGCGGGTTTGATGCACACTCGGGGGAAGAATTATATGGATTTTTCGGATACAGCGGGACCATAAGCAAAGATATAATAAAATATTTATTGTTCTCCACTTTTTGTCAATTTATGTGATATTAACCATTTAATTATGGAATATTACGCTTTGTTGAAGCTAAAATATTTTTAAGAAGTACATATTTCTTGCATATCAAGTGAATATGAGTTTGAGTGAGAGTTTGGCTTTATGTTAATGTGATGTTAATTTATAAAACCTTCCACCATAAGTTTACTTATCATCCAAAATACACAAAAAAATAATTCGTACTAGTTCCTGAGATTAGCACTTGAACTGAACAAACGCATAAGTTTTACAACATTGGTATAGATATACTCGTAGATTAGTCAAATGTATTCAAATGCGTATATATAAAAAAAATCAACAACAATTTTTTTCTAAGACCAATTAATTGGAAGCATATAAAATCGTAATGGTGATCTTAATACCCAATATCTTATAAAGGAATCGACCTTTACAAACCGGTTATAAGAATAGATCTATATAAGTATATACGAGTAAACAAGTACAATTATACATTTATTACCTTTTATCAACATTTTTTTATATATGGGTTTAATATAGTCTTTGTTTTGCTATTATATAGTCTTTGTGTATCAGAAATTAACATATGCGCTATTTAGTTATTTTCATATACCCGTTTTGGTAAAACAAATCGCGGAGTTTAGTTCCGCGACTTATCAATTATCAATCGACTTGCGTGTACGTGATGTCTTGTCCATTGAGTTTAAAGTAAAGTACTGAGTGTCTTAACACTACATGCTTTCTGACTACCCTGACATATGAGAGTGACTTAAAGACTAAAAAATATATTGCATAGATACATATACCTACAAGGGAGCTTCACCGCTAGTTCGCTTCGCTCGCCAACCAAATTTGCTTCGCTTGCTATACTGATGAAAATACCACATCGTATTTATTTGTGTTACGGCACTTTCTTGCTTCATCGTACAGGATATTTTTGACTTACAAAAAATATACACTTTTTTTCATATAAAAAAAAAAAACCAATGTCAGTACGTCAGTTCAGTGCATTGGTTTGGTTAAAAAAAGTATATAAATCGATACATATGATACATATTATTTCAGTCTAATACGGTGGTAATAATATTAATAAAGTGAAGAAATTATTAATATTATGGACGCCAAAGACGAAGAAGAAGAAAAAAAGTTTTAGTTTTGTATTGTATTGTATTTGTTACACATACAAATAAGGAAATAATAATTATTAGCCATTTTTTCATTTGTCATTTTAATGTATTGAATTATTTCTTAATCCTGAATGTAAACGAGATAGTCGTGAGTTCGACTATAACTGGCGATAACAAATTGTTTTCATTTTCCTTCTAAGACAAATTGTAGCATTGCGTTTCGTTTCTTAACATGATTTTATGAAATTAGTAGACAAGACTGTCTTAACACTAGGTTCCCTCTGTATATGAATGTTACAAACAAACGTTGCTATTCCACAACTTAAAAACTGTAAAATTAAAAGCATATGTTATTTTTGTTTAAAAAATCTTTGAAAACATAATATTTGGACTATTCTTGCATTTACAGTAAAAAGACATACATACATACATACATAATTTTCAAGTATTACGACATAGTAACCTTTAGAACCAAAGCGTGGGCCTCGTGCCGCCACCCACACTATCAGTCAAGCTTTCCGGTAAGATGAAAAGCTTTAGCTTTGCAAAGAAAAATTTTCTAGTATAAATACGACAATATTTTTAAAGGTAGTAATTTCTTATTCCTATATGCTGTAGTATCATACACTACTTAAGTGTACAAACATTACATATTCAAGAAAAATTACGCCCACATTTGATAAAAATACTGGATTTATTTAAAGCACTTTTTTTTTGCTTAACGCTGTATTCGGCGTAAAAGATAATTGAGGTTAGTCGAGGCGCAAGGGTACAAGCGTATGAAAGTAACGCGACGGATGTCTGTTTGATTCCCAATCGGGGGAATGAAAAAAAAAATTTAAATGTTTAATTTTTTTTCACACTCGTACCAAGGCAGAAAGCACAGTGTTGACTTCCACCTCTATGCTATGCCTCGCGAGTCGGCCACGCCCATCGAGGATTCCGTACAAAAATTGAAGATCTCGAGCTTTTTCAGAAATTCAAGCTTAGCTTAGCCAAAGACCTGTCATCTGACATCTCACTTGAACTAGCGGCTTTAATACCAAATTTTTTGTGGCTTTAAAACCGAAAGTAACCTATTAATTTTGATTCGCTTTATAGTGTCGTGTAGTTTTTTAAGTAAATATCGAAATATAAGTTTTTCATGAGATGATGGAGCCATAGATCTGAGTATATGTTGTGAATTTCAACTTGACATCTCCAAGCGTACCTGAGATAACAGACAGACAGACGGACGGAGAACAAAGTGATCTTATAAAGATTCCTTAAAAGGTATGAAATCCTAAAAAACCAAAGAAAGTTACGAAATACGCTGTTGGAATTTGCGCATATATTAAAAATTAAGTAATCATTTATAGTTCGATTGAAGACGTTGAGAAATTCTTCACATTACTTTGTTACGTTATCTTGTCCTAGATCGTTTTCAGGCTTAGTGCCGTCAGTTTCCTTGTTTCATTGTGTCAACACGAGTTATATTGACTTTCTACTTACGACTAAGACATTCCTTGACTGAATAGTATTTTGAGCTCGATAAAGCGCGGCGTTGAGTTCCGCAACTTGACACGCAATGCCGCGATAATCAGGCGGAAAATAGGAAACGCAGTGTTTTAATACTAGGATTATTTGGCCAACCACAGGTATGCGGTGAACATGTAAAGCTACGTAGTCTAGTAGTTTTAATCTTTATTTTGTTATATTTACAAAATCTGTTCTCAATTTTCTATTCGGTTATCCTATTTTATAGAATTCTGGTTAATAATATTTCCTTGTAAACTTGTATTCTCAATAATAGTTCTCAGCTTCTGCCTCTCTTATTTATTCTTTAGTAATCATCTCTTATTTAACCCGGGGACAAAAAAGGGAAGTATTATAAGTTTGACATGGTCTCTCTGTATGTCTGTGGCACCATAGCTCCTGAATGAATGAATCGATTTGAGTGCGGCTTCTTTTTATCAAAACCCTTGTTTATTATTAAATATAATAGAGCGGTGTTATAGAGATGACGAATGTTAGATATTATCAGGCTTAAACAATAAATTAATTATATATGACATCGCACGTATAATGTTAACAAATTATACAGGCACTCCGTTCTCCGCCTTTAGCTGAATCTGAAGATTTTGCGTTTTTAGTCTTTTTTTATCTCAACGCTGTCCGCACATAGCAGGCAGTGGGAACCTGGGAATCTAGTGTTAAAACACTTCGTTTAGATACTTCCGTTCCCCACTTGCGTATTTAGTGACGATATCTATTACTATCAAACATTTTTTACACTGCACGACGACGGACAAACGTATTTAGATAGTGTTATCAAAAATTAACTAATCTAGTAGCTACCTTGCTATTGAATGATAAGGCGTGATTTCAAATCAACCTTTGAGATTTAGGATTATATATCTATGATAAGTAGATATATGTATTATGCATACCTAATTGTATATCGTTGTGATATAGTCAAGTGGCTATTTAATAAAATAACATTCTCTCTTGCCAGACGATAATTTTTAGTAATTATCTTTGGGTAGCGGAAATTTGTAAATTTTCCCTAGAGGTGCTAACAACATAAATAAGTTGTAACAAGCGAATAAAAATTTCGACGTAGCATGATGACAACGTATGGTTTAGTGGTCAGAGCGCATGGTCGGTTTCGAGGAGGCGCGGGTTTGAGTCCCGCTACGTTCAAATTTTTATACGTTTTCTAAATAAGTATTACTGGTTCGAATTATTTTTTTTTGTTTGGAATAGTCCATTTATTAAGGTAGGTTATAAGTTATATTAATTATATAAAGTTAATTGTTGTTTGTACTCCGAAAAGATAAAACAGAATGCTTACTAGTCTTCACATGATATTAGTTATAATATATTTTTTTCTTTTATTGTTGTAAGAATGAGAAATCTTCGTAGTATTTTCATTAAAAGTATATGACTTTTTTATTATTTAAATTAAAAATCAGCTTCACGCTGTATCCCGCACACGGCAGGGTAGGCAGAGGGAATCTAGTGTTAAGACATTCCGTTCCCCACTTTCTGCCGAATTCTAGAGGCATTGCGTGTTGAGTGGCAGACCTCAACGCCGCGCTTAACCTCGACACCAGAGCGAAGAAATGTAAATATAAATTTAAGTAAATATTTCATCTCCTCGAGTGGGGATCGAACCCACAACCAGTCGGTTTTACAGTCACACCTCGTGCCGCTGCGCCACGACTGGCCTCTAAATACTAATAATTATTATTATAATAGCAGGTTTAAATTATGCTTGAGGTATATTTATAATTATAGTATGAATATAGATGATCCTACGATCATGTTGAGTTACGTGCGGCGTTAGATTACGCGAGCGATATACTATTTGTTATTTTAAATGGCTTATTAATGTATAGATAATTATGTTCTTTCGGCATAACTTACTATAAAAGTTTTACTTGTCCAAATCGTTGAAACGTAAATGGATTGCGAGACAAATCTCAGAACGAACGTGAGTTGAGTATAAATGACGATTCTATTCGAGTATTAAGTATGTACCTAGTGTATATCATTTTGTATGTATATTTTCCTCGCCTTGATGTCTAGTTGGACTTTGAAACTATAAGTCAGTATTAAGAATAATTTTAATTAATTAGACGTCGCCCGCCGCTATTTTAAGACATAAAATGAAAAATGCATGTTCGTTTAAGTTTAGAGAAATACTCTTTTAGTTCTCCCTATAATACAAACGTGTCAAATTATATATAGATAGATATTTTTAAACAATATTATCAAAGCAACAAAATATGGACGTTACTTATAAAGATTAAAAGTTATTCAGATATCATATAATAAATTTGCAACTATTACCTGTTGAAATTTCTGTGAGGCTTTTGAAACTTTTTTTTTCATCTTTTTTTTTTATCTCTCATATAGGAGTTTGCCAATGCCAGCCCTGGCAGAGAGATATGTAGACACTCTGCTTCGTGCCCACATTAGAGACACTTTGGCAAAAATTGCCTAAGCGGAATAAATGAACTTATTTAGTCATAATTTTTCTCACATATAAATTAAATTTTTAATTAGTATTTGAAATTAATAATTTATTTTATGCAAATGTATTATAGAAACTTAGATTTATTCTCTTTTAATAAGAGTGAAGTCAATTAAATTTCATCGAACAAATGAACGCTTCGCTTTGTTCTACATTATGAACCGATTTTAGTTTGAGATTGAATCGTGGGAAATAATTAGAATTTTTAGGAGGAGTTATTCAGATTTTGATTTGATTAGTTTCTTTTGATTTCACGCTTTATCACGCATATAGATGGGCCGAGACAATCTAGTAACAAAACACTCCGTTCTCCTCCTTCCAGTAAAATTCGAGACATTGCACGTCAAGTGGAGCAATTTAATGCCGCATTTCATCATGTTAGTAATATGATGTTATTGCAGAGCAAGGATTTATCGAAAATCCTACAGAAACGAAAAGAAAAAAAATCCTTAACGTTTTACGTATTAAAATTTACGCATGCAAACTTGCAGGCAAAGACTAGTTGTTTTATATATACTCATAACTATCTATTGCTTCTTGCACAAGTTTGAGATTAATATTATTTATACATAGATATGAAAGATATATAAATTTGTTTAGTTCGTCAAATAATTATTATTTGTTTTTTCAAATTGACGCCATCGTGGCCCAGTAGCACACCGACTGACTATAAACGCGACGGTTGTGAGTTCGATTCCCACTAAGAGGAAAAATTGTTTTTATTTTTTATTTCTTTGTGTGTGTGGGGTGTGGGAAACGAAGTGTCTTAAGCACTAGGTTCTCTCTGCCTTCCATTCCCTACTCGCGGGACTCGCGGGATACAGCATGATGTTGCCTTTTGCTAATATCATAATTTGTTTCACCTTTACTCCGCTCTCCACTTTAAATCGAATTTTGAAGTGGTATAACTCAACGTGATTGTTTGTTTTAACACCAGAGCGAAGAAATGAAAATATTAAAGATTTTATTGCCTCGAGTAAGAATTGAACCCATAACCTGTCGCGTTTACAGTCATACGCTTATGCTCCTGCGGCACGATATATTCATATAATATTTTTATGTATTCCAGTAATATAACAGTCTCATTCCTCAAATAAAACTAAATGAGATAACTTTCACTTATAGCGCATCGTTCCAAGTAACACAGCGCCGTCAGTTTAATTTCCCTAGACTCAATGTATTTTGTTTATAGCTCAGATTTTACAATTAAACTTGTCCTATATAATGTTCAAAACTACTTTGAATTTGAAATTTAAATAATTTCTAGTATTCATATTAGATATATGTACCTATATGTTTTTAATCCTTTTAACGCCCTGTGTGGTTTATCTAGTTGTAAGAAGTTGAGCCCATTGTGGTGGAGAGGTACAAATTTGTGACTGCAAACGTGACGGTTTTAGATTCGTATCTCACTTGGGGAAGTGAAACATTTAATATATTCACTTCTTCGGCAAAGCGCGGCGTTGAGTTCCGTCCCAGGTACAGTGGGCTACATCAGTGGGTATTCTCACTCGGGGGACTGAAATATTTAATATTTTCTTTGCCTCGCTTTGATAACGAGGCAAAGCGCGGCGTTGAGTTCTGTCTCTCATGACACAATGCTTCAAGAATTCTGTGGAATGTGGGGAATGGAAGCGTATTACTAGGAATAGAGTATCTTAATACTTGGTTCTCATATTCACAGATACAATGTAAATAATAAAAAAAAATGGATTAGGATTTCAGTTCTGATATTGTTGATGATAGATGACAATTTTTTGCACAATCTTAGGTAGATTAATTAATAAGGTATTATTATCAAATGATTTGTAAAATACAATACACCATAAAAAAGAAACATCTAAAAAAATTATATTTTTTACATTGTTACAAGTCAACCTAATGAAAAATGTGTAAAAAATAAGCGATAACTGAGGGAACTAACGAAAACGGACAACACCAGATTTCCACTAATTTATATAATGATACAAAAATGTTGAAATAGTTTGTATTTAAATAAGACTATAAATGTACATTATCATTTAAAAATGTATCCATTCATTCCGACCTACTTTCGCAATGAAGCCTCTTTGTTCTGTCCTTAATAATAATTTATTATGTTTCTTCACGTCTCAGTGAGTTAATTGTTTCCTATTAAACCTTTCATTATTATTGAAACTTTGCCATTATTCCTACTTACCCGTTGTGGTAATAACGGCGTTGTGTTTCACCTCTGACTTCTGACGAGAAATGGAGACTGGAGTGCCTTGTCACTAGGTTTACCTTTGCTAACCCTCAATTTTTGCGCTGTTTGTTCAATTCTATTTTTTACTATTTGCTGTTAAAGCGGCAACATCAACATCATCTATGAAAATTCCATTTCATCTTCTTCATCTTCATCTGAATATCGGTTTATGAAATACTGGTGACAGACGGATAAAATCCGTACCAATCGATACACAATGCGAAGGAGGAGTGTCGTAACATTAGGTTCCCTCTGCCTACCCTGCTACTTGTGAGATATAAGCGTGAAGCTATTATATATATATGAGGCCAGTCGTGGCGCAGGGGTACATAGTGTGACTGTAAAATCGACTGGTTGTGGGTTCGATCCCCACTCGAGGAAAAGGAAATATTAATTTACATTTATATTTTCATTTCTCCGCTCTGGTGTCGCGGCAAACCGCGGCGTTGAGTTTCAACACTCAACATGCAATGCCTTCAGAATTCGGCGGGAACGGTATGTCTTAACACTAGGTTCCCTCTGTCTACCCTGCTGTGTGCGGGATACAGCATGAGATATCAGCATATATATATATATATATATATATATATATATATATATATATATATATATATATATATATATATATATATATATATATATATATATATATATATATATATATATATATATGTGTATGTGTATGTGTATATATATATATATATATATATATATATATATATATATATATATATATTCCAATTTATTTCTTAATTGCATTTCATTAAGTTGTAAAATTAGTGTTACATTATCAAAACATATAGGTGTAAAGATAAATGAAGCACATTACTGATAACAACATTGTAATTTTATCAGGATTATAGGAGAAAAGGCGATATATTGATGCAATCGATTTAATTCCACATGACGTGGGAATATTATGAAAGTAGTCTTGTATGAAATCTTGATGACTTGCTATTGTCCTGCGTTATCACGCTGTATACCGCACGTAGTAGAGGGAACCTGGGAAACTAGTGTTACGACTTTCCGTTCCCCACTTTATGCCGAATTCTGGGGGTGTTACGTGTTGACTGGCGAGACTGAACGCCGTCGACTGAACGCCGCGCTTTGTCATAGCAAGGAAATGAAAACATTAAATAATTCATTTCCTCGAGTGACAATCGAACCTACAATCTGTCACAAATGGCCTCTTCGACCTTTGAAGGTAGTTTTTACATTTTCGCTAATTTATTTTCATTTTGTCGCTTCGGTAGAAAAAACGCGACGTTGAGTTCCGCCACTCAACACACAATGTCTCGCAAATTTGGTAAGTGGGAAACGGAATGTCTTAACACTAGGTTTCCTCTGTCGAACTGGCTATGTGTTTTCAATTTGGATAACTTAAATATATATTTCTTTATATAAAATATTATAAAAGTATTGCGTTATCAAACCATACGTACTCATATTGACCTGACCCAGTATACAGTAAATTAGGCGCTCTAACAAATCTGGGACATATTTAATGCGGATTATATGACTGACACAATTTTATTCTGATTTTCGTGTCTTATATTTTTTTAGGGAGACTAAGGCACAGTTTCACCAGTTACGAATAAACTTTCAGATAGTGATTTAATTATTAATGCTATCTCACAGATAGAGGATGAAATTAAAAATAACTGTTTGTTATATTTTGAAGAATAATTTTGTCGTTAATGAACGATAATAGTAGGTAACAATTCATACAGTTTTTAAATTAAATTATGTAAAAATGAAATGGATGTGCAAATGTCTTTCTCCTAGATATCGCTAGTCGAGACCTGTGTAATCTAAAATTCGATAGTCGAGGCAAAGCGCGTCGTTGATTTCTGCCACTCAACACACAATGCCTCCAGAATTCGGCAGAAAGTGGGGAACGGAGTGTCTTAATATTAGGTTCCCTCTGCCTACCCTGCGGTGTGCGGGATACAGCGTGAAGCTGAGACCTGTACAATCTAAAATTATAGCTTGTCTGGCAAATAAAGTTGTCCGGGACCTTATTAGTCAGTGGTAATTCTGGCCCTAAGACTTGACTGTCTCTCTGTCTGTCCATCTGTCACCAAGTTGTATCTCATGAACCGTGGTAGTTAGACAGTTGAAATATTCACAGACGATGTAGTTCGGTTGCGCTATAATAATAAATACTTAAAACAGAATAAAATGATATACAAGATATTGCGTGTTGAGTGGCGGAATTTAATGACGTACTTTGGGTTGTCAGTGCGGAGAAATAAAAACAATCAATTCCTAAAAACATCGCTATAATTGTTAGATGCTGTCAGACCTCGTGATAAAGACCACTTTATAATCGGTTAAACAATTTATCACTTAGTATTTTCCCTGTAAACTATCAAAAAATGAGCAAAAATAGTTTTTCTATGTATAAAAAAAGATGATTTCATGGCATAACTTTTCGGAATGTATATTTTTTTATTAAAGAAAAAGAAAAAAATCGTACAAAAGCTTCATAAATTCATTATTACGTAACCTTCTATTTGATTTTTTCCCTATATTTCAGTTTAGTTCGCTACTCTGTCGTGGCGTGACTGAAAAAATCGAGTTACCTACTTGTATATAGCCCGATCCAATTTGTTCCGCAAAAGATGTAATAATATCGATAGATATCTGTTAAAGCTTTTTGGGTCTTTTTATATAGAAATACGTAATATATTCTATCCTATTCGTATATATACGACCGTAGCTAATATAATTTGTAATTTGTATCGAAAGGATGTGTAAAAATAAAGCCATTTTATATTATATTCTATAGATATTACACTTATTTAATTTAGTATTTTTAAAAAGATATTGTTTTGCGATACAACTTTGTATTGAAATATGCAAATATTATTTCTATGTATTTTTTTCCGTAAATGGCAGCTAGCGAAAAGACTTCGCTTTCCGTCTAAATTCGAGACACTCCGTATAAAGTGGCAGAACTCAACTTCGCACATTTTCCACCAGAGTAAGTAAATGGAAATATCTCAATCTTCCAAGTGGACCTATAACCAACAGTCAGCTTGCCATCAGTCGCTTCGTCTCAAATGTTCACTACAATAAATAGCATTTTTTTCAACATTTCTCCCTTCATTCGTTTTTTATTTGTAGCATAAAACAAACTTACATATCATAACTATGACATAGCATACAACAACAATAAGAAAGACCAAATTTAACAAAAAAAATATTATAAGATTATAGATACTAAAGCTCAAGTGCGTAAGAACTGATAACGTAAACCAATGAACTATTTAAATCAGTAGCGGTGTTAATCTATTAAAGGTGGGACGTCTGGACGTGTGATGTTGGCGAATATAAGCGGCACATTGGTACAGGTAGGATTTGCTGTATTAATCTTTATTGTAGAGGAGAGAAAATAGTGTTTAGACACTATGTTTTAATTTTTTTATTTTGCGTGTGTGTAGTGGCGGAATTAAATATCGCGTTTCGTGTAATAATGTCGGGGATGCCTGTAATTTACCAGTTCTTTTGATGTTGGTGATGCAGTTCGCCATTGCGGCACGTTGTTACTGTATTATTCTTTATAGAGGAGAGAAAATAGTGTTTAGACATTCCCGTTTTCAATTTTTAGATATAACCGATGAGTGGCGGAATTTAACGTAGCGTTTTGTGTAGTATATCGAGGACACATGTCTTTTTCTATTATATCAATAATTCTACGATTATCAAACCCTTAACTCAATGTGGGAAATCGCAATTAGTTAAATATTTATACTTAATTTTTAAAGGAATAATTGTAATATTTTTTTTTGACGCTAGTTTTTTTAATATATTGACAGTACTGGTTAACTTAAATTGTATATAATACTCGCATTTTGATTTGTTTATGCGTTGTCAGTTTCCAAGATTTTTTTTCTTTGTTATGTTGATGTTGTAGGTTACTAAAATAGGTAGAAATAATATAGAGAAATAATATTCTTTGCCTATTTCAAACATAATTTTGTTTGAATTAAACAAAATACTTACACAAAGATTTATTTCAAAGGATACTGAAAATAAAGGATACTGACACTCATTCCTGCCGTTCTTTCCTTCTTTTTTGACGAGTTATTTATGCTGGTGGCCCTAACGTCTCTTACAACGGCACCTGATGGGGAGGGAAAAGAAGACTATGTCTTTAAAAAATCGCAAACACTACGTGGTTGCTTGAGGAAACCCTTCTTTCTAAATACAGTAGGTTTTTATACCAGCACTACTAATATTTATTCAATAAACCTCTATACCAAAGCAAGCCGCGGTCCAAAATATAAAAAGATAAGTTTTTTTTTAAATTGAAAATTACATTAAATTAAAAATATTCTAGAATTATACGCAATTTTATCGCAGTGATTAATCTTAAAATTATCATTGTTTCGTATTAAATTAGATATTGAGACATGGATATAAAAGTAATACTATATACGTATGTATAGTAACATCCCATATATGAAGTAACTGTGGCTCGTGTGAAGCCAGTCGTGGCACAGGGGCACAAGCGCGCTGGCTGCAAGTGCGACAGTTCGTGGGTTCAATTCTCTCTTGAGGAAATAAATAAATAAATTTTTTAATATATTGATTTCCTCGCATTGGTAACGAGGCAACCTCAACGAGGTTACCACAAAACATAAAAATTTAGTTTTTTACTGTTTCCAGTAAGAATTTTGGAAAATCATTCTTGATTCCTTCTCTACATTGCCAAAAGAACTTAGATATCATATTTCAGCGTTCTACTCCGCGTCCTGCCTAGTTACTGTAAACGTGACGGTTATAGGTTTGATTTCCAATCCTCAAGCGAAGGACGGAGTCTTAACACTAGGTTCGCTCTATCTATATGTGGGGAAATGTGATACAGATGTTTTCATAATTTACTGGCGACTTATCCGCGGCTGCGTCCGTTTAAACTTATTGTTTTAATATAGCCAAATTATACAATATCTTTACATAAATTGAAGGCTATATATTATTCTGATGTATAAGCTATATTAGCTTATATACAAAGTTATACCATATAGATACAGTATGAAGTTAAATTTAGTTAACTTAAATTATTACAATGTTTCATCTAAATCCGTTCAATAGTTTTTGCGTTAAAGTGGAATAAACATACATTTTACAATATTATAAATAGAAATTGGTTGGATGTGTTTTATAAAGAAATTAATTATTTAAAGATCATTTGGCGTTAACTTCCATATTTCAGATGCATTGTTTTTTATAGAAACAAGTGAATAGGAATAAAAAAGAATATTTTATAGTGAAGTGAATAAAAAAAAATGTTTTAAGAGATACAGGACATGTTTAAAAAAAATCACTTGAAATTGAAAAGAATATTGTCAGAGTTCAAAAGAGCATACTATCTAGGTATAACAAAGCATTTAAATATGAACTGAGTTGGTGAAAGTAACGTTACGTAGGTAATATATGTAACACTATAGTAGTGTTAAAGTATTGCGTGTTTAGTTTAAATTGCGTTCGCTAAAGTTACTTAGTGGAGAAAGCTAAAATTTGGCGTAAACGTAACTTAGGGAACCTAAATGAGAACTAAGAGGAGATTTTCCAAAGTTCTTAAGGACATAAGCGATAATAGTATTTTACGATTTTAGAGGCAAAGGATGTTGCAATTTGTCAATCCTGATAAAGGATAGAGATTGTTTTATTTCCCGCTATGTCCCCTTTACAACGCACGAGTGAGGCAATAAAAATAATTCATTCTCCCGAGTGAGAATAGAACCTACAACCGCGTAGCTTACAGTCACACACTGCGCTACAACGGTCTTAATAAAATAAATTTCATACTCTTGAGGCCAGTCCTGGCGCAGACGCACAAAGTGTGACTGTACATCCGATTGGTTTGGGTTCGATTCCCACTCGAAGAGATGAAATATTTTTTAAATTTATATTTCCATTTCTTCGCTCTGGTGTCTGGATCTCTGCCACTTAACACGCAATGCCCCTAGAATTCGGCAGAAAGTGGGGAACGAAGTGTCTTAACACTAGGTTTCATCTGCCTAACCTGGCGTGTGCGGGATACAGCGTGAAACTGATTTATTTTATTTTTTTATTTTTATCATCAATCGCAACAAAAATTAAAGAAACCGTTGTTATCAAAACCTGAGATATTTTTCTTCCGCTTTTATTAAAGTTCAATGCCTCATGCGGTTATCTGAGTCACAGAATAATTCATAAGTGTATACATATAAGTTATATTTATGCATTACTGTAGGGGCTATCGTGATGCCGTAGGGTACTGCAGTAGGACATCGTCGGATTTTAAGTTTAATTCCCATTTGAGGCAATGCATTATGTTTAATTATTTGTTGCCATAAGACAAAGTGCAGTGCTAGATTCCGAATATGTCGATAATAATATGTCGATTTATACAGGAAATGAAGAGAATGGACTATCTTAATTCATAAAGGTTCTCGCTGTCTATTCTGCTATATGCGAGATAAAGTGTGAAGATGAAAATAAAAACGTTACTTGTATTGTAATTTATAATATACAAATTTTATTATAAGTTGTAGATTGTAGATTAAAAAATATTTCATAAATTTGAAAGTTAAGTTAGTTAATAAGAAAGTTAAGTCAAATAATCAACTTCACGCTGTATGACACACACGGCGGGGTAGGCAGAGGGAACCTAGTATAAAGACACTCCGTTCCCCACTTTCCGACGAGTTAAGGCGTTCATAAATATTTCATTTTCTCGAGTGGGGATCGAACCCATTACCAGTCGATTTTGTAGTCACATTTTATGCCCCCTGCGCCACGACTCACCTCTGATACAATTTAAATATACATTTATTAAAATTTTCTTAATACGTCATTTCTTGAATAACCAGTCTTGTTTATTATTTTTTTAAAATATGTATGTAACTAAGTAGTATTATTATAAGGATTTGGTTAACCAAAGCCTCGTGAATTCCTGTAAAAGATGTCTGTGCTGTGTTTCCTACGTGCTTTGCAAATTAGTTTGTTAAACAGTTATTTAAACAAAAGAAATTTGTTAAATTCTCATAATTGTTCTTCTGGATTGTTTTTTAACAACTTAACCAGGTTATTCTAAAAAAAAGACAGTTATGTTTTGTATATAATATATATTGACAAAGAATGACAATTACTTTTTTTATAAACTAGTTTAATTTATAGTATAAGTAACTTTTCTCATGAATGAACTACGAAGTGATAGACACGAAGATGTGATAAGACACTCTTTATAGATGGCAGAACGACCAGCGCATATAAGAAGGCGAATGAGACAATAATATCTTGCCTGATTGACGGCCGCAAGCCGAGGTTCGATTCCCGCATGTGTCCACTTTGCAGCCACGCCGTCGTGACATCCTCTCAAGCAGTCACGTAGTGCTTGTAATTTCTCAAGACCAGAGCACCCACTTCCCTACCCATCCAGTGTTGCTGTAAGGTCAATAAGGCTAACAACATTAACATCACGTTCGCAAAAAAAAATCAATAATATTATGAAATAAAAAAAAATTGAAGTCTTTTTAAATTAATCAACCCGTTTGGTTTCTTCAAAACTACATAAATACAAAGTAAGATAAATATACCTTATTTTATCAAAATTACAGACTTTTTAATCGCTATCTGTTGATCTTGTCGTGTACTATAATATTTTTTTTTATATAATTTTTCGAGGCCTCGAGCATACCTTATTTTCGGCCTGGTTGAAAAAGGAAACCAGCTATTGCAGATATCATTGTAACTACTGAGGGACCCCAGGTCTCAAAATAAGGTACCAGAATCGAATATTAAAGATGATGAAAATGGAAACATTCTTTTTACTTAACAAAAGCTATTATGAAAATTGAAAGATAATAGTTTAGGGAGGGACATTTACACACTGTATCTTGCATATAGCAGAGGGTACCTATTGTTGAGACACTGCACTCCCAACTTTCCGTAAATTAATGTCGTGAAAAGTTTACATACAAAAATATATGGAGGTATATAATTTTAAATTATAAACATAAGTTGTTTGATTAATCTTAATTATCGACATTTTTGAAAAATATTCACTTTACTATATGTCCGTCACCGTAGCGTTTGGCGCGTCGTTGACGCTCGTCGTGAAGCTAGTTTAGTTTAGTTTTCATATGTCAATGATAAAAACCTTGAGCTACAATTAATTTAATAGGTATGCTTAATTACTATTAAAGTTAAAAAAGTTCTGAGACTTAATTATTTTTTTCCAAATTTTATATTATTTAGATTTAGGAAAATGTTGACTATGGATCCTTAATTTCTAATAAAATAAGCTATTGACTATTTGTCACTGTAAAGGCCAGACGTAGCGCAGGGGAAAAAACGTGTGGCCGTAAACGTGACCAGATCTGAGTTCCATTCCCACTCGAGGTAATGAAATATTTAATATTTTCATTTCCTTGTTCGGGTAACGAGGTAAAGCGTGGAATTGAGTTCCGATACTTAACACACAATGTCTTCAGAATTTTATGAAAAGTGGGGAACAATTGTCTTAACACTCTTTTCCCAGGTTTTCCCTGCCAACTTGACTGTTAGAGAATAGAAATAAAATAAATAGTAAAATCATCATACGTATATATATATGAGACTGACTGACTGATTGATTAAACACAAATGGGATTTTGTGTCATACTCTATGTATATCTAATATTATATAGCTGAAGAGTTCGTTTGTTTGCGTTCAAACGCTTATCTCAGAAACTTCTTGTTTAAATTGTATAATCTTTTTGTGTAGGAATTATAGATTACAGAGCTTTGCTTTAGTCATTTCAATATAACCTACTGTTCCCGCGATCATAATTACCTCAATCAATAAGAATATCTTTTATGCTTACTTTTGAGTTGAGTTCCGCCACTCAGTGTCTCCAGAATTCGGCGCAACGGAAATGTCTTAAAGTAAACGGAATCTTAACATTAGGTTCCCAGGTTCCTCTGATGTACGTTTCTGTGCATACCCTGCTATGTAAGTACGGGATACAGTGTGAAGGCAAAAGCTACATCATTATAAAGCTTCCTCACGAAAAAAATTGAAAACGAAGTGATCAATCACCGCATTATCCTACAAAATACGTGTAAAAGTACATCACTATTTTAAAAAAGTGTTAATTCCCAAGTTACTTAGTAGATTTCCCTCTCACGTTCACGAGCTCTCGTTACATCGGGCTTTTCAATTTTCTTTTTATGTCAAGTGTGGCTGATCCGAGTGAAATAGTCGTTTCACTATACTGAAAACCTGTTTTTAGTTTATTGCGAATTGGCTGCGAAATATCGCTCTTCTATTTGGATAGACTGCTACATTCGTTTTGGCAGTGTTGATATTTGTTTGTTTAGATAGCTTATTAGGTCGCGAGATCGATTTATAACTAAATTTTTATTATTACAAGATGCTGTCAATTATATTCAAGCGGAGAGAGCAGTGTCTTGGCACTAAGTTGTCTCTGCCTAACCTGTTACGAGAAAAATGATGAAGCTTCAAAAATATATCACGAATGTTTCTATTTTTAGTTAATTACGGGGTAAAAGAGGAACACCGCGCCGTCTAGACAGTAGACAGACAGGGGACCACTAGAATAGATATTTTAAAACCTATCGACAAATGTATATAAAATTGAACAATTAACCGAATAAATCACTAGCCTTTGATATTTTTATCAGGTATTCAAAATGTTCTTTCTTCGTCATTGTCGTTTTCTTCATTACTGAAAGCTTTATCTCGGAAAGTCCTGTGTTGTGTTTGTCGGTGATTTTCGATTAACCTTTTGGTAAGTTATTCTTAGTGCGGTTGCGGTTTCTACTTTAATTTGATTACTTTAATTGATAATATATATTTCTACTTTAATTTGATAATATAACCAATGCTAAATATATATTTCCTTTTTTTCTGCTATATGCGAGATACAGTGTAATTCTGCTTAAAAAGGGAATCTAGTGTCGCGACACTCCGTTTCCAAATCTTTTCTTGGCATATTAATAAAGCAGTTTGTTAAAAGAAAATATTTCGATTCAGTTATATTTATTATCAGAAACTGGAAGTACTTTACCACCGGTCGGCCGAGCGGAGTGCGCTCATTAAGGACAACGTTGAACTCGCAACAGTAAACTGCATACTTGTATTTGCACCAATAAATAGGCAGGCGAAAGGATCGAGCGAGTCGAAAGATTTAAAACAAATTCGATCAGTTCTAGAGAGCGAAGCGAAGTAATTACAAAATATAAAAAAAAATCTTTGTTAGTGGCAATGTAAACTTATTTTATTTAAAAAGAAGTTCCGCCTAAGCATTACTCATCGTTTCTCCTTCGCGGTGGAAACCGGGTTTATCTTATAAAAAATTACGTGTGGAACAGTCTTATGATCAATGTTATACGGCTTCAGCTTTTAGCTTAAATAGGGCTTCGGTTATTTATTGATACAAACTTAAAATAGATGAATGTATGTTTAATTCAAGAGATTACAGGTTCATTTCCCGCCTAAGACAATTATGTATTTAGCGTTTATTAATTATGCTGTTCTGACGTAGTTTATATATGATTAAATTAATAGGACGATAGTTATTATGAATATAATGCGTAAAAATTAATATATAAAATAATTTCCTTTTCCTAGTACATTGAATTAAGAACGGCGCGGCGTTTAGTTTCGTCATTTAATATGTCATAATTTTTATTAGATATTTTACCTTTTAAATTGCCGAAAATGCTGAACAAAGAAAGCAATGGTACGTCAATATTAAATTTAATTTATTTGGACGAAAAGTAGAGAATGGAATATCTTGATTGTAGATTTACTCTACTTACTCTGCTATATGCTTCCGCATAAAGAGTGAAACTGAACAAAAAAGAAAAAATAATCAAAAAACTTGTAACGCTTTACGTAACCCTTTCTTGTTACGTTACGTAAAGCGGTATAATGTAAAAGTTGTAGTTGTGGATTCAAATTCAGCAAGAATCCTTTCAGTGTTTGTTTAATAAATTTAGTTATTGAGACTAGTCGTGGTGTAGGAGCACAAGCGTGCGATTGTAAACGAGTAAGGTTGTGGCTTCATATTCCCGCTCTGGCAACGAGGCAAAGCGCGGCTTTTAATTCCGCCACTCAAAATGCAATGTCTCTAGAATTTGGAGGAAATTGGTGAATGGAAGTGTCTTAATGCGAACACACTCCGTGTTTACAATAGACTTCCAGATTCCCTTTTTTTATCGTGTTAAGCGCGGGATGCAGCGTGAAGCTAAAAATAATAAATTTTCTGAGACACACTCCGGTCTCCTCTCTTCGCCTGAACGAAGGAAAGAATTAAAAAATACAAACAGTTAATAAAATGGATCAAAATAAAATTCTACCTTATAAAATGTTGAAGCTACTATTAACCAACGAAATTTTAATGAAATAGGTCAATTGTTTTCGACACGCTCCTATAATAATTCCTTTAACGTACAAACATGAACGTAACGTTTTTCATATAATTTAGCTTATTTTAAATTTAAAAATTGTAAAATCTATGCTTTTGCGGTTGTGGATTCGATTCAGGGAAGTTTATTACTCTAGTTGTAAGATTAAGCGCGGCGTTAAGCCCCCCTATTCAACACCCAATGTCGTGAAAATTAGGTGAAAAGTGAGATACGGAGTGTCTATTGTTAAATAGGTTAAATGTACCAAATATATAATTAATTCATTAAAAAACATAATAATAATAACTATTATGGTTACCATTATTAGATTTTTTCAGTTTTTTGAAAATTTGCATTATTATTACTTACATCATGTTAATTTCTTTTATTTTATTTAATTTTTAAATAGCAATTTCATCTTAAAAAATAGAGTTACGATAAAAATTATTAAAATTTCATAATTAAATATTATTCGCACAATAAACTTTGATATATGAGCTTTCATCGTTCAAAATGACGTGGGATTAACTAAACTGACACCCACTATGTCATTGTAATGACCGATATATTTTATTGAAAATGGAACGTTTAGTATAATTTTAGTATATTAATAATATCATTTATCAATATTTCATTAAGACGTACTCGTGATGATTGTGGGTTCGATGCCATCGGGGGATTGTTTATAGAGATTTAATACATTTCGTCTAGTATGGATTAGGTAGGATATGAGAGAATTCGGTTATGTTATATTCCTAAACAAGCAGAAAGAAGAATAAATTTTTAGTTTCGCGCTGTATGGAAAAAAAAATCCCGTTTTCGGCAGATTTTCTAATGCATCACGTCTATTATTCTGAGAGCCAGAACTCAACGCCGTGTTTTGTTTTTTAAATAAAAAAAAAAATAAAAAAAAAATACCTTAAAAACTATTGTTAGTACGTGGATGATATCTAAGCCTAATTAAGTCGAGTAGAGATTCCATTGAGATATTAATGGCAAATCCCACCGTTCAACAAACACATTCAGCATTCTGCTGGAGGAAAGTATTGAGTAAATAATTTCACATAGGCTTAACGAATCTTATCAAAAAAAAAGGAAAAAAGATACTTTTTTCTATAATTAGTGCTTCAATATGAAACATGATGTGAACTTAAGCATGATGAATGTAAAAAGCTTGCCATGTTTTTTTACTTTGTCATTATCTTAATTCTTTTTTTCTTAGTGTAGACTGTATCGATGGTTCTCGGTTCATATTCTACTCTTTAGTACATTTAATACAAAATATAGTACGTAAATATTTTTAACAAATTTAAAGTATTAGAAATTGCTGCTTCTAGCTGCCTAAAAAGTATGGTGGGTAAATGTTTTGCGAAAAATTTACTAGTGATTCTATAAACTTTAGCTATACGATAAAATAAATAAAAATTGACCGACCCACTTGACCGCGATGTGAGTCAGGCGCACTGAGGTTCCGTACCAATTTCGAAATTTAGGGGAACGGCAACTTTATAGGTTCAACTTGTAAAAGTCGACACACTCAGTTTCGGCTGTATGAATATATCTACGTAATACGTTTATAATGGTTTTTTCTCTTGATATATACCAAAAAATACCTCTTTTATAATTTTTTTTTTTGTCTTATTTTGCCAATTCATTAAAATTTCCTGTCCATTGTTCCAGGGTTTCCACCAGGATGGTCACACGACGATGACGCCCGGCAAGAAGATGGAGTCCAAGGGTACACAGATCCACTTGCCGCTGATGGGGCGCGGCAGTCGCGGGGAACTCAGTGACAAGGTCATGTTCTCAGTCAAATCACCGCCGGAACAGCTGAACAATGGACAGCTGCTTGGGTAAGTTGGTTGTGGTCATTGTTTTGTTATTTTGAATGAAGTTTTATATTGTGTTTCTTACTAAAATGTTGAAAGATATAATATGATAAAGATAAGTACCACAAAAATGGTATAATTTTTTTCAAAGCGCCTTGTCGTTTAATTGGTAAAAACTTAATTTACATATTACAAGATGTTTTATTATGATTTATAGTATTGTTGCGAAATATTTAGAAAGAAGGTTTGAGGATGTCCAACCAACTTTATCCAATGTCAATAACATTTTAAATATAAGATGAAAAGTGTCACCTTAAATTAATTTGTCATCCAAAATATGTATTATTTATTTGAGGTAGTCGTGGCACAGGAGCACAAATATCTGACTGAAAACGCGACGTTTGTAGATTCGCTTCTCAGTCGGGGAAATATTTTCTTTTAATTCGCTCTGGTATCGAGGCAAAGCGCGGCGTTGAGTTCCGCCACACAACTCGCAATGCCTAGAAAATCTCACTAGGTGAAGCTGAAAAAAACCATTATATATGATCTAAGCGGTTTTGAATCATCGAATAAAATTAACACGAGATATTAACCAAATATTATAAAAATAATATGTTTTCTTGCATATTTCTAACTTACCGTCTCTACAATTCTTACTTAAAAAATTGACCTTCTAAAAGTGTATATTTTCTCCATACAATAGAAATTACTCAAATAGCTTATTAAGCGAGTTATTCAGTATAACTATAACCTTCGAATGATTGATCTACTAAATACCTTTCGCTACCAAATAAATGTTATTTTCTCGGAATTTTCCCACACATAATATTTTTGCTGTATTTATATAAATTGTATAGAAATAGTTAAAGGTCGATATATTGACTCATGGCGCGTTCTTTGGAATTGTGAGTTGTTTTACTTTGTCTCTTTTCTTTATATTTATTGTGAGGCGAACACTTTAGAATGTTGTAAAGAATTCCGTTGGTTGTTTTTTCTTTTTTATTCATTTTACAGTATATATTTTACATATATATAGTCATTTGAACAAAAAGATTAATTTTTTATGTCAAAATCTTTTTTATATAGAAGATCGTTTTTAAATTATGTGTATTGTGCTTGTCATATCTGCCAGCCAGGCCGGCTAGTCGCCTGTCCCTGTTAACGTAACGTAACTTAAATTTTTTTATATGTATATATGGCCGTGGTTTTATATATATATATATATATATATATATATATATATATATATATATATATATATATATATATATATATATATATATAAAATATAGTAAAGCTCTGTAAATTTTTATTTACCACGGCCGTAGTGACAGGCGTAGTTTTTAACAAAATATACTATTAGTTAATAAATTTTCATAATGACAAGTTACCCATGCTGAGAACATGGCGTTAATGTTTATAAGAAACTAAACGTAGTGACTTATGGCTTGCCTTTGATATCTACAACTTATCTTTGTTTTCTTAGAAAAATATAAGAAATATATGACGATATCAAGAATTTGACATATAAACTAGGAAATATTTACATAACATTACAATTCTATATTAGTCTTAGACTTCCTTAAATAAACAGAGCTTGCGAGGCGTTGTTAGTATAATTAATAAATGGCATATTAAGATTACTTTATATTTTATCCTACATATAAGGAATAAGAGCCCCTTTTTTTGCTCACACTTTATCTCACATGTATCATCTCATATGTATCTCTATAGGTAGGCATAGGGTAGGCGGACTTCCCCGTCTTTTCCGCCCGAATTCGAGATATTGTGTGTCAAGTGATGGAGCTCAACGCCGTGGTTTGCGTAATTGCATTGCGTTGAAAATAATAAATTGTATAATTTGACTTAAATTTAGTTTTGAAATGTTTGAAATATAGGCACTTTACTTTCTTTTTATCTCATACAGACTAATTTAGTATTAACTTGAATATATTTTTTATTAGTTTCATATTGTATTCTGCATTTAATCGGGTAGACAAAGAGACTTTGTGCCCGAATTCGAGACATTGTGTGTTAAGTGACATAACTTAACATCGCACTTTGTACTGTAGACACTAACCTTCCACCTAATTCAATTTATACACGAATTTAAAAAAAATTAAGTGAGCATATATTGTAAATATATTTTTTCTAAGTATTATAAATTTTGCTAAGAAAGTGTTTATTTTTTGTATGTATTTTAAGTAAAAATTCCGCTATATAAGAGCTTGTTGGTTATAATATGGTGACTTGAATAAAACAAAAACCGTTTACGTCTCAAGTTCTTAAGGATTCACGGAAGCACGGCTATTTGAATAAATAATATTGTTGTGACGTAGTTGCAAATGAGAATCACGTGGTTTTGGGAAAGATTTTGATTTTTAAATTAAATTCAGCTTCAAATAACGTTAATGTTTGTAAGTTTGCTAAAAAAAGTTATGTTTATTTCAAATTATGTTTAGAGAAAATAGACAATTCTTAGCATATTTTTTATCTAATATTTCTTCCACCGGAATTCAAATCCAAATACATCAAGAGCATAACTGTTCCTTTTTTAAAGCATGTCACGGTGCCATGGGAAAACATTTGCTTTAAAATATTCCTATTTTCTTATTTTTTTTTAGTACATGTATATTCATCGTGTGGTTTTAAATAGCTCTCTTACATTCAAGTATATTTCAGGAGGTGGCCTGGCTTCCAGGAGTGACTGACTGATTATATTATCTAAGTCAAGTAAACGGATAATATACGAAATGAAAAGCCTAAACCTAAAATAGTGTCAACGTAAAGCCCATTACCATCCAAAGCGTTCCCACCATATTTTACAGACTTTTGCGTTGAGCAAAAGAACCAACTTCGTATTTTTTTGTAGCTTCACTCTAATGCTTTATAGTAGCGTAGAGAGACTGTTGTTAAGACTCTTTTATCTGTTTTACGCTGTAATTTATATAGATACGGCACGTATTACTAAAGTAGATGTGTAAATAATTCATTCCCCCATGTGGTGATCAAACCTGCGACCATTACGTTTACGACCAGGTCGACGACGACAACGTCAAGACGACCTCTGAATTTTTATAAACATTTTTATAATATCGCATTAATATCAAAAGTAAAAATAAAATCAAAACTAAATATATATATCAAAAATAAAATAAGTAAAAAAATAATTTCCAGTTTTAGTTAAAAATGCACACTGTATAAGTCGCTGCCACCCAAATTGCAATCTCTAGAATAGACATAATAGTGAAACACTACGTATCTTAGCACTCAAAATAAAAAATATACATTAGAATATAAAAGTTATATATACATGAATATAGCTCTTTCTAGCGAATGTAGATTTGAAATAGATGGCCTTGGCTGTTTGCTTGGGGCTTAGGGCTTATGCCGTTTTAATTATCACAGACATACCCGCTTCTATACAACGACGTGTTTTTATTTAGCTTCATGCTATATTCCGCATATAGCAGGGTAGGCAGAGCGAACCCAGGTTATTTCCCACCTAACGAATTCTCAAGACATTGCATGTTGAGTGGTGGAACTCGACACCGCGCTCTATTTTGTTACCAGAGCGAGGAAATGAGAATATTAAATAATTCAATCTCGAGTGAGGATCGAACCCAAAACGATCGTGCTTACAGTCGTACTCCATGCCACTGTGCCACGACGGCATCAACTACGACTGACGCCATATAATCATAAATTGACATTAGTACGATTGTGTGGAATTAAAAGCGCTTTCTATTTCCTTTATTAGTCGTGTATTTGTTTTCATGTAACTACCTACGTAGGTATATTGATGGGAGTGGACGTGGGAGAAACAGTTGTTAGTTCTAAAATGAAATAACAATGATAACATTTAGATGGATAACAGGGTGACTGAATTCTCTTTTCGCCAGAAACGTAAAATGTGAAAGAAAACATTTTATAGCAAGTTAATTATAAACAAAACAAAAAAACTGACTGCATAAATTAAAAAAAAACTGACTACTGACTGAACTGACTGACTGATGTATTCACATTAATTTAGTTTATGCAGTCTTCTTTTTGTAGTCAGTATGACAGGATTGTCATCCTCGCGCCATCAAGACAAAGTAAATGACGTATGTATGTACCTATCATTTATCAAAATCGATTCAGTGGCTTAAAAGTTACAAGGGAACAAAGGAACGGACATACATACAAATACATAACCCTCCTTTTGGGCTTCGCCTGGAGTTAGGTAAATAAAAGCATTTTTATGTTTTTCTATAACAAAAGTAGTGCTTGACCGCATAGTGTAAAGTAATTGTCTCAAAACTCATAATAATATTAACGATTGAACAAGAAGAAAGGAATAAATATTTGTAAAACTACCCTCAAAAAAGTTATAAATACGACCTGCTCTAATACGATCTCATATAGAGTGGTATGAAAAAATCTCATTTCGGAGTGTCCCAGATCAGTAAGTGGCTCACCTGCAGGTCACCTACTTGCTATTCAATTTGGTTATACGCTTCAGATTACATAGAATATAGTATTTTAAAAATATTGCATCTACGAGTAGAAGATAATGCAATGGGAACGGGATGGCTGTGGGTTCGAATCGACATTCGGGGGAACGATTATACTTAAATTATATAGATTTTAATGAGACCAGTCGTGGCACAGGGTGCCATAAATGCGATTATAAATACCACAGGTTGTGGGTTCGATTCCCACTTGAGGAAATGACATATTTAATATTTTAATTTCACTCTGATAACGTGCAATGCCACCAGAATTCGGTGAAAAGTTTCCCGGGTTATCTCTCCCTACCCAGTTATGTGCGGGATACAGCATGAAGCAATAAAAAATATATAGATTTTTTCGCTTTAGTAAGATGATCACGGCATCGAATTCTACTAGTTACTACGCAATGTCTCGATTTATGCGAAAAAGCGTCTCAATAAAAATACCTCTCTCTTTGCTCTACTGGAAGAAACTGACTGTACTGTAAAAATCAAGTATAATAGTGTTAATAGTATAGCACTTGCAGTTTTAGTAATGCAGGATAAGAAGAGTTTACGGTGATATAGTACTGCTCTCTCTACTTTTCAATTTTAGCTGATATTTTACGGTTATTGTAGAGAAAAGCTTTTATATATAAATATATAGAAAAATCTTTCAAAAAATCTATTAGGCTGTTCTCTCATAATAGAATATTAACAGATGCCCACTTGGGTGAGTTATTTATTTTCATTTCTCTGATCTCGCAAGACGAAGCGCGGTGCTGAGTTCCGTCACTCAAAAAGCCAATTCTTGAATTCGGATGGAAAACGGAGTATCTTGATACTGCGTCACGACGGACAGATATTATAGATAGATATATTATATATACATATATATATACTTGTATAGTTCCTAAAAATTCTATGTTATCTCTATATATAATAAGACAGTAAAAATATTTTGTCTGTACATTTAGTAATTTTGACTGAAATGGATAGAGGGACACTTAAAAAGACTAATAGAAAGCAAAAAGATTTTTTTTGAATTTCTTGTCTGTCTGTCTGTCTGTCTGTCTGTCTGTCTGTCGACATATTGTTGTCCGCATTTTTCTCTGAAACTACTGAACCGATTTACTTGAAAATTTCACCAATTGCTTTGTTTTAACTCAATTTAGGTTCTAAAGTTTGGTTCATCAAAATCGGTTCATTAAAAAAAAAGTTATCGTCATTTGAATGAACTCAAGGCATTAGCTTGCCAGCGAATGTTATATAGAAATCGCGCTGGTATGACCCTGGCTAAAGAATGACGTTCGAAACGTCTGGGTTATATGATTGTTGATAAAAATATATATTTTTGAAGCACTATTATATAATATTTTATACAATAAAGTAAACAAAATTGAATTGTTAGTGGAGATTACCTTCATTTATCATAACAGTTAAGTTTAAGTCGTAATTAATTCAACACAGAGATAAAAAACGATCTTGAAAGTAATATCAAGTAAATACAAAGATATTTTGGTTGGTTCGTTCATATAATATATGTAACTAATTTAAAAACTGTACAGGAGTTAATATGCAATTAATACAGTTATTTTACAAAGAATATTATGAATCCTACAACCTAAATTAAACTATTCACTGACATCAGCACATTTAACAGAGTTTTAGAATTATGATGAGACGTATATTATATAGGTAAAAAGAACATAAAGTTACAAAAATATATACGTGTGATACATAATTAGCTTTATGTATATTTTATAAATATCAGATATCAACAATGGTCGTATTTTTTTATTTAAAACAATCAAAAATTCTTTGACGATAATGTCGTAAAAAAATCATATTAGAAGTCATTATAGTTGTCAATCAATTCTGCTTATTAAATCAATAATCATGTATTTTAAGCGGGCGAAGCCGTGGGCGAGCCGCTAGTACTTAATATTAAACAAAGTTTCTGTACGTAGTGGCAACGCGTGACCATGCATACTATTTACTTAATATTCGTTTGCGAGTTCCCTAAAGGCTGTAGTATAGAAACATTCCAAACGTCACGTTCTGACACTCGCCCTTGAACTTGATATCTTATGTAACAATAGAAATTGTATATTTCAAAGTTATTTATATAGTGCTTCATCTCGATTCGTAGACATTGGCAAAAGTGTCTTAATGACGTATAAGCTAGTGTTTAAACACTCTGTTTCCCACTTACCATCCAATTACAAAGACATTATGTGTTGAGTGGTAGAACTTAATGCACCATTTTCACTTGTTACCACAGCAAAAACATGAAAATAAATAACCCTCTCGATTGGGAATCGAATCTACAACCATTACTTTTACAGTGAGACGTTGTTCCACTTCCATGATGACCTCATTTTCTTATTAAATTTTTAATAAAATTTCCAGGGGCTCACAAATGAATTTATGCAACGGCGGCACAGCTGCGATGACGGGATTAGTACCGAAGATACCCAACGGTTATGGGGACCAAAAGAAACCTATGGCATCCCTGACCCACTTGCCTAAACGCCCACCAGTCGACATTGAGTTCTCGGACCTATCTTACTCAGTAAGTGAAGGAAGGAAGAGAGGTTACAAGGCTTTGCTCAAATGTATCAATGGAACGTTCAGGTCCAGCGAACTGACAGCTATAATGGGACCATCAGGCGCGGGGAAGAGCACCCTGATGAATATATTGGCTGGATACAAGTAAGTTTTTGGATTTATGTTGTTATTTGTGTTTTCAAGGGAATCCCTTCAATCTTTGGTTTATATTATATAGATTTTTATACGTAAATATTACCGTAAACGCGACGATTGTGGGTCCGATTTCCACTCTAGGTAATTATGTCTTCGGTCCGGTAACAAGGACACCGCGACGTTAACTTCCTTCACTTAACACGCAATGTCTCGAAAGTTAAAAGTAGGAAGCGGAGTGTCTTATGTGTTAAGGTTCCCTCTGGTTACCCTGCTACATACAAGACACAGCGTCATCGTCAAGTTAACAATGCCGTGAAGTAAAGTCCTCTACAATCTTCACTTATTAACTATAAATTGCATGTACTTAACTATATGCAATTAATTGTAAGATAACAATCAAAATGTAGACTCTGAAATGCAATTAAATCTAACAATATGCTAAAACCGTGAAGTCACATATTTCCCTCATGATCAAGGATAATAAATATTTCTTAGTTGAATGTTAATTAATCATTCTTTTGTCAGAATAAATAAGGTATGTTTACAATTTATTACAATTAATTATAGCGCATTAAATGATATATTATATAATAAGGAATTTCTGAGGTGGTCGTGGTGTAGAAACAAAGTGGCGTCTGACTGATGTTGTAATCGATTCCACTCGACGGACACTTATACATACTCTGGTAACAAAATAAAGCACGGCTTTCAGTCTCGAAAATTAGATGGAAAGTGAAGAATGGAGTGTCTTAACACTTAGTTCCGTCTGCTTACATTGCTAATGTGGGATACTAAAAATATATAACACAGTGCGAGACTAAAAAAAAACTAAAATTTTAAAATGTAATTAAAAAATATCACAATTCTACAAATTGTTCCTATTGATTCCTTTTGAAAGACTAATGAAAACTTTCCTTGAAAATAAATAGATTTATAACACAGTAATAATGAATGTGACGAGCGTTCCTCACGAAAGTCTATTTTAGTTCGTTAATTCCAAAGTTTATGTCTGTCCGATACAAGGGCGCCTATTGTTTACGGTAACTGCTATACTTATGGTATTGGTACTCTTTATTTCATAGAATATTTTAGATTGTACTGTTAAGGAGTAGGTTAAAAAGCTCAATTTAAAAATATATTTGAAAAGTGATTTATTAATCCTTAGTTTCGTTCGTTTTCGGTATATAAATATATAAACATGTCTCAAGTATTGATACATGTAGATTTATTTTTATATTCGTTAGTTGATATTAGGTTTACCTGATTACTTTTGTCTTAGCGATAAAAAGAGAGCAAAAGGTGATTTTAAATAAATATAAATTGACCGATTTATAATTTTGTTTTTACAGAACTTCAAACGTAAGCGGCTCAATACTCATAAATGGTAAAGAAAGAAACTTGAGACGATTTCGCAAGCTTTCGTGCTACATCATGCAGGACGACTGTCTCTTACCGCATTTAACTGTACGAGAAGCCATGAATGTGTCGGCCAATTTAAAACTTGGGAAAGACATGACAGTTACCGCAAAGAAAATAGTCATCGACGAAATATTGGAGATGCTGGGTCTAGTCGAAGCTGGTGATACTAGAACGATAAATCTTTCTGGAGGCCAAAAGAAGCGGCTATCTATAGCTTTAGAGTTAGTTAACAATCCGCCTGTGATGTTTTTTGATGAACCAACATCAGGGTTGGACAGCTCTTCGTGTTTCCAATGTATATCTCTTCTAAAATCTTTGGCGAGAGGCGGTAGGACTATCATATGTACCATCCATCAACCATCTGCGAGGCTGTTTGAAATGTTCGACTTTTTGTACACGTTGGCTGAAGGACAATGTATATATCAAGGGTCGGTTAGCGGATTGGTGCCGTTCTTATCATCCATGGCATTGCATTGTCCGAGTTATCACAATCCTGCTGATTATGGTGAGTTAAAATTTAATGTAAAATAGTTTAATATTCTCCTTTTTTAACATTTTCAATACTATTAATTTTACTTAGCCTGAAATTTCTACTTTTTAATGTAATAAAGTTTATATGTATATGTATATATTTTTTTCTGTACCTTTCAAAGTGCAAATATCAAGATATATTTATTAGAAATACCATATTGAAAATTTTAAAAAATATTACTAAACGACACGAACACCCTTGAAAGATAAACAATTATAATTAAAATACGTTTAGTCATGTTCAACCCAGGTTTTAGCGGCGCCTGTTAGTAATATATCTCCTGATATCCGATCTCTTTAGGGAGAAGGGTTTCCTTAACTGAAACCTGCCAGATTATTAGCTATTCGATCCTTAAGCGGAATATATATTCAAAATACCTTAAACGTTATTTTTCGTAAAATTTTACCGGTTTTATAAAAGAAAAAAGTATTATCAGTATTATCAGCATTTTTACTCATTTACACTTTATAGCAAATCACAAATAATAACACTAGATCGAAAGAAAAAAGAACAAATGACGTACAAAAGGCTGTCTTATCGTTAATCAATGATTTATTCTAGACAACTTTTCCGAAATTTATGTAAAAATAATGAGTGTATATTTACACATATACATTCATATCGTGCTGTAATCTATATTTATATATGTATATAAATAATAAAAAATTTTTTTTTTCAGTTATGGAGGTAGCAACTGGTGAACATGGTGATTGGGTACATAAGCTTGTGATGGCGGTGAACAAAGGTAACTGCGGGCGTGGGCAATCATCAACTTCGTCGTCATCATCATCTGTGCCTCAAAACTGCAATTATAACAATCAAAGCAAGAATAATGTTAAGAAGGAAGCACTTGAAATTGTTATAGGTATGTTCAATATTATTTAAATAGTGATTAAACTTTCAAGACCGAGAAGTTTTAACTTATATCAGCTCCACGCTATATCCCGCATACAGCAGGGCAGACAGAAGGTAAAGTAAAGTATCTTAACATAAGATTTTATATTAAGATACTACGTTCTTCATTTTCCGCCCAGTTCTGGAGGCATTGCGCATTGAATGGCGAAACTTTTCTTGATTGTGTTACAACCAGTCAGTCGCGTTTACAGTCACACACTTGTGCTCCTGCGCTACGACTGACCTTATCTTAATTCATAGAGTCTGTAAAAGAGATGATTATGGTTTCGATTCACTCGGAGGAATTAATTATTTTCATTTCCCTGCTCTGGTAACAGCTTCTTATTTTGTCGCCAAAATCCGACAGGAAGTGGACCACGCAGTATTTTAACATTCGGTTCTATCTGCCTATCGTGCTATATAAGAGATTCAGCGTGAAGCTAAAAAAAACTATAACGCTGGTTGTATAAAAAAATGTTTCTTCATTTGAAATGACTTACCCATTATTATATTTCACAGACAAACCAACATGCACTGTGATAGACATGTCCGAACCAACAGTCAACACCGAGAAACAGAATGCCGTTCCAAATACAACAAACCTCGCTCCAGTTACATGTACTACATCACTTTTAGACTCCAGCGAGAGTTTCACCAAAAAACCTCAAAAAGCTGGTTTTCCTACATCAGGATGGAAACAATTTTGGATTTTATTGAAGAGGACATTTAGAAGTATTCTACGAGATCAAATGTTAACGCACTTGAGACTGTGTTCCCATACCGTCGTGGGATTGTTAATCGGATTTTTGTATTACGATATCGGCCACGATGCTGCCAAGGTGATGAGCAATGCCGGGTGTTTGTTCTTCACTGTGATGTTCACTATGTTCACGGCAATGATGCCTACAATTCTTACATGTAAGTTTGCCTTTCTTGTTTCTCATACTTATTGGTTCCCGTTTTCCTAAATTTCGTTTATAATTTGGATATGAATTTTCTTTTCTGTAAGTATTGCAGTAATTTTTTAATCAATCTGGATGAAATTAGTTTTAAATTTTAGTCTGGTGAAGTAACCAGATCTAGTTCCATATTCTTATATTCGACCAATAATATATTCGCTAGCATTTAAAGCTCTTCATAAATTATTTATTTTTGTAATATTTCTTTACAGTCCCAACTGAGATGAGCGTGTTTGTGAGAGAGCATTTAAATTATTGGTATTCATTGAAAGCATTCTACTTTGCGAAGACTATGGCAGATCTACCGTTTCAGGTACAATTTTTATTATTATTTTAATTATTATATATTGTTATATACGAACTTACAGGAATTATAAATATTTTACAACCAATGGTATACTAATATTTATTTAAATTATAGTAAATGTTTTTTTTATTAAAGGAAATGTTGTGATAGATTGTTATTACTTATTTATAAAACGTATAAAAATTTGAACGTAACAGGACTCGAACCCGCGCCTCCTGGAAACCGACCAGGCGCTCTGACCGTTAAGCCATACGTTCTCATCGAGCTACGTCGAAATTTTTATACGCTTGTTACAACTTATTTATGTTGTTAGCATCTCTGTAGGGAGATTTTTACAAATTTCCGCTACCCAAAAGTATATAAGTATTTTTCTTTCTTAAGTGTGGAATAACACTTTAAAAATGTTTAAAAAATAGATTGTTATTCTTTGCCATATCCTTTTTTTTTTAAATTCCTTTATAAATGTTTATCCACCATTTTTATTTGACACGTAAGAGCATCTTATGAATGATAACTTAGAATTTTTCTATAGCACTCTTATATTGGACATGTTTTTATGAAATTATTATAATATTTTAAAATAAAACCCATACCTATATCCTTACAACTTATTCATTGTCATTATTTTAATTCTGACAACTTCAAATAATTTTAATAATTAAACTTCTAATTTAATTTCAGATTGTCTTCAGTGGAGTGTACGTTATAATAGTGTACTTTATGACGGGACAACCGATGCAAACAGACAGAGTGCTGATGTTCACAACAATAAATGTACTAACAGCGCTCGTTTCACAATCTCTAGGCTTACTCATAGGAGCTGCCATGAAAATAGAAACTGGCGTTTATTTAGGACCAGTAACAACCATACCTATTGTTTTATTCTCCGGTTTCTTCGTAAATTTCAATGCTATACCAAGCTATCTTCAGTGGCTGACGTACTTAAGCTATGTGCGTTACGGTTTTGAAGGTGCAATGCTATCAGTTTACGGTTATGGTAGAGAAAAACTGCACTGTTCCGAAGCATATTGCCATTTTAGGACCCCCAGTTTATTTTTAAAGGAAATGACCATGGATCAGGCCAACTTTTGGGTGGATGTTGGAGCGTTGAGCGCATTCTTTGTATTTATTAGAGTAATCTCCTACTTAGTTTTAAGGTTCAAGTTGAAAATGATGCAGTAGAGCACAATTCGCTTTGTAATTTATCGGTGATATTTTTTTATTTCTCCCATTTTAACTACGGTTAGACACTGACGATGCTTAGTATTGATGGACGGACGGCGCAAATAGCTTGTATTATTTAATATTATATATATTAGAAATATTAATTTACAGTAATAATTAGGCATTACAAACAAAACAAGAAATTTGGTCTCGAGTACTGTATTTGTCTCAATTATTAATATTTATTTATCAATTGACAAAAATTTTCCTTAATCACTTTTTGTTCTTATATCATTGTCCAAGTTATTTATTAAGCTGTTAGAAGTAGGTTTAAAAAATAACCTAGATTTCGAAATAAATAGCTTTATAGTAAGCAGTTCGACTCAGTCGGTATAGGGTTTATACGTAGTATTTTAAGGTTTACTAGTTCGGGCCCATGACTTAATTTCTAAGTTAATTAATGATATTATTTTTTTATTTGTCATCACATTTGTAGGCTTTTCTACTATATTCGTACGCTTTGTTGATTTAGGAGTGATATGATACCTGTTCTCTGTCAAAATTACGTTATGTATGTACTACATGTATGTGTGTATGTATGTATGTCTGTCCCATTTTTTGTATTGAGATTGTATTATATTTTATGATTATATTCTGCAAAAGTTGCATCACTGAGTTCCCTCTTTAAGGGTTATGTGTGGGTCGCCAGTGCAATAAATCTATTTGTAACTAGCAATACTTGTCATAATTTTTAAATAATCACATTTTAAAATAATATATTTCCAAAATAGTACCTGTTTTATATAATAACAATAAAGTCCTTAGTGACTTAGAAAAGCTTAGAAGAAAAAAAAATAAGAGGGCTTTTAAAGAGATAAGTAAACGGTAGCTATGTGATGAACTTGATCTCAAAACCATTATAATTTTAGTATTTTTCATTGGAAAATTTAATTGAACTAACAAATACTCTGCATATTATGTATATATTAGTTATATTGAATAAATAAATTGAAATCTTCATATTGATTTGAAAGATTGGCAACAGAAACGTTTATGAGATTTTTGCTTATAATTATACCAAGTGATACTCAAAAATGTAATTTACTGTTTAACTAACATTATTTTTTTAACATTTTAGACTATTGTTGAAAAGCAAAATAAGTTTATAGAAAACGTATAAAAAATGTAACGTAGCGAGGTACGCGACTACAGAGATGCTAATGCGAAAATTCTTATACTAACATAAGAATTTTGACGTAGTTTGGTCAGAGCGCTTGATCGATTTCCAAGATGCGCAGGCTCAAATTTTCTGAAAAAGCATTTGGCCTTAAGCTATCACTTACTTTGTTTTACCTTATTTAATGTTAGTTAAGCGTCAATTGATTTTTTTATATGCAGTTCATATTGTATTAACAAGAAATTCTATTTTCATGAGCAGCAAAAATGTCAGTTATGTCAGTCTAATGAAAGTCTTGTTTAGTTATTAAGTAAAGTTTATGATTGAATAGTAATTTTGACAGAAAGCAATTTTTTAATACTTGGCTGGCGTACATATCTTTATCTACCCAATTTACATACTATGTTTAATTAGATACTTTATAGTATATACCTATCTTTCATTATGCTAAAGATTTTTGGTAATTCTCTAATGTCTAAATTAATTACCAGTATTTATTAATAATAATAATAAACGACTGTGATTTTTATATATAGAGTGTTTTATTTTAGTAATTAAATGATTTTGAAGTAAAATAGAAGAAATTAATCAATTATTATTTTGGCTTTTTTGCATTACGTAATATATTTTTTGACAGTATATAACTTCTTTGCAATTTTTAAGCGGAAACGACGTAATTTTACGTGATAATAAGAAAACGTTGATGCAAAATTACATACTTCTTTGCATTGAATTGAACTATTATGACTAAATTGTCTTTATCACCAGAGCGAAAAAATGGAAATATACATTTAAGTAAATATTTAATTTCCTCGAGTGGGGATCGAATCCACAACCAGTCGGTTTTACAGTCTTACTTCGCGCCGCTGCGCCACGACTGGCCCCTCTGAAATTAAACAGAATTATTATAAGTAACAATAAATGCATATTCGCTTACCTAGACAGATCGCTAAGGCCGATCGTGTCTCTCTATCGCTTGTTCCGCGCTCTCGCTTGCACGCTGCCCTAATACTGAGCGTGACAATGAGTCATGCTTAATCGCGCGGGCAATCGGTGTTCTTCAATTTATAATACGTTTTAGACGTGATCAACATCTTTTCTCTTAAAATCTATATATCTGTCAATAAAAGTGGTAATTGTAGATAGATAAACTCACTATTCAAAGCAATGAATATACCATAGGCCACGAAGTGTGACTGTAAAACATGCTGGTTGTGGGTTCGATCCCCACTCGAGGAGATGAAATATTTACTTAAATTTATATTTCCATTTCTTCGCTCTGGTGTCGAATCTAAGCGCGGCGTTGAGTTCTGCTACTCAACACGCAATGCCTCCAGAATTCGGCAGAAAGTGGAGTATGGATTTTTCTTTGTAAAAATATAGAGTGAGCGCACGGACATTGCGGGCGAAGCTATTGGGAAGATACATTACTGTCAGACACAGAACACGTTCTGGATTAAAACTTATTTATTCGTTGTTAATCATATATATGTGTTTGTTTAATCTATGAAGAATATTATAAATACTGAATAATCGATGGGTACCATTAATTCCTAACAATGGTATGCAGAAACGAACGACCGTGCACAATATGTATATTGTGATGAAATTCGTAATTAAAAATAAATACGTATCTTAAAAACTACCTGGAAGATATTTTATTTTGAACACCGAACAGATATTATATTTCAATCAATGAAACAATATTTTTTATTTACTATAATAAATATTAGCACATGCTTAATTTAAACCGAAACTAATCTCTCTAATCTACTGTAATAAAAACACCACAAGTTCCTTTACATTTATTTTAAATGAACGCCATCTGTCGCCTAGATAGAAGACTTAATAAAAAGTAATATAATATATCATTACTAGATGTCGCTAAACATCGTATTTTCAAATACACATTTTTATTATATTACATTTTCTTAAAGACCAACGTATATGAGGTAGTTTTTTTCGTTCCTAATATTAATAGTTAAGTTCTTTTAATATGATGTCCAATTCATAAAAGAGAAATCTTGAAGTAAGTAAAGAAGCGACAAGCCTCGGGACAAATTTAACAGTCACAGAGGCTACTCAATAAAAAAATGAGCGTAGCCAGATATTATGAAAAAAAAATCATTATAAAGAATTCAAATAAAAAAAAACTAATTACGTTTTATTTTATGTAAAATTATTTTTAACTTTTTAGTTCGTTGTTTGAAGTCAGCTTTTTTTGTTAAAAAATAATTTATTTTATGATTTAAAGTGGTGGCTAGATATTAAATGGATGCTTTTCAAACGAGTAGATATTAGTTGTCTTATGTAAAACTTTAATTTTAATTAGTTATTATTTTTGTATAAACTAATATTTTGATATATTGACAGGACGTACATAAAAATATTCGGGTGAATTGGGAACATCCTCTTTTTTCAAAGTTAGTTGAAAACAACTGCAAAGATGAGGAATCTCACTTCTGACACCCATTTTAACAATGTATTCCTTGTAACTATTACAGTGGGTACAAAATATTTTTTACCCAAAAAAAAAAACCACTTGTTCAATTTCAACTGGATCTTATAATCTGTAAGTAAACTTATAAAGAATCATCTATATCTATCTCAGTTATTTGTCCATTTATCTCGCACATACCTAATGCAAATTTAAGACCTATGTGATTTTCTCACCAATGGACCAACACAAAAAATGAGACCACACGGGAAGCACTAGCTTTCAAATAAAAAGTTCTGAGGTAACAAACAAAAAAAATACAATCGAATTGATAACCTCCTTTACTTACTTAGAAGTCGATTAATTAGTATATTGTGGTATATAAATGATATTAAAAGTTCCATATAAATCTTTTAATTATTATTTTTTATTGAATCATAAAGTACATAAGATAGGGCTATTCATGGAACAACATATGGGCGAATGTCCTCCACTGAATGCACGTACGGACTCATTTGGCCACTTTTTTATTTTAACCTACCTCATAATATTCATACAATCCAGGAAACACTTTGAAAGAAAGCACATATCATCGCAAAGTAGAGAAGGCTCGAATAACAATAATAGAAGCTATATTTATCCATATTTTCAGCTTGACGCTGTATCGCGCACACATCAAGAGGTAACCTGGTGTACAGACACTCCGTTCTCCACTTTCAGCCGAATTCTGGAGGCATTGCGTGTTTAGTTCCGTCGAACTCAACGCCGCGCTTTGTCTTGACACCAGAGCGAAGAACACTTTGTGCTCCTGAGCCACGACTGGCTTCAAAAAATTATAGAAAAAATATATATTCATATCTATTAAAGGTTTAGGTTTAGATGTCATTCTATTATAAGTAATAAAATATTTGAGTGAGTAAGAGTCGCAACCCAAGCTCAATTTTTTTATATTATCATTCAGATATTATTTATTCTTCTTACATTTATTTTTAACGCCGGTTTACTTTTACACACGTTCTACACTTCGCTATTGTAATATTGTTGTTGTTGTTTTTTTGCAAATATAAAATTCGTCTTTCCATCCTTGCGTGCCTTATTTTCTTTTGTTTCTATATTGTAACTACCAAATACGCCAAAGAAAAGCTAAAAAGGCGCCGTTTGAACAATTAGCTTCTTTATACTAATAAAGCCACCGGCAAGTAATCGAGTTATTAAAAGATGAATGATTTTATTAGTTTCACAATATAATACGTATAAAGAATAAACCGCTTTCTACTTAATTTCATCGATTATTTTGGGCTCCACTAACTTCGTAATATAAGTTTTATAAACTGAAACTCGTCGACACAAAACATAAAAGGAAAATGTTATTATTATCTTAAATTGCTTGTATTGTACTGTTAACTATTGCTTCAAAATGAGGGTGATGTTTTTAGAGGAAGAACAATATTTTAACACGCCATTGTTTGGTCAACATGCAACTTTGTAATAAAATCTACGAAACTTTTGACCGACTTGTAATAAATATATCATCATTAAACGTGCCAGTTATAAGTTGCTTTGGTGATACAACATTATGGTATCGTTGGGTTTGTGTGATGATGCATTCAGGAACTGAGTAGTGGAACTTTTCAGAGCAAGTAAGCCACGCGAGTTTAGGCACATTTATATATTTTTTAATTCAGGCACGTTCTTTATTTGGTGCAGAATAGAGTTTTTTTGTGTTTTTTGAGCATCTTTCAATCAAAAAGGCCGATCAATCGCTAAATATCTGGATCAATTACAATATAATTATAATTATTCCTTCGCGTGGAGTTCGATCCTACAACCATTGTGTTGACAGGCATTTGCTTTCCGACTGCACCACGTAGTAGTTATATATTCCACAAAAAGGCATAATCCATTCCATTATCGAGAGTATATTTGTGAATGAAAATTTATCTTTCAATTTTTCACCAATTCCCCAATGAATTTGATCTCTTCATATTTTGCATAAATCGTATGAATTGAGTGCAGATTTTCACTGTTAGAAACCTATTTTGTCTGTAAAAAAAGGATGTTGATCTCAGCTCCGTCGGCTTTCTAATTTATAGCGATTATAGTAGGTTTAATCAGTAAGAGCCTGGAAAGTTTTATCTATACTAATGTAATAAAGCGGAAGAGTTTGTTTGTTTGTTTGTTTAAACGATCTCTGGATCTTCTGGTCCGATTTACTTATATTTGGTTTCGTATAAAAGCTATGTTTTTCAGAAGTGCTATAGGATACAATATTATGGTGTACGTCTTAATTACCTTAAATAACGAAATAACAGTAATAATGAACGCCATCAAATTGCTTTAAGCACGTGCGCTGCAAATATAGTAAAATATATGTCAGTACATTGTATGGAAGAAATGTTTCATTTTGTTAGTTCTAAAAAAAGTTCGCTATACGGTATACCATCTCATCTCTTATATATAAGTCACAATAAGATATTTTGTGACAAAAAAATAATTGAAAATTACAAGGTGATATTTCAACGTTTTTTATTTGATAAAGATATTGACTACTTACTTAGTTATTTCATCATCAAGAAAATTTTATGAAGAAAAACTTTGTCGTTTATAACATAGAATTTGAACGTATACTTTTTGAGAAAATGTAAATTTAAAATAATTCAACGCTCTGTTTACGGCCGCAATCATAGGCGCGAGTCCAGCGGGGGCGCCCTTGCCGCCGATTACGTCCTCGCAAGCAGCCATGCATGTAATGCTTGCACTTTCTCAAAATTATTAAATGTATAGAAAATGCAGTATAATAAAATAATTATAAGTGGTATGCGAGCGAAGCCGCGAGTGGGCCGCTAGTTTGTAATATTAAGATTTGATTAGTGCAATGTTAGGAACCTTTTCTTTTTAAGCCTCTTATAAAGGAAAATCAGTTAAGATAAAAAAAATAAGGTTATATATCTAAAACAAATTAAGACTACAAAAGCTTTAAGTTTCTATAATTTATTAAAAGAAGTCGACTTTTCAATCTCGATTAGCGATAGTAGATTGCGTCCTAATTATCTTGGAAAAGTTAAGCGGAAATTTTTTTAGAGTACTGTTTTAAAAAAAAAAAAAGATTTTTTTTTATTATTGAGACCAGTCGTAGCCAGTCACACATGTGTGCCTGTTAACGCGACCGGCTGTGGGTTCGATCGTCACTTGAGGAAATTAAATATTTAACATTTTCATTTTTTCGCTGTAGTGTCGAGGCAGAGCGCGGCGTTAAGTTCCGTTACTAAACACCCAATGCCTCCATTATTTGGCGGTAAATGCGGAAAGGAGTGTCTTAATACTAGGCTCCTTCTTGCTTTCCTGCTGTTTAAGATGTTAACGTTGATTGGCTCCTGTGTGGTTTCTTCCTCCTGGGATGAGTGTCATTTGCTATGTTTATGGTTATCTAGTTACGTCCGTCACCGTCTTACCAGGACGTTTGGCTGCTGCCAGCAACCACCTTTTGTGGACTGCATCAAAGGGCTGGATGGTCTCCATGTCCAGAACTGTTGCATAATACAGGCATAAAATAAAGACAAGATTAAATACTAGATTTGTTATGTGATGGCCAATTAAAATGTGCATTAACGGTGCCTCCACAGCTTCTCAGTTCCTTTCTTAAATTAACCAAATTCAATATGGTTGTACTAATGCTTACTTATTTCTTTTAGTAGATCATATAGAGGTATATTTAATGATTAATAAATAATAATAAAAAATGTGTACTGAACACTTTACATATAATATCGATACAAACTTAGCTATGTTTTTGTATGAACCATTTTTTTGTATTAACTAACTAGAAATTGATGAATCTATTTGCAGAGTAGCTCAAGTTCGAAGTTTCACGGCGTAATAAATTTTGCTGAGATAAAAAAGTTTTAAATTTAAACGTTCAAAAAGTCGATGAAACTTAATTTATTGAAGTAATTAGAGATAGATCTACAGTTACTGGTTTCAAATATTTTTAGCTAAGCATTTGATAAGTGTTATCATGCATATATATATTGAAGCGAATTAAGGAGTGCTTCTGTGTGCTTAAGTGTGTTAGAACACTTCATGCTGTACCTTAGAGGCATTTTGTGCTAAGGGGCAGTTCTCTTAACACCGTATTACGATAGCGAGGCCCAAAAAACATTTTTTTTAAATAATTTATTTAAGCATACATACTAGCTGTTTGTGGCACAGGGGACTATACAGTGTCTGAGACATATAATATTCTTGTAACCCGGCTCTGGCAGAACATAGAACAGTATTAAGTTTTGGAAATTTGAAAAAAAAAACAACCCTTATGTTGCTTGCTATGCGCATACCAGACAAGATAATACTTTTTTTATCTTCACGTTGTATGCCGCACACAGCAGAGTGGCAGAGGTAACCTAGGAATCTATTGTTAAGACACTTTAGTGCCTATTAAAGCACTTCCATTCACATAAAGCATCTTCTGCTGAATTCTCAATGCATTGTGTGTTGAGTGGCGAAACTTACCGCCGCGCATTGTCTCATTACTAGACGAGGAAACGAAAATATTAAATATTTCATTCCATATTTCATCTTCAGAGTTGGAATCGAATCTACAACCACCGCATTTACAGTAAGATACGATTTCAAAAAATCTAATAGAAAAATTACTTTGTTATCTACAGTTCTTTTTTCGTTATATTTCACACGACAAAAAGCAGATTAAATTCCGTGACAAATATAAGTGCTGTGGATTTAATTTTTTTTTACCTTTAGAAGTTACAGGCACCTCGCGCATCATAATGAGGGATTTATAGGTAAATATAATATATTATGATTTCGAAGAACCGAGTCTTAATAGGATTCCCGGGTTAACTGGATTAACTAGACTAGGTTAACTAGATTCCCGGGTTCCCTCTGCTCACCCCTTATGCGCAAGTAACAATGTGAAGCTGAAAAAAAATCAATAACTCATCTACGGAAATTTCACTATTTTTCTTATATATATTGTTGGTCTTCCTGAAACTTACAATTAATTTAGAATGAACGTTCACTTAGTATCTACATAGATTGTTTCCGTACCCTATATTTTATAAGTACACACAAACAAAAGTTTCTTAAAACAAAAAAGCGGAAAGAGTGGAAATGGAAGTGATAAATTACTTTGTTTAACCACAGATACATGTAAAACTATTAAAAACTATATACATATATTTAAAAATGAGTTTTAGGCACTCGGAGGAATGAATTATTATCGTTTTCCCGCTCTGCGAATAGAGACCGCGGCGTTAAGTTCTACCACTCAACACACAACGTCTGGAATTTTGGCTAAAAACAAGTTACGAATGAAGAAAGTGGAGAAAAGAGTGTCTTTACACTAGGTTTCCTCTTCCTAACCTGCGGAATATAGCATAAAGCTAAATAAAAAATAAAATAAGAATAATATATAATGTAGAATACTTTATTATAGCAGCACCTAGTGTTACAGTTGAACTTCCAAGTATAGCATACGAAATTTATAAATAGACGTTTAAAACTTTTAAAGATACACGAAGACGCTCTCGTTGCATCATGACCTTTGATAAAGTAAATAGTTTTTTTTATTTTTCACTGGGAACTAAAAAGTTGGAAAGTGCGAGTGTTGTACTTACATACGGGTTCTGCCGAAGAGATAAATAATGCTGAACGGTAGTTCAGCATTCAATTCACACTCGGGGGAATTCTTAATATCCAAATTGTTCTTTCACTGTCAAATAAGAAAAAGAGCGCGTAATGCCTCGTGGAGAACGAAGTATCTTTCAAGATTCTCTTAAGATGAATTCTTTAAGATTCCGCATAAAACAGAGGATCAACCGGATCCTCTGAGACATTGTGTGTTGAATGAAATTGTGGAACTCAACGCTGCGTTTCCTTTTGTTACAACAACGAGAAAATAAGTCATTATCTCGAGTAGAAGTCCCTGAACAAATATGAATTGTATTAGCAATATGATCGGAAACTAAGAACCCAAACGTAGGCTTAACGTACATTAATATAAAAATAATATAAAATCTAGACAGGCCGTCATGGCTCAGCGACACAAAGCCTTACATTTTCCGTGACGGATGTACGTTTGACTCCCACTCGTGGTAATTAATAGTTTCATTTCGTTGCTCTGGTAATAAGACAAAGGGTGGTGTTAAATTCCGGCTTACACGCAATGTCTCTAAAATTGGGTGGTGGGTGGTGGGCGGAGTATCCTAATACTCCCTTCTCTGCTATATCTGCGGGATACAGCGTGAAGCGAAAAATAAACGATGAGTAGTTTTTTAGTCATTTTAACGGAACCCTAACTAGTCTCGCTCATCAACGTAAATAAGAAAAGTCCGTGTCACTTATAAGCTTTTTATTTTATTTTGTTTCACTAACATTTATGCTTTGCACTTATTATAAACATAAAATGTGTATTTTATTGTAAAAATATACAAATGTGGGTCGTTTTTTTTTTCGAGTTGTGGAAAATCTTGTTTGTTCTATCTTCTTGTTCAGGTATTTCGAGAAATACTCTTTTAGTGTCGAAAAATTGGTTTTGAGCCACAAGTCACTCGATCAAGTAGTGATAGCATTTTTTTCTTATCCAGAGTAATATTTTCTGAAAATTCATTCATCATTTCAATGATAAATAAAAACCGAATTTTAGCACAGCGGTCATCGTAGCGCAGCGAAACAGTTAGATGACTGTAATCGCGACCGTTGTGGGTTCGATATCCACTCAGGGAAATGAGTTATTTTTATTTCCTCGCTCTGGTAACATGACCACCACCGCCACTCAACACGCAATGTCTCAAAAATTGGGAAACATCATCTTAGCATTATGTTCCCTCTGACAACCTTACTATGGGAAACATAGTGAGTATCTAAAAAAAATTCTTACCTATCTTGCGAAATGTGGCAAATACGTGCACATAAAAGGATAGGAACAATTTAATATTCGATCAACTTCAATTGATGGATTCCCTATTCATGATACGTACAAAGATATTGGATAATAGACTCGCTAGTACTGTCAATATGAAAATAGGCGATTTGCTTTTTATACTACGCTTATATTGAATCGATGACTGGCCTACTGACATTTGATATTAGATTCTTTGAAAGGTTTCATATATTAAATTATTCTTCAGTATAGTTCCTAATATTGGGCGAAATAAATATGGCATAGTGTGGGATACCGTCTTGCTGTGAACAAGATGACTGTGGGTTCAGTTCGCAAACGGGAATATTAAATATTTTGATTTATCTGCTCTAGCAAGACAGAGTACGAGGTTGGGCTCCGCTACTTCACTTTATAACTGATATCCCAAACACCTTTAAAAATGTTATTTTAAAATATTATATAAAAAAAAACTTACATACGAGCTTTTTGTTCAGAGCTTCAACCTAATATTGTAGTCAAAATCTGAGAAGTTTCTCAATTTCCTTTGACGTGTTCCGCTACGAGTTTTCTTATCAGAATACGCGATGCATCGAATACAAAATACCGCTTACGTATTCAAAATATAACAAGCGGAAATGTACTCAATAAGTTCACAATTGAAGGAAATACATAGTTATATGAAATGTACTTAGATTTATGGGACAGATCTATCATTATTATAAAAGTTTTTAAGAAATAAAATATTTTTTCCAAGAATTTTTTGTTTGAGAGATTATTTTAAGATTATAAATCTTTTTTTGCTCCACGCCTTTTTTGGTTAGGCAGAGAGAACTTAGAGTTAAGACACTCCCTTCCCCATGTTACGCTCAACTTTTCCAGACATTGAGTTGCGGAACTGAAGGCGGCTGTTTGTCTACCGAAGCAGGGAATAGGAAATAATTTAAATATCCCATTCCCACGAAACCAGCACCATAGCTTTTACAGTCATCCACTGGCCGCAACGATAATATTGATAACTATTTTTAACTGACGAAAAAGAAGACGTAATTTTTCCTTCCGAGAACACAATGTCGATGACAATCACATAAAAGTCCCGAGGAACTCTTAGAGGGAATACAAAGAGTAGCAGCTTTCAAGGCTTCAACATCTCTAGATATACAACGATAAGTACAAAAAATAACCGAAAGAAGACTCATATCCGGTCTTAGACTTATGGACAAAGCATTTTTTAAATTTTATTTAATTCATAGTGCATTCTTTTTCAATACTCTTTGGAATAAAATTAAAAGAATCTATTTTGTTGTCAACTATATTAGTATTTTACGATAAAGCTATTAGCAATTAAACACAATAAAGCTGTTTGCACGTTATAGCTGTTTGCATAGCAGAGGGAGTCCAGTGTTCCGTTCCTCACTTTCCTTAAAATTTTAGAAATATTGCGTGTTGAGTAGCGTAAAACTCAACTCTCAACTCAACTCAATGAAAATATATATAATCATTCCCCCGAGTGGTGATCCAACGCACAAACGTTACATTTTGTCTTCAAAAACGAATTTAATATTATACTAATTCTAAAAATAATAAGTCAAACATTTATTTTGAACAGTGAGATTTGTCCGAACCAACAACAGAAAATCGACCTTTTGCGAATCTGCTCCGGTATCCGATCCTGCATCTTAATAAGACTGAAGGTTACCTGATGTGGAAATAAAATATGATATTATGTTAGATATGTTGCGGTTCCACGTATTTTTAGGGTTTGTAGAGAAGACGGGTGATGAATTAAAATTTTGATATAAATTTTGTACGTATAATCCATCAAAAAGAGGGATCCTTTTTGATGGATTATACGTTTGTTCCGTAGTATTTTTTATTTTAAAATTAATCCTAAACTGAAGTTTAGCTTAATTTATAATTAAGATAAATTCTAATTATCAATGAGGACAGTTTGTTCCCCATTTTACGCCCAAATTGAGTGGCGGTGTTCAGCGGGAAATGAAAATAATCCAGTGGGACTCCAAACCATGATAGTCTTATTCTCTTAAGAATTTATTAGTCCTTTTAGAATTAAACTTTAAATGGTTTCGTTTGCCCTTGTCTGATCAGATCGAACTGATCTGATGAGTTTCATACCTCATCAATTGTTATTTAGATAATGACGTCCCAAAATCGCCAATTTTATCAGCATCGATATAAATGAGTGTATTCCAAGAGCGTCTAAAAATAAAAGAGCAAATTTTATATTCTTTCTTGGTAGACATACAAGCCTACTATAAATTCATATGAAAACGTGCCAAGTCAGATCTTACACATAAATATAGTCTCCTAAGTTGTAAGAAGATAGGACATTAAAGGTGTTATAAAAAAGTGGTTTTATATTGTTAAAAATAAATTTCAGGACTGACCATTGAACTTGTCACACATTTATATCTCACTTCTTTTATCGCTGAAGTCAACAACCAATGTATATATTATGTTACTGAACTTGGCTCTTATTTACATTTATATTTTTGATGGGATATTAATTCACGTTATCCTTTTACACTGGATAACTGTACCAAAGGTACCTCCCGTACTTAGAATTTTTCACATGACATACAGAACTCTTAGTTGTTTTATTTTGACCACGCGGGCGAAGCCGCAGTAAGGGCTAGTGAAATATTCTATGCTTATTAACAATATACTTATATGACATACATACACAAAAGTAAATAAATAATTCAAAGCTTAGCTTGTACTGTAGCTCGAGCTTTAGTGTCGCTACATATTTCACGTGCGGCGTACAGACGTATCCCCGATGTGTCTTTAAGCGGTCGCTTTTAAAAGTCACTATTTGTACAAAGCTCAGCTAGAAAACATGTATTTTTGTTGCGATAGGGTAATTTGGTTCAGCTAGCAGTAGGAGTGTAGTGTAAATAGTACTTTGTTACATTTTACGTTGTATCGCGCATATAGCGTAGCAGGCAGAGGGACCGTAGTGTTAAGACACTCCTTTCTCCACTTTCCACCCAAATTTTGAGACATTGTGTGTTGAGTTACTACTTTGATTCTACCAAGTGAGAATCGAACTCATAACCGTAACGATAAAGAATAATCACAGAAACATCTAAACATTCTAAGATATTCTACGATCTTTCTACGACAGTATTTTTATACGTTCGACCCACTTTCGAATAAATGAACGTATTTTAGTAGCGTTAGTATCAGCAACAAATATAAATTTGTCCTCCCCTATCTATCGGTCACACTAAATCCTGTACCGCCGAGTGTTTCCAAGGAAATTGTAGGAATGTATATGTCCTTGGGGTGCTTTTATCGAATTATTTAAGCACATTAAGAATTGACTGTTTGGTCTTTTTAAGGTTCCGTACGGTAAAAACCCTCATAGGTGTATAGTATGTATAGTATAATATCTGTGCTCCAAGAGGACTGAATCAACGGCCCCTTCTGTCTCCCTTTCTATGAAATATCTATAAATTTTATCCTTATTAGATTTTTTCCTTTATTGTACTGCAAGTTTTCACTTTTTGCATTTTTTTTTGTGGAAAATCCACGGGAAGTACCTTACAGGTTTTAATTACAAAATCGATACAAAAACGTTAGTATCTTTTGATTGCGTTGACTTAGCTGCTGTTTTTGTGCTTCAAGGGAAACTTTGACATTAATTTCACATAGATACATCCACGCGATTTCGAGATAAATGCTTGACAGATAGAACGGCGGCCAACAAAGTGATCCTTTAAGGGTTCCGTTGTTACCTTTTGAAGTACGGAACCATAAAAATCATTACAAATTTATAAGTATACTTCATTTCATTTAAATAAGTGTGTCCGCAAATAAAAAATTGTCAACTTCAATTGTAATTCCGGTTGACATAAAAACAATATTATATTATTTCGGCCATATTTTCTATATAACTATTAACGCGGTCATGAGTTCGGTTCCACCTCGAAGGAATGGTTATATTTAGTTTATTTCTGAGCTCTGGGAGAGGATGCGCGGCGTTTAGTCTTCCGCTACTCAACATGCAATGACTTGAAAATTGGGGGTAAAATGGGGAACAAAGTACCTTAACAGCAAGCTCCTTTTGTTTACTTTAGGCTATAATGACACTGTCATAATTCCCCACTCAGACTGAAATATTTATTTAAATTTAAATTTTCATTTCTTAGCTTTGATGTAGAAGCAAAGCGCGGCGTCGAGTTCCGCCACTCAACACGCAATGCCTTCAAAACTCGGTGAAATTGGGGAACGGAGTGTTAACGGAACACAAGATTCCCTCTGCCTACCCTGCCGCGTGCGGGATACTGCGTGAAGCTTATTTATTTTTATTTTTATTTATGTAAAGTATTAAAGTTTACCAATTTAACATTATATACTAAAAAAAATCTAAAAAAGCAGTACGAAACAATGTATGAAAAATTTATTACTATATCTTGGCTAAACGCTTGTTATTCTGCAAGGTATCGCGTGGCTAAGCTCAGGATTACAACGAATATGCAAAGGGAATTGCTGAGAGATAAGGCTAATGGTTGTGATACAGATGCTCGAGGCACGAAAGATGTTCGTGCTGTTATAACAATCTACCTTTATAAGCAAGAGTAGCCATTGTCTTTTATGTATTGCAACTTCAGAAAAATGGAGTATAGTCCATCATGGCGCAGTGCGATAGCATCTGACTCGGAACGCGATGGCTATGAGTTTACTCATCCCGATCCCCCCTTGGCTTGTTCCCAAACCCAACACCAATCGGGGGATATTATTTTTATATATAAAATTAAAAAATTAAATTAGCTTCACGCTGTATCCCGCACACAGCAGGGTAGGCAGAGGGAACCTAGTGTTAAGACACTCCGTTTCCCACTTTCTGCCGAATTCTGGAGGCATTGCGTGTTGAGTGGCAGAACTCAACGCCGCGCTTAACCTCGACACCAGAGCGAAGAAATGGAAATATAAATTTAAGTAAATATTTCATCTCCTCGAGTGGGAATCGAACCCACAACCAGTCGGTTTTGCAGTCACACCTCGTGCCGCTGCGCCACGACCGGCCTCACATCGGCCTATATATATATATATATATATATATATATATATATATATATATATATATATATATATATATATATATATATATATATACCTGACTGACTGGTTGTGGGTTCGAATCCCACTCGAGGAGATGAAATATTTACTTAAATTTATATTTCCATTTCTTCGCTCTGGTGTCGAGGTTAAGCGCGGCGTTGAGTTCTGCCACTCAACACGCAATGCCTCCAGAATTCGGCAGAAAGTGGGGAACGGAGTGTCTTAACACTTAGTTCCCTCTGCCTACCCTGCTGTGTGCGGGATACAGCGTGAAGCTAATTTAATTTTTTATATACAGGGTGGAAGTGTCAGCACCACATTAAATGAAACCACAGTTTTAACTACTCTATAAAAGCCTAATATAATTCAGAAAAAAATAAATTCCCAAAAATGAAAAAGTTTTTTTTTTCAAACAAAATAAATAATAAAATTGACATTTTAAAACAAAACGCCATTTGTAAGGATGGCGTACGCACACATAAAGCTATCAAAGGAACACCGCCGCACACGCCTCATTTCGAAATCGAGTCGTATGTCTTGGCGATAAAGTTCAAAGTTGTTTAACCTTTAGTAGTATTTTTGTAGTACTTAGTGTTTATGTTATTGGGATCTATACGTAATCGCGTCACACGAAATACAGGTATGGATAAAATCGTGAAATGAAAAAAAAATCCTACGTCCAAACTGTTAAGGCATCTTGATTAATTTCTTTAGGTATAGGTTTGAAATATTTTACCCTATATGCTGTTTCCGTAAATGGAGCGATATATATATATATTTATATATATATATATATATATATATATATATATATATATATATATATATATATATATATATATATATATATATATATAACGGTCACATTTTTTTCTCCCTATCATTAGGTTAACTCTAATTATATTCTCAATTGCTAGATACGGTGTAAAAATAAAACAAGAAGAGAAATGTAATATTCACATAATAACAATTTCCCATTCCACATTCAGTGGGAATCGAACCCACGACCGTCGCGATTACAATCATACGCCGTACCACTGCACCACGATGGCGTTAAATAATTATAGAATAATGATAAAATTTATTAAAAAAAACATACAAATGTCCGTAATTAAAAGTTTCTCTTGTCATTTATAGTTTAAATTCAGATAATTCTTTAGTTCAGTACCAATTGTAAGTTTCATAGCAGCCGCAATATATCACTCGGGAGATAAAAACTGTTCTATTAAAAGGTAAAAGTGTCGTTTCAAAGGATTTAAATGACGTCGTATTTTAAGATTGCTTTATTTCTTTTGCTTTTTGTGTAGAACAAAAAATGGAAGGTGTCCTGATATTTATGACTAGCTTTGACCCACGGCTTCGCCCGTCAAATGGAAATAAATGCGAGTCGTGTATGACATGTCACTCATTGATTCTAGCTGTACGAGGTGTAACCCACAGTATATAGCCGTATTGTCTTACTAAGATTATTAGGGTAAAAGTTTTGTTTACATTCTCAGGGGCATATCGTGCGTTGTTACCAGAGAAAATGAAAATATTAAATATTTCTTTCCCCAAATGGGTCATCGAACTCACATTCGTCGCGTATACAACGCGTCTTTGTCCCTACCACAAAATGCAATCAATCAAATCAAATCATCAAATGCACAAAATCAATTGTAGCCTATATCTTATTCTCATATAAAGGCTGTACATTTCTGTAAAGTTTCGTATAAATCCGTTTAGTAGCTTTTGTGTCTGACAACGGCCTCCAAAAAATGAAAATAATTTAATTACCCCGTAATGTGAAACATAACTGGAGAGGTTTAGGTAAATGTGGTCATTGCGGCTTCATTGACGTCACAA